>VZRF01002078.1:601669-882082 GCA_013396875.1 Vireo altiloquus
TTTTTTTTTTTTTTTTTTTTCCCTTAATTGATTCAGCAAAGAATTTGTGGAGAAATGAGGTTTGCTTTTCTTGATCTTTATATACCAGAAAAATTTCCATGACAAGTTGTGCTCCTTTGACTTAAGAGACTATATATCCTTGTGGAAGTACTTTTCATGTTCTTTTCTGTATCAAAGTGCAAGTTCTTCAGAGCTGTGAAGACTAGAAATCCCTTTTCTAACTTAAAAAAAAAGGTTTAAGTTGTGGGAGGTATATTTTCTGGGCCAGCATTGGAAAGCATTCATAAATAGATGTGCAAGTAGATGCTTCATTGTCTGTCTGATTCTATTTGTGCCAAAGCACTTGAACTGTATATCAATGTTGAGTGATGTTCTAATACAGGAATCTTTTTCTCCTCTGCTCCACACCTGTAATTTAAATGTACCTAATTTGTCTGGTATCAGATTCTGTCCACAAATTTCGTTTAGAAAAGGTTTTCTTTAATAGAAAAATAGGGCATTCTGTTTTGTCCTGGTCGACAGAGGATCATATATCTCCCAAAAATTACAGAACCACAATGAGTTGAGGTAATTCACAGCAGGATATAGACCAGGGCGAAAAAAAAACCCCAGTATAATTATATTAAAAAAAAAATAAGTTAGCTATTCACACTTCTGTGAAAAACTTTTGACAGTTACCTGTAAACGTCATACTTGAACATATCATTCTTTCTCTCTCTCTCTCTCCCCCTCCGTCCCTCCCTCCCTCCTTCTGTCTAAATTTTTATATATATATAACAAAAGTATGAGCAACTTTCAGTTTGACTTTTGTGAGAATGATTGACCAGGACTGAATGCAATATTCATAGTTTAGTCCAGCCAGTGCCTTGTAGACTGCTTTTAATATTTCCTTTACCAGAGCTACAGTAGGGTTTAATTTCCAATCCCACATTACATTGATAGCTTATAATTTACTTATCCACCAAATTTTATCATCTTCTGTCTTAGATTTTGGATTTGTCACAGAAATTGTATTAGTCATTAGTTGATCTTATGTTCATTGTCATTTCTATTATCTCTGCTTTTGGTTCAAATAATTTGTCTCTTATGATACTCAAATTCTCCTCTGAATGTTGTTCCTGTTGTAATTTTTACCAAATTAGGAGTTCTGGGAGGACGAACACAAGACAGGAAAACAAGTGACTCCAGATATTCTCTGTCCTTTCTTCTCCAAATTGGTGTCTATATTTTAGTGAAAAGGGTTTGAGGGATGGTTTCTGCCATCTAGAGAGATCTTTTGATGGTGCACAATGTAATATATGGTAGTTTCTTAAAGTGCTAAATAGTTTTCTTGCTATAAGGCAGAAGCAAATCAAGAGTGAAGAGAAAATCCTTACTGTAGTCTTCTGAGTTTTAAAATTTTAGCTGCAAATTGATTTGATGTTTGAAACTGATATGATGTTGTTGATAATGGAAATCACTCAGCATCTGGCAAAGTCAATCCACTTGTATGCACTTAATGTTTCATTTATGGATTCATTTGTTTTATTTAATTAGCTGGGCTCTTGTATTCATTCCCCTGAAACAGTACAATACAATGTTTATGGAAGTACATGTGACCTTGGAGATCCACTTCTAGCCATTGCCTTGTCTTCTGAGAATACAAAATCCATATGGTGCTATCCAAAAAGCAAAGTATTTATGCTGCGTTAATGTCAAATTAGTTGTCATTACATTTGAATAAAAGGTGAACAGTTTGAGGCAAAACTAATTATAATCCATTACTGCTTATATTCTTTGTGCAAATTGGACATTTACATTTTTGAATAACAATGCAGAAGATCAAAGTACATCTTTGTTAATTTTGCTTAGTATTGCCATCTATGCTGGTGTCATAAACTCAGGCACTGACAGACTGATGGAAAGAATAGCTAGAGAGCTAATTGCTTGAAATAGGTTTCATGAAACTTGTTAGGTGGTGTTGTAGTTACCACATATGAAAACATGAAGAGAGTGCTGTATTGGAGCACTTTGTTTCTACTGAAAACTTAGTTTCTTTTGAAGAAGAAACACAACCTGACTGAAACTATTTACAAAATTTTAATGAATATTTAATCCAAATTAAATCATTGGCATAGTGGATAGCTTACAAGTAACAAAGAAAAAATTTTCAAAATGCACTTTTAAAATTATCAACATTATTCTCAAAAACCTATTTTTAAATTATATACAATGTTTGATTCCCAAGTAGGCAGGTTTTGTTTGATACAAACTGGTTGCTTGAACAAGCATAATTATTTCAAATTGATGTAAAAAAATTTCCTTCTCCTTTTAAACCTGCTAATCAAAACAATATCACTAGAATAGAATTATATTTCATAGGCTATGGTGTTCGTGGAAGAGATGTTAACATTTAAGAATGCATTTGAACAATAGTTATAAAATTAATATGAAAATTGGTAGGAACAGAAAGCTGTAGGAAATTGCTAAGTAGGTCTGTACGTTCAGTACTCTAGAAGAGCAGACAGGCATCGAGCAGCTACAGAAACTGCCCACAAAGAGTTTTCCAGGATCTTACCACAGTTTCAACGCTTAAGGGATTGAAGATCGAAATTAAAGCAAAACCAAAACCACAACCAAATCAAACAAAAAACCCCACCAAAACAAACTCACAAACAAAAAACCCCATAGTGTGCCATAGAGGTAAAGAAGAGAACAAAGGCATTGCCAGTGTCATAATTGTCCCCGTGTGTGCCTGCAAATGTGCTGTCCTCATGCTACTGGAAGTTGGACTTCGGAGACAGCCTCTGGCATTACCAATTCCATCCAATCCTCAAATATGGAAATCAGAGTCCCCAGCCAAGTGATCTATACATTGACTAGGTAACTCTGAGAGCTAAAATAATGTGCTTTCTATTCTATGTATCAGATTAAATGACAACTTCTGGAGTGCTTGATGCAATCACACACTGTGGGATTGAAACAAAAAAAATCCCAGATTATGCGGATCCTTCCTGGTCATGCTGGTAGTCTTAAATATTTGGGAGAAGCAAATGGATACAGTGCAGTTTAGTGTGCTTCAAGATTCAAACAGGTGTTTGCGGAAATATTTTCTGTTCTTGACTCCACTCTGGCCAAAAGACGATTATTTTCATTGACATTTGAAATGATGCATTCCAAAGAGTTCAGGGCCACATTTATAGGTTCCCAATGTCCATTTGTCGGTCACAGAGACTGAAAAAGTTAAATTCTTGTTTTCAATTTATCAAAAGTATGGCCCATGGTGACTCTGATGACCAAGTTTTTTCAGAGGTTAGCAGCTGACATGCTGATTTTCCCTTGAAAATCCTCTCTTGACTGTGGCCGTCTGAAAATGCTGGTGATGATGTGCGTGCTGAAGCTTCCAAGCAGAATTCAGTTTGAGTGTTTTTTACTTGTAACCAGCCTTCATCAGAGGATTTCTAGAGTGTGTTGTAATCACAGATGGTTTCACCAAGAGCTACATTAGTGATGAGTAGACTTGATAACCGGTTTGTGTGTGCTTTTGCATCAGAACAACATATTTCTGGAGACGAGTATGGCTGGACCTCACTGTTTTCAAGGAGCTAAGAAAATTTCCAAGCTGAGCATATTTTGTGTGAACTTCAAATAGTCAGCTGCCAAGAAATGACACTTTAGCTTGTAAAATATCAATAAGTTTGCAAATAAAAACAGAATATTCTTGGTAATGTTAGATAGCTACTATCTTGCTTGAGCTCCTGAAAGCCACATTAATATCTTTTACTTGTAAAATACTTGATTGGATTCATTTTTAATATCTCAAATACAACCTTGTAATTTAAATGGATTTTTAAATGTGTATTAATTTTAATGAATGACTGGGAGGTTTATTGGAGGGAGGTAAAGTAGTGTCTCTGAAGCCTCACTGGTTAATCAAATTGCTATAAATAACCTTTGATAGTCTAAGGTTCTATTCCTAGATGATTTCTCTCATCATTATCCACAATGTTAAAGAACTGACACTTGCAGAGGTTTGCCTTCAGATGCTGGGAAAGGTCATGAATGTAAATCCAACCCTCCCCCCCCAACAAATTCCTCTCAGAAGAGGTTATAACTAGTATATCAAATCTTCGCTCTGTGTGCATTTGGCAGTGACAAGTCATCTTATTTAGACTGGCATTCATGGTCCCACTTAAGTATCTATTGGTCATGGAAGGAAGACTGAGGGTAAAAAGTGTGTGACTTTACTCAGAGGCCTGCTTTGTGATTTCTCCATGAGCAAAAATAGAGAAACTTTCATACAATTATCACAGAGAGTCAAATGGAGTGAAACAAAAGGCGGAATATTTCAAAAGCAAATCAGAGTTACATGGACCAGAAGACTTTCAAGTGAGTGTTGCCAAAAATGGTTACGAGTCCCTCTACTTCAGCCCCAAACTCTTCTCTTCTTCTTTAAATTCTTCTTCTTTAAATGAAAAATTTATCCGTACTGTGGTTCAGCTTTTCAGCAAAAAACCTAGATAAATGCTAATGCAAACCACTGCAGTTATTGTTTCCATTTTGAAAGCATGAGTTTAATACCAAGAAGTTCATTCAGTTGTCCAAATTAATGGGAAAAAAAACAACAACAAACAAACCAGAATGAAAGCTGTCTAGGAGCAGGAATCGTTCAATCCTACGTCCTACGCATTCTAAACAACCATCTAAATAATTTCACTCATAGTTCCTATATTCTTTATCTTGGATCATTCTGACAGACTGCAGCCTGGTCCTGTTAGATTATGCATTGTTCTTATCACATTTGTGGCAGTCCATGACTTACTCCTACTTTGTGTTATCTATATGTTCATGCTTTCTTGAAAATCTAAGTAAGCATATTTAATATGTGTGAGTATTTATATGTGCATGTGTGTACATTCACATTTCTGTGCAAGTACAGACTATTGAGAACTTTGGAGGGATCTCAGCAAGTTCAGAGTAAGATAAATTAAGTGGATCTTTTGTATTAGTACGACATTAGTGTATCTGATCTTTCAAATTTTGCTAGTTCAGGACCAGAGTCACAAAACTCACTCTCGTTTTCCACCTTTTTTTGCTTGTAGTCTTGGCTGAGAAATTGCATATCAAGTAGGATACAGAGCAGAAATTGCCTGTGCCTACTAGAATTATCAATTTAAAATTAAAGATATTTTATACTGGTGAACAAATGTGAGCTGATTGGCAGCAACAAAGCATATAAAGGCTGTTCTGCAGTTTGCACACCATCTTAGTGTAAACTGAGGTCTTAATGGTCCACACCTAAAGCTAGAAAACAATGTCATTGTAGAGATGATTGTATCTGTCTGAATGAGAGAGGGAAAATGCAAACCTGTTTTGTAGTTGTCTTTGTGACAGCCTTGGGGTTGAAATTTGAAATTCGCAGTTCCCGTTGGTCAATACAGGCACCACATTTCCAAAAAAAAAGGTTTGGAGAGTAGGTTTTCCCTAGTGTACCTAGTTAAATACCTTCCTTCTCATCTTGCTTTGTTGTGCTCTGGGCTGCACACCAAATTGGCTGTATTTCAGTGCCACCAAATGTGTACAGTTTGATAAGAACGTTGTAGCAAATCTTAAGTACGAAAGTCGCTGTATAAACGTCAGATTATTTACTCATTTTAAAGCATTTTATCCTTGAGAGCTGTAAATCCAGCACCATTTGCTAACACAAAATTAGCTTTTTAATGCTGTAGGACCCTCTAACACTAACACATATAACAACATCCACATCCTTGCTGGGGGGAGGAGGGAAAAGCAAAGGTTGATGTGTCTAGGTGAAGCTTCAGCAATTCAAATGCTTTATTCACACTGGATTTAGAATCAGATTAACAGGCCATGCTAGGTCTCAGTTCAGCAATTCTGCCATCCTGTCTTCTCTTATGAGCAGCACAGACCAATATTCTTACATCTTCCCCCTCACAGAAATCTCAGGAGCAGTAAGCATGCAAGCAAGAAGAATTGGGCACACATTGTTTGTGTGTATTACTATATTTGCTTCATAGAAGATTTATGATTTCTTTTTTTGGCAATTAGTCGTGGTCACCTGAAAACTTGAAAAAATAGTGAAAAGCCTCCTTTTTTATTTCCAGACTGGTGATGTATTACACACGTTGTGTTTTCACTGTGTTGGTGTTCCACTGTGAATTACTTTTTTTTCTCTTTGTCAGACTATCTCCTTCAGCTTTCTGTTGCCTAACTTTATCTTACTACTTTCACATCCTTTTCTTAGAAGAAACAATCAGTAAGAAGTGCTTTTAGCACTGGCACAGCACAGTGGTTTTCTTCAGTGTAGATGCTGGTGGTGCCAACACTGCTGACCTATATATTGGGATTTTGATTAAGCAGCAGATACCATGTGGTGTTCCTTTAATTCATGTCTTTATATTACCTGGACATGTTTGGAGCTGGGCTTTGTTAATACATGTTTGCTTTAGGTTCTGAAAGAAGATCTAAGACAGAATTGTGTTAACCACTTTCAAATGCTTCTCAAAGACTGTTTTTTCACATATAAATTTCTATTAACAATATGAATGCTGAAAAAAGGGAACAGAGAAATATCAAGTATAACAATACGTTCTTTCTTAAATGGATTTTTACTTTTATTGACAGTGAGGTGGGGTATTACTGCACGTTCCTCATTTTAGATCTGCAAATATACTTCATATTTTGGACGGTCCATTTCCCATTCAAGCCAGTATGCTTGAGATTTAAAATTGTGACCTGGGAGTTCTAGAAAGAACTTGGTATGAATTCAGAACTGCCCACAAGTAATAGTCAAAAATGCATCCTTGCTTGTCTATAGCCCTACTATTCCTACCCCAGATTAAGTGCAGTTTGGCAGAAAAGAATGAGAGCCACAGTCACAGAGGGTGAGATAAGGGACATTTTTGTCTCAGTTGGAAGACCTCACAGCTTTTTTCAGCCCTCATGGGCTTGAATTCTTGCCCCAGCTCTCCAGGTGGCCATGAAGTTGTGGGCAGGACAGGAATGGGGTCTGTCCCCATCTGGAATTGGTAACCACGCCAGTGGGACTGTAAGGGGCAAAGGGCAAGAAAGGGAGGAGCAACAGGAAGCTTGACTTCAGCAGTCTGCAAGGGGTCTGGCATGAGGGGATCCTAGGCTGGTTTTGCATAGCACTCACTGTGAATGAAGCAACAAAATACTTTTCTCCTTGCATCTTATTAGTTGCTTCTCCACAGCACTGTTAGACAGATTCTTGGCTTCCTTAGAGACACCCAAGAGGACTTCAGAGTGAGGAAAAAATCTGAACTTATGTGACACTTAATATCTGATTTTAATCTGGTTTGTTTGATTGATCTAATCATGGCTTTCATTGCCTTCCTTAAGAAACATTTAGGAATGTGGACAGCAGATGGAGGGTAAGGGCAGCCTGTTCAGCATTGAAACTCAGTCAGGCTGGGTTCTCCTATTGTGATGAGAATCTTGTCTTTTCTCAATTCATTCTCTGCTATTGCACCTTTTTATTTTTTTCCTTCTGTATAATTATAGCAACCAAATATCTTTTGTCTTCCTTTAGAATTGTAATGTAAATTGACTGAAATTAGGAGATGTCAGTCTCCAGATGGTTTGAGATTTTCGTAGGCCTACGTTAAGTTGTAAGAGAAAGAAATTGTAAAAAATATTGTTGTAGAAACACAAAACAGAGTGTAGTGTTACTACACCAGATAGAACTTTTGCTTTGTAAGGAAGATTTAGCTTGTCACAAAGCTGTGAGGAAAAGCCCCACAAATTCTAGAGCCTTCATGCTCAATCTTTTTAATTGCTGAAGTTCCCTAGGATTGATGTCTGCAGAGGCAAACAGTAGAAGTGAAGACTCTGAATGGTAACTGGGGGGTTTCAGGGAGTTTCCATAATGAAAGCTACACTCTTTTTCTGGAACAAAATACATTACAGTAATTCAAGTAAAAATGGCTACCTGAAGTCATCTTTTAAATACATTTCATAAGGAGTGTGAAGTCATTTGGGAGATTTTTTTTTTATTTACTTAGCACTGTCATTTTGCCTTTTTACTTCCCACCTAATAAAGATGGCTTGACATTAGACATTTAAATAAGTGCTTTCTATGCAGATGTATGGGGATAAAAAGAATTTGAAGGCATAAGAGAAAGCTACACTAATGAAATGCCTGATAGAGAGAAATATAAAAAGCGGTGGTTTGCATTTTGCCTGCTTATTTATTGTTCACAGAGACAAGTAAAGGTTGTCTTTCGCTGTGGCATTATAACCTTGGCCTCCTTGGTATCAAAATGTTAAATATTGTAAAGAAATGTTTCTGTGTGAGGAGGATTTTAATTATAATAAATCTTTATGTTTTCATTCTAGCAGCAGTCCATTTTCTTTCCATGCTGAAGTTCTCAGTAATTTATTCATGACCTTTAACTGCTTTTAAGAAGCATATAATGGGAATTATTGCTTTCCTTGCCACTGGAAGCAGAAATGCCTTGAGAAACTTCACAAGATTTTATTAATGAGATACACATCTCACATTAGAATAAAACATCTGAAGCTGCTGGGTTTACTCATCCGGGTGTTATGTGGAGGATCAGTGTTTAAAGTCACTTGGAGATTTTTGATCTAAGATAAACAAGTGATCAGACCACATAACGGTATGCAATTTATGATGAGTAATCTGGTTTGTTTAGGATTAATATTTAGCCTTGTGATTCTGATTCCCTCCCCCTAAAAGGTGAGTTAATACAAAAGAACAGCTGAGTTCAAAGCCTGAGTAAGATAAGGAAAAATTCTGCACATGTATGAATATATGGGTAAGAGTATAAAGCATATCTACCCTTGTATATGTAATGAATCTTCAGACACACAGATTTTAAATTTATTTCTTCCCAAAGTACCATTGTCATAGTGACCTAACACTGCAGACACAAACTTCAAAGAAAGATTTAGAAGGTTGGTACTTAAGAACTGTTGAGACTTCCACGTGATCAATTTTATTATTATGCAAAGCTGGACAACCTGGTGGCCTGACTTAAATAGAAAGATCAGGATCCCTGTCTTCCTTTATGTTTTTATTACTTCCCATGACATGATCTACTCTGAGTAGCTCCTCAGTTCTCCAATGGAGTAGACTTGGAGACAACGGAAAAAAAGAGGCAGGGAGAAAGAGATTGATGCCTGCTGTCTATGTGAAGATAGAGGCCATGAGAGGAGGAAAGACTGAGAAGCAGGTATTCAGTTTATGGGCCAAGACTAAAAGAACAAGCACTCACGTCTTCAGAAACGTGAATTTGCATATGCCAGATCCTTTGGCATTTGGGTAGGTGCTGAGAGCACCTTCACAAAAATCTGCAACAGCTGTGCACTCCCCACAATTGCAGCTCTTGCCATGTGCAGGAGTGCTAGGGGCATAGGAACTGAAATGTTGGGATTCGTGTCCCTTAGTCTTCTCTGCAAACTTTCAGGCTGCATACATCAGGAAACAACTTTAGTAGGATATTGCAGGATATACCAGATTGTGGTTATAAAGCTGTTTTGAAATAATGAATTCAGATTAGGGGGACAAAGTTTTCCCACCAGGAATGGCAGTGGGAGGCTGACTGGGATTTCAAAGCTAGGGTCTCAGAGAAGGATGAGGGAATAAAAAGTAAGAGTTCAGGAAGAACTAAGCAAAGCACATGCTGTCCCAAAAAAATTATGTTAGCAAACATAAAACATTGACAGTGTGCACATTTCTCAGAGAGAAGGGTAGAAGATGGCAACCTTTTGGTTTACTTTGTTCCAGTAGGTCATTCTCTTGTGGATGTGTACTAGCCAACCACTTTGGTGACCTGTGCCTCATATGGATTTTTTGACTTTGTGAACTTAATATTTTATCTTTGGAGATCATAGGTTATGCATTTAGGTTAGCAAAGACTCGTATGATCATCAGGCACTGACAACTCCACCACTAAACCATGTCCCCAAGTGCCACATCTAAACATCTTTTAAATAGCTCCAGGGATGGTGACACAACCAATTCCCTGAGCAGATGAAAGGAATGAATGATTTTAATTATTGCCAAATACAAGTTCAGATCTCTAGTGTTTAACACATTCTAGAACTGGTAACCCTGTTTAATATACTGGTAACCCTATCTAATATACTTAATATAATAATAAATGCTTTTTAACATAATTTGGTTTCTGCATTAGATTTTGTATAGACAAATGCATTAACATGCCTTTTCAATTTATTCTATTTACTCTTATTCTCCACCTACTTTGCAGTAAAGTAAAATAATGTTTCAGAAACCTTCAAGTCACTTCAAATTTTGTACAAAAATTTACTTAACTCCTAAATTTACTTTACCACTGAAACAATAATGCATTTTTAGGAAGGATTAGTTTAGACTTATGATAAACTCAGCTGTAACCTTTTTTAACCTTTTTTAGGGGAATGGCAGTTATTGGCATGTTATGTTAGAGGTCATGAGTAATTCATGTCCTATTTCTTTTCTAATGGCTAAGAGATATGTTTCTTGCAAGCAATAGAAATATACTTCCAGTATAGTGTCTTATGGCTCAAGTAGAGATTTACTTTTTCTAATTTAAGGTGTGATATGATGGAACTGAAACATAAGATTTTAATCTCAGCAGTATAAATTAATAAATGTACTGTAGAAAGTAATTTTTTATAATGTGCTTTATTCCCTAAATATCTGTATGACTTCTCTCTACTCATGGTATCTTTTAACAAGGTTACCTGTGCACCTTTGTTATTGATAAGAAATATTTAAGCTCACTCTAGAAAATCCCTGATATTGTAACAAGTTCTTGAGCAGCACATAGCCCATGTGATGCATAATATCACTAAATTTTAGATATAGTTGCAAAATTAACTTGAACTTCCAGATTGTAACACTTGCCAGGTGTGCCCAAATCCAAACGAACATCTCTGAATTGTTTTAACACAATCATGACCAGTAGGCGTTTACCATTAGGTGTTTGGCACTTTGCATTAGCATATCTGATGACTGGTTATTCTGCTTACATGTCCTATTCAAGTTTAAATTTTACGTATTAGACTTTGCCTCAAAGAAAATGTCATAAGAAGTTATTTGAACTTGACTCCTACCTGTCTACAGTCTCCTTGCAGGTAGTTGTAGAGAATTCAGCTGCTGTCAATATCCCCTGGTCTTTTTCCTCTGGGCTGCTTTCCAACTACTCTGCACCCAGGCTGTAGCACTGAAGGGGGTCATTGTGGCCAAAGTGCAGAACCCATCACTCGGTCTTGTTGAACCTCATGCTGTTGGTCTCAACCCATCAATCCAGACTGTACAGGTCCCTCTGCAGAGCTCTCCTACCCTCCAGCAGATCAACACTCTCACCCAGCTTGGTGTTGTCTTCAGGTTTACCAAGGCTACGCTCAATCCCCTCATCCAGATTATCAGTAAAGATATTGAACATCACTGGCCCAACACTGATGCCTGGGGACACCAGAACTGAGCAGACACAGCTGGATGCAGCTCCATTCACCACCACTCTCTGGGTCCAGCTGTCTGGCCAGTTTCGAACCCAGTGAACAGTGCACCTGTCCAAGCCGTGGGCTGACAACTTTTTTGGGAGCTGGAGAAGAACTGAGTGTAAAAAGAAAGGAAGGAAAGATCAGGCCTGTGAAGATGAGGCGGAAGAGTCTGTTCCCCAGGTTATCAGTGCCTTGGGGTAGCCTACAGAGTTACTGAACACAGTCATATTGGTAGCTGTAAATGTTTCTAAAACTCTAACCCAGATTCTGGACTGATGTTTCAGTTGGTGGTGACCAACAGTCACCTGTCCACTACCGCTGCCACTTACTCTGCTACCTTAAGTAGAAAAACTATGTGGGAGATCTAAAAGTTCCCCAAATAGCTGATACTGGAACACAAATTTGAGTAAAACATCAGGAAGCTGGGTTTTGGTTTGCACTCTGCTTTTGAGATCAAACTAGATGGCTGAGAAATCAGATGCAGAAATAGGGATACCACTGAAGTGTTGAAAGCAGAGCTTAATATTTAGAAATTACAAAGCTCTGTATGCTTCTGCAACTTCAGTGCCCTCTCCTTCTAACACACTTGTAGGGTTTTTTCTTGTTTACACTTCAGGCAAAGAGAAGGATGGGACTACTCTGGGAATTCATCAATACTGAGTAATGAAACAAAAGTGTGGTTTTTTTAAACTGACTTCTGCATCACTTGTTGCAAAATTTGGAAAGCATACACTAGGTAGGCAGAGGAATGCAGGAGAATGGGGTTCATTTCAGGATAGAAGGAGATGGCATTCGCTCTGAGAAATTGTATTCTGAGCATTCCACTAACACCAAGTTCCTATCTTATTCCTGACAAGAGATTAAAACAGGCTTTTCTTAGATGTGATTGTATGTTCCTCATTTTAAGATTGCTAACCTAAGATACAGATTTACAGATGTGGAAAATGGGCTTCAATGTATGAAATGCTGTATGTATTGAGACCTGGAAAATCAAGTCGTAAGCATCTCATCCTGACCGTCAGCAAATAAGGGAAGCCTTGACATTGATCTCTCTGTGCTACAATTACAGTAGCCAGTAGTGTAAAGGCTATTGTGAAAATAAATTAGTGAACTTTTAGAAAAATAATATGTAGAAAAAAGCACCAGAAAATATAGCAAAGAGAAAATTAATAACTTAGACAAATTAATAACTATTTAGTTAGTCTTTAGAGCAGAATGTGAATAGTATGTTGTAGGTAATGAATGTTCAACATATGTTGAACACCAAAGAGAAAGTAAAACAATGAATTATTACTTATTCTAGTGTGTACTGTTCATCAAGAGTCCCAAATAAAGTGGAGATTATGCAGAAAAAAACAGCATGCAGGCAAAGACATAATCATATTGTATGTGCAGAAGGGTCTGTGGAAAAGTCAGCTTCTGGAATTGCCTTACATTTGGGTGCTCAACCTTGCAACTGTTTTAATGTCCTTTCATTAGAATTTTGTTTCATAAAAACTCATGTGCACATAAATCTGTGTGTATTTCTGCACAAATGTTTATTACACAGATTCTAATTGGGTGATTACATTCTGTTTCAGTAACAAACTCAATTTTTTCCTATTCAAGCTTTAGCTTTAGTAGACCCTTGAGGCTTAATCCAGGCTTGAATTTTACTAGCCGAGCATGATTATAACAGTCTTTTCACCACAAGTGTTAATACTGTTATGAATTATTTGGGGCTAACTTTCATATATTTTGTACTAAGTTTCTTAATGAACTAAGTTGGCTTTCTTTTAGTGTTTTGACTGTTTTGTCCTGCAGCTGGAGATATCACAGATGCCAGATGACTGTTTCCAGACATTCTGAAGTCTCTGGTTTTCAGGTTACTATTAGTATTCATGTACAAGTTAAAAAGATGAGCTGTGAATTGCCAAGGTAGATGTAGATTCAATACTATTGCCATGTTTATCTGTGGATTCTGCCAAAAAAGCGATTCACATGAAGTGCTGAATGATTTTAAAAGCCACACTAAAAGCTCACAAAGGATTTGAATATAGATTGGCTTGCAGCAGAACAGCAGCTCTTTGTGGTTTGAAATAGTGTCAAACAAAGGAAATTGAAAGTTGTTGTTCTGTGTGTGTGTGTGTGCATGTCTCTGGGGCGTTTGTCTTTTCTAACTGCAGTAGAGCATAATTTGTGCAGGTGATGCAGAAGAAAGTTTGGGCACCACTGTTACAAAAAGTAATTCAGAGCTGGAAAAAAAGAAATTTTTAAATGGCTGCTGCTGGAGGAGGGCTTAGCCAGAGGAAGGGCACATCCTGCCCTTATTTTGAAAACATTGCAATCCCATCTCTTGCCAAGTAGTCATAACTGCTGGTTATTGCAGAGCCTGCCAGAAATGCATGAAGGCTTTTCATCTAAGTCACAGAAAGGTTAGTAATCAGTATTTCCATCCATTTTTATTCCCAGTGTAAGAGGACTCCCAACCAGCACATCTTGTAAAAACATGTAATACCAGTACAATGTTTTGATGTTTAGAAACTCACAAGATTGCTTGCAGTGACTGCAAACTCTTCTTGAAACAGGAACTGAAGAACCTGAGAATTTACTTTGCCTAGAATTGCAACAAACTAAAATTTATGTTTTGCATAGTATTCTGCAAAGTTTAAATTGGCAAGCTTCAAAGGCAGAAAATTGAAATCAAAATTTCAATAAAAAATTCAAAACATAATTAGCCTTAAAAAAGACACTTTGCTGTAACATAGGAATATGCTTCTGAAACAGGAAGCTTACTATGAACTTAAAAATAGGTGTTCCATTCCCAAAATGAAATTTGATCTGAAAGTGTACATTGGTGTAATAAGTTTCATTATTGATACTGTGCCTTTCTATGTATCTTTTTCACAACCAAATTTATTTTCTGATGAGAAATTTTTATGTCAAAATTTTTCTAACCCATTCAAGTTGTACCAGCCTTTTATCAAGGTCATAGAATGAAATTATTTCTTTGATATAGAAATTAATTTCTAACAAGGAATAGGGAGTCTCTTTCTGAGCATATAAGCTTTCATCAAAAATTATGGAGGTTTAGAAATTGTGCATGTTGATGTATTTGCGCAGTTTTCTCAGTCCTGTCAAATTGTATGACAAGATCATAAGATAAAAATATATAGGAAGTCCTGTTTTCATAAAAAAATGTTCAATTTTCTTATAAAATGAATGGACTGAAGTGAAGTAGAAATAAAGTACAGTAAAGTACAGTAAATTACAGTAAAGATTTTGGGTTTTAAAGATAGATATTTTGATATGGAATGAAATATTAAAAACAACAAAAAAAATCTGGACGCCTGAGAGCAGTACTATGCATTTCAGATTCACAAGACAAGGAGAATGCAAAAATGTTGGCTTCTACCCGGGCTTGGAGTCTTGAGCTTGTTCAAAAACACATACCCAGAGCTTCTGCATTCGCCAAAACTCATCCCTGGATTTTACCTGGACTATAGCATAAGTTAGAGCTTTTGAGACAACTCTTATTATCTCAGTAGTTGTCTTTGTTTCTGCCTAGTACAGTGTAAGGCCTGGAAGCTCAAGATAATCAGAGGAATATCGGAAACTGGCAAACATGGGTGTTCCTGTAAATTGGCAGAAACTGAGTAATCTCCATGAAATAAATTTCAGTGAGCCAGTATTCTCTGACAGGAGAACACAGACTGTAGAACCTCTTCTATGGCACAGATGTTTTGACAAAGCTGTCTCCTGAAGCCCTTTTACAGCAGGTGAGCTTCGACTAGCTAAGTATCTCAGTGCTGTATCTCCTTGGCTCTCTCAGATGCAGCTGACTAGGAAAAAATAGGACCAGTTTTATAACTTTTAAGATTGCAAACCAATGGTGGCTGGAAAAGACTGTGGAGAGGCACCTCAGTGCCAGTTGAGTGGTTAGCTCAATGATATCCTCGTAGCTGACAAGTGAAAGTTATGGCTCATTCAGAGGCATAATTTGAGCTAACCATACACATTGCTGGGTTCTGACTGAGCAGTGAAGACTTGATGTTGTCAAAGATTGTTCAATGATTGCAGCAGGAAGTGGAAAAGCAGGGTGTTGAATGTTTAAACAGTCAGATAGAAAATAGTGCTATGTTACACATAAATCAATTCTAACCACTCAGCTGGAGTAAGACAGTTCTGGTCAAAAAAGATAATTCAGAAAAGAGAGTAGGTATGTAATAGAATCATAGAATGGCTTGGGTTGGAAGGGACATTAAAGACCATCTAGTTCCAACCCCTTTGCCATGGGCATGGACACCTTCCACGAGACCATCTTGCTCAGAGCCCCATCCAACAGGGATGAGGCCTCTACATTTCTCTGGGCAACCTGTTCCAATGTCTTATCATCCTCACAGTAAAGAATTTTTTTCTAAATGCCTAATCTAAACCTGCTCTCAGTTTGAATCCATTCCCTCTTGTCTGTCACTACATGCTCTTGTAAATAGCCTCTCTCCATCTTTTTTGTAGGCTCCCTTCAGGTACTGTGAGGCCACAATTAGGTCACACTGAAGCCTTCTCTTTTCCAGGTTGAACATTTTCAGTTCTCTCAACCTTTCCTCATCGGGGAGTTGCTCCATCCCTCTTGTCATCATCTTCTTGTAATTCCATCTTGTCATCATCTTCTTGTCCCTCCTCTGGACTCCCTCCAACAAATCAGTGTCCTTCCTATGCTGTTGACCCCAAAATTGAATGCAATACACCAAATGGGAATGACTTACTGTCACCAGAGGACAGTAAAGGGGAAGAATCACCTTCTTCAACCTGCTGTCCATGCTTCTTTTGGTGCAGCCTGGGATACTCTTGCTTTTCTGAGCTGCAAACACACATTGCCAGCTCACGCTCAGCCTCTCCTCTCCCAAGTTCTCATCAGGGCTGCTCTCCATCTGTTCAAACCCCAGCCTGTGTTGATACCAAGGTTGCCCTGACCCAGGTGCAGCACTTTGGACCTGCTCTTGTGAAACCACATGAAATTCCAAGGGGCCCATTTCTCGAGCTTGCCCAGGTCCCTCTGGATGGCATCCTGTCCTTCAGGTGTGTCAAGAGCACCACTCCACTTCTTGTCATCTGCAAATTTGCTGAGTCCACTTGATCCCTTTATTTATGTCATTAATGAAGATAGTAAATAACACTGGTTCCAATACAGACCCCTGAGGGACACCACGTGTCACTGATGTCCATCGTGACTGAGCCATTGACCATCACTCTCTGGATGCAACAGTCCAACTGTTTTCTTATCCATTTAGCAGTGCAACAATTGAGCCCATTTCTTTAGAGAGAAAGATGATGTTGGCCTTCCCCTGTCTGCTGGTGTTACTTCATAATAAAAGGCTGGTTTATATGAGAAAGGCCACTAGGTTGGTTTATGGACTGAGTATAAAGACCTCCATACAAAGACTTGATGTATTATTTTAATTTAGAAAGGATTAAATAGAATAAATGATATAATGTAGATTCACGCAGGGAAGATAAAGTACTCTCTCATACCTAAATTCGTTATGGTATAAAAAGAATGGATTTCAAAAAGAAGATAAAGAACAAAAATGTACTTTTCTAAAATACAAATTTTGTAAGCACAAACTATGTGCAAATCTCATTTTCGCAGGCAGAGTAGCATTGAGGCCAAGATCTTAATAAAATTTTTAAATGAATTAGGCAGTTGTGTGCTTTTTTTGATTTTGTATTGTATCAAATAAAGATTTTACAAGCAATATGATTTTCAGGCTTAAGAGTTAAGAAGAAACATTCCCAACAGGCAGATTATTCTATAGTTGTTCATTACTTTCCCTCAAGGCATCTTGTTATCCTCTCTGTTTGAGACAGCCTACTGGAATTAACCAGTGTTACAGCTTTTTAATAAAAGTACACTGTGCTGTGTTAAAGCACTTTTCAGGCACTGCAACTTAAGCTTTGTGACACACACACACATTCCTATAAGGTCTTGCCATGCCTCCTGTCAAAGATGGAGTTCTGCTCTAGTTCACTTGCTCTGTGTCAGTGAAACAGATAACCAAGAGTAGAGACAAGAAGCAATACAGAAAGCAAGAAAAAGTTTAACAGCCAAAGGAAATACAACTCAATATACAATAAAATGACTGGCTTGACTATATAGTCCTTCTCATTTTTTAATCTTCTTTGACTCAAATTAATTTTGAATTCAAAAATAGGCTCTCCAGTGTTTCATAAATGGAAAGGTCATTTTTAAAACGTGGTTGTTTTAGCACTTCTTTTTCTTTAAAGTTCGTCTGGGAAAATAGAAATATTATTCACCTGAAACATCAAGACAACCAAAACATTCAAAAACATAGTGAGGCATTTAAGATACTTATGATTAATTAGCCAATCTATTGATGAGAGACTGAAGAGCAGTCAGAAATATTTGAAGTGTGCTTAATTAATAGTTTTTATGATCCCTTGTTTCTTCAGTGTTGTTTGCCATTTCAGAATTTGAAATCAGATTTACGAACTTGTTGCACTTCACTCATTGAATTCTGCCACTGTTCATGTGGGCTGCTACACAAGAGCAGGAACTGTAGTGGTGTGTGGCCCCTCACAGCTATAATTTTTCATGTTACTCAGGAAAATAAGGTCTCAACTTTGTTCATGCTCCAATACTGGGTATAACATATAAAATTTGGACGGTTATCCTGCCTTCCTGTATTCAGTTGAGTCCCAGTTTTTTGATCACTTTTGTGGAATCAAGATCAAAAAAGAGGTACTTTAGTTTATTAGACTCTAATCAAATGTAAATGGATAGAGAGGCAGAATAAGCTGGTCAAAACAGTTCTTCAGAATAATATCAGCCATTATGTTTAAGGGGCTACCTATCTGTTTATTAGATCTGAAAGTTCTTTCTCCCTTAACTTGTGCAGTCTTCCTTTATATTAATCTAACTATTTATCATCTATATACTTCTGAATAAGTATTTCTATAGCCTATCAACACATTTCATCAGAATTTCCCTTGGCTTGCTACCTCCTAGGTTTCATTTGATACCCCCTAGTTCCTGTATTTGAAAAGAGGGTGAATGACATAATGCTTCCTGCTATGGTGAGACATAAAACAAAACCTCACTCTTGCTTTTTTCTGACAGAGAGGTAGTTCTTAAAGGAAAGATGCACTATTTCGCTAGTTTCAATCTGAAATTATCACTGTGACAGAGAATAATGTTATAGTATTGGTAATGTGATAGGACCTTGTAACTTCCTTTTAGTTAAAATAGGTCCTGAAGTCTCCAAAGTACTTTAATTATAATGCAGAGCTTTTCTTTGGGGAGGAATGATAAAATGGAAAGTACATTTATTGAATTGCATTGATGCTGGGCAGGAGTTCTGCCTCACCCTTAGTGCTTGTTACTGGTTTACTGTGGGTGCCTCCTCTGTCACCCTACTGGTTCTTCCTGATTACTTACTTGGAGGCCTCCAACTTTCGAGGCAGCTAATGCTCTCTTTAACAATTCATTTGGGTGGACAAGGGAATAAATTTAAGTACTGAAGCGCTTCAGATCAGCACCATTAATATCAGGGTGCTTGTAGTGAGCTGATGCCTTCCACTGGCACAGTCAGATCACCAGCTGTGGGACCATGGCAGAGGGTGGTGGGACAGTGGAGAAGGGACAGGTTAGGGACAAAGAGAAACTGCCCTGCAAGCTCCCCAGTGTGTGAGAAATAGCTAAAGGTGGAATGCCATAATATTATGGCTGACCAGTAACAATGGGATACAGATATCTACCCATGCTGAATTCACAATGTGGTGTGGTGTTTAAGACTTTGATATTGTCTGTCAGAATTGAGTGGGAGTCCTTCCATCGGCTTTAATGAAAAGTAAATGAGACTGCTCTTCAGCAAGTAGTTAAGAACAAGCCTAGTTTTCAGGCACGAGTAGTTGATTTCAGAGGGACCTGCTACATGGGTAAGTACCTTAGAGAATTGAGATTATACATTGTCAAGACTAACTAGCATGCAAAGACCATAAAATCTAATCAAAACAGCAATATGAAAGTAGCAGACATTAGTTTCATTACATTTTTTACTAAGATGCTGCATTTAATATCACCATTTCCATTCAGCCAAATCTTCCTCAGAATTCTTTTGTAATATTCAAATGGATCACAAAAAGGTTTATATTATTAATATAGGTTAATATCAGAGAATTAAATATTCTCTAAGAGGTTGAAGAGGAAGCATGTTTCAAAAGCAAAATACAAATGAAACAGAACCCAGTCTTTACTTCTCTAAAAAAATATATACTTGATTTAATGTCAGGTTGATTTTGACCTGGTAAGAAATGTCAGAGGAGATAAACTTTGTAAAAACTAAGCAGGGGGAGGCGTTGGGTGATGTTCAGTGCCTGTTTTTATACTGTCTGCATTCATCTCTGTTGTTACTAAACAATGGATTACAGTATCTGTAATTATTCAAATAGGCACATTTGCAGTTATAATGTATTCTTTCACAAGCAAAACTAATTTTTAAAAATTAAAGGGAAGAAATGAGCTCTTTATGGCTTTAAATTAAAAATACCAGATAATATGATAGAGCAATTTATAATTGTCAGAAAATTAAAGGTTTTTCTTTGATTTTGCTTGTCTTAAGTTGATCCAAAAGTATCAACCAACTAAGCAGCAACTTAATTTAAGACAGTAATGGTGATTCTGTTATTCTTTTTTTGTTTAATAAGAATTTTTTAATTGACATTACTTCTGCTAGTTGATTTAAAATGTTGGGACAAAATATCTATATCTTACTGTGTTCATCTCTTACTGGTCAGAGCTTTCAGACATTTTGCCAGATCTGTGAAGCCTTCAACTAGCAGAATTGTACCATTTCTATTCCATCTTTTTTTTTTTCTGTGTGTCAGGGCATGCCTGCACACTAGTTTAAATGTTCTGGTTGAGCTTTTACTTGATTCTGCGTTAGAGAAGCTTCAAAGCTCCTCCAAAATACATAACCTCATACTATTTGTTAGAGAAATGCAAATGCTAGAAGCTTAATAGTTTCTCATTTTACAAGGGTGTAATTTTATGTAGTGACAGCAACGTAAAACTTGAAGAACACAGCAGTGGTTCAAGCCCTCCTCATTATTAAATTTGCAATACATAGATGCTGAGTAAACAGGAGTTCATACATTGTTTATTCAGTTTAAAGTAAAAATTTCCATTGACTTTAACTTTCCATAGGTAGTTATTAACTGTAGCTGGTATCAATTTCTAGAGTGATTTTACAAAAAGCCTGGACACATTCATTGCTGGGTCCTGTTTAATTATGGTTTTATATTGTTTACTAACCATCTGGGCATCTGATTAGATGCTATAACCATCATTTGGTTTGAGTTTCTTTACTTGCTCTAACTGCTAGTTATAAAAGATAATGACTTGGAAGTGAAAAAATGCTACTCACATGGGTAGCACAAGCAATTGTTTTAGCTAGCCTTGCTCTTCTTTGTATTCTGATCCTTTGTGTTCAGAAGAGGAATAAATCCTCAAAGTCTCGTACTCCACAAAGAACCTGGTGTTTGTTATGCGAAGGTTTACTGGGCTTTGTGCACTCTTTATGGACAAATCTGCAAGAGGAAAACAAAGATAAAAGCTTTCTTTTCTCCTGAGTATTTTGTGTTCATAGAGACTAATAGCCAATTAAGATAAAAGGAAATATTTGATGGCTAAAATCCAGTAATATTATCTGTCCCAGGTCAATTTGACATTTAATATGTTGTTTCCTCTTCAGCAATTTTGCTGCAAGAGACAATTGAAGCATTTAAAGAGAAGGACTGATCTGTTCTATCTTGCAGAATTTTTTTTTTCCTAAGTAAGACTTTATCATTACAGCACTGCCAGTTGTGTACGTAGATGCTCCATAAAAAAGATTCATCTGTGTAGTAAGGGCTTTATTAAGATTGATAATGACCTCCTCGAGAATTATTATTATTTTAAATAATTTAACTCTATTGAATTGTTGGATTCTTCTTTCCAGAACTACTATTAAAAAAAGAGGGCAAAGAAGTTATATTTTTTTGTGTGTGCATATATTTTGGTAGTTTAATGCAGGATTATTGAATAGCTTTGTAAATTATGTAAGACTACCTAAGAAATATATCTAATTGTCAGTGATGCCAGGATGATTTTTTTGTCTTTTCTTTTATATTCCTTTTATAAATCCTTTTATATAGTTTTCATGTATTTTTAGTGCTTTTAGCCCACAAACATTTAATTCTTCAAGGTTGATAACTTAGCTAAGACCCACTGTTCCATTAGGCCAGGAGAGCAAGCATCCTGGAAGCTTCGCAGTCGGGAGTCAGGAAGCCCCAGACACCAAGGTCCTTTCTAGAACACATTCTGTAAACTAAGATAGGCCCATCCAGGGGAGAGATTCCTTGAAGGGGGGATTCATTTAAGTCTGTCATTGGGGAATCTTTGATAGATATGCTAATTTTCATGGCCTATAAATTGCATACACGACGTATCGTACAGGTGTGTGTGCATTGCGGTGTGCATTTTGGCACATTCCACCTGGACAAAGTGCTGCACCTAAGGATCCTTAAATAAATACTGAGGTAAAAACCCCTTTTCCCCTTAACCATGTTTGTCTTTTAATTTTAAGACTAGGGAAAGGCAACATCAGCACCAATTATGATGTAGTCTCATGAACAATCAATAACTTCTCAAAACTTTGGTTTTTACTTAAATAATTTCTCTAAATCAATGCCAATACTTGCATGGACAGTAGTCACAAGTATTTTCTTGATGGACCCATGTACTAAAAAGGAAAAATAGTTGTTAGTGATTAATGATTTTTTCTTCTTTTGAATTGATAAATAGAGAGTAAATGCAAAACTGACCTGAGGTATTTATTGTGAACTTTTGCCGGCTGAAACAATGAATGTACCTCTTTAAGTACTTCCATATTACAAGCCACTGTCATTTAAGGTATTCATTAGATTGTGATAAATAACTGGTTTTATCTGCTGGATATGTAAAATTGCTGCATTTAAAATCTTTTTATAGCTGACCAAAAAATTGTTTGTGTCATGTATTTTGGATGTGTAATAGTCAAGAGAAGACTATAACATGGTTTGGGGTTTTTTTTTTTTTTTGTTTTGTTTTTTGGTGGTTTTTTTTTGGGTGGGGCATTTTTTGCTAGCAGACTTTTCTTGGTTTCAAAAAGCACTTGCAAGTTATCATGAAGAATTAGAATCACAGCTCCTGTGTTTTGCATTGCATGTCAAGTTCCCTGGTTTAATAGTTCAGTTCTCATTTACAAAGGCACCTCTGCTGTTTCCTATTACAGACCAAAAAAGAAAATGTATTCAGATAATTTTTTGTAAATGTAATAATTAGGTAATTCATATATATAATCTATGAATTGGAAACTCTGGCTTCTGTCCTATAAATACAGATGTCATTTCAGATGCATGCCTTTTGTTTGTTATGCTTCAATGATTGCATTCCTGTTTCAAAATATTTCTTCATCCTGGAACAACGAAAGACTCAGTGCTTCTGTCTAATTTTCTAGCCAGGATAAATGAATTATTTTGGGCATATTCCTTCAATTCTGTCACTTGTGCTTATTAATACTGACTTATGAGAGCAGAGCCTGCAAACAAGCCTGTCTTGCAGGGATCCCACCTGTTACAAAGGGATTTTTACACATTGCTTTCTATGTCACTTCTTTTTATAAAGCAGGACGGACAAATATTTTGTTTCTCTTTCGATTTTGAAGGACAGATCCTCGTGCAAACTTAGTGTTACTCTATGTCAGAATGGCCATTGTAGTTTTTCCCTCCTATACTGAGGATATTCCTTGCCACAGTGGCTATGGGGTGAACACATACAGTTTGGTGCCAGAGGGCTCTTGTGGGTCCTGGTTAGAAACTCTTGAGGCAAGGAAAGAGGATTAACACACCATTGGTTAAGTCCTCTGCACTTTCTGTGGGCCTGCTGATAGTGACTTCTGTAAGCCCTACCTGAGAAAAATTCCTCTCTTCTTCCCAGTTTTATACAGAGTATAACCACAGCCTTATGCAAAGCCCACAGTCCCCAGAGAACAGTGACATTTTACAGCCAGACTTGCTTTCATTCCCTCTGCGGTGCTGAACATTTTGCTTTAATTAGAAAACAGAAGCTTAACTCAAAACAACAGCACTTTTTATTTATGCATATTTTTAATGAATGTTCTGTATTTTATCAAACTTTCATTCTCAGTCATGCATCATAATCCAATTGCAGCAGGTAGTATATAAACATGGCATGAAAATGTCGTTCTTGCTCAGATAGGTTTACAAGGCAAGAGATGGCAGGTTGGTGCAGCAGTGGGCATGGATGTTGAAACCACGAGGTGGACCTGCTTAGATGGAGGGGTGGCATTACCAGCCTGCCAGCACCTTAATCACTGTCTGGCACCAGCAAGTTTCAAGGAGGAGCTTAAATAAGGTTAAAGAGGAGTCTTTGTGAATGCTTACAGCGAACTCTTCTTAGACATTAGAGACAATTCTGAAGGCTTTGTATGTTTGAAAATACAGCTAGTAGCAATACCAGTGCCATTATCTGGTCAGGGGTGGAAACTGTGACAAATGAAAACAATATATAGGAAAGGAATCATATATGTAGTGCTTTGAAAATTGAATGAAGACAAGTCAAATAGAGTTACTGCTTGAATGGGCTGTATAGTGATCAACCCAGCAATGATCAATGCAGTGCCCTGAGAAAATGCTCATTGCAAAACCAGTAGATATTTGAAGGAGGCAATCGGCTTTGTTCAAGCAAGCCTTTAGTTTCTTGCTGGATAGCTCTTCATTGTTGTGAAAAGGGTCTCTGTTAAATCTTGTGTGAAATGTAGGAAAAAATCTGCCTACCATTTCTTATTAAAAGTACCATTCAAATAATTGTTCTTATTTCTGTTTTCTTTCAAATCAAGCATCAGTTATTTTCCTGTGTTACTTAAAAACATCAAATTAATGTATTTGTATTTTCCCCTCACAATAGTACTCCATTATGACTAAGGCTATAACAGAGACGTTCTAATCATTCAGCTGGTTCTCCAAGATCAGCATGAATTCCTTCATAAAGCTCCTTTTGGCATGCTTTATAGGAGAAGTACATTTCTGGCATACCACTTTCTATTGAGGCATGGTGCTCTCTTTCATTGAGGTAAACAATTTGTATTTAATTTAGCAAATTGGTTTAACAGGATTTGAAAAAATGAAAACATAAAAACTGCTCTAGGTCTCTTGAACAAGCTATTCCCATTTCTCATCTCAAAATACTTTTTTCCAAAGTTAGTCATTATTTCTCAAGTTTTTGAAAAAAATAAGTGAGTTTCAGATTAAATCAATTGAAATATTTTTTGACCTTTTCTTTTAACTCTATATTTACATTGCATGCAGAATTATTATATCTATTGTTTAGATTCCTACTGTATCAAGTATAAGGAAGATGAGTATAATGCTTCTTTAATGTTCATGTGCTCCTTTAATTTAAGCTTTATGTACATACTGTATTTTGGGTGACCTAGAAGTTGTATAAAACAATGAAAAGCACTTCTATGTCAATGACTTATTTTTATCTTCTTGTCTTTCTATCATGAGAATTCCTTTGCTACTCCCAAGAGCGAGAGTGCTTCATAGTTTTTAAACTTTATTCACTACCATATGGGATATGTATTAGCCAAAACTGCCAATGGAAAAAATGTTAATTTATTACAGGACTGCTTTTGTTCGCATGAAATGTATTTAAAAATATCCAACAAGGATCCACAAATCTATTTTTATAGAACTAAGGAATTTTATAAATGGCATGAAATATTTTAGTGGTGTAGACCTGAGTACTATTTCTCATATTGTAGCCCACACACTACTAATAACTATGTAAAAAATTATTCACTCATGATAAAATTCCACCTCAGAGCTCTGCAACAAGAAAATAAGAACTTTTCTCTTTCTTTGTTTTTAAAGCATCCACATTAATTCCAAGTTGTTCTGTTGTGCCAAATACTGTATTGCTGCAAAAGCTCTTTGAAGTAGCAGGATTGCCTTCTTTGCTATTTTTTGCTATCTGTGAAGATAGTTCTGCTTCTTCTAGGCAGTGCACATGTGTAGAGTTGATGTAGTGGGAATAAGGAATGCCATGTCTGATTCATTAGTTGCAATTACTTATCATTATTCATTATTTATTTTGATTTATAATGGATAAAAAGAACCTACCCAGGGCCATTTTAGCATGAATGATAAATGGAGTCTCTTAAAACGATTAAACTGGCAACTGCTGCTTGTCTCTTAAGTGGACAATAATTGATGTAAGATTGAGAAATTCCAACCAATGCTCATCTCAGTCTTTTTTTTTTCATACAATTCTAATTACAAAAGCTGGCCAATCTTCCCCAAAGCCAGAAAACTTTTCAGAAACTTTTAGTAAATGAGGAAAAAGTGAGATAAGGCCTCATATAAAATCAGTCACTTTTCTCAACACAGGCAACAAAACTTATTTTTGAAGACCAGAAATAAATTTAGTTCAGAGTCTGTAGGAGACTGAAAAAGTATCAGGGAAAGGTTTGAGAGAAAAACACTTTTTTTCTTGTTCAGGATATAGGTCAGAAGATCTAGAACTTCTTCTGCAAGCTGGAAATCATCCTTCATTATATTAATGTAATACAGCTACTCTTTGAATAATTAAATTCTCCACCAAGAACAGGAAGGTACATCAGCAGTTAGGATGTCAGGACATTGTTAAATACAATGTAGTACTCCAATTTTGGTGTTCCTAAAGCAGTTACATTGGAAAGAATATATATATGTGTGTGTGTGTATATGTATGTATATGTATATACTCACACATACACTAGTATTTTCCAACAATTCATATCAAATTTATACTGGAAAGGGACAGCATGTCCATAGTACTTTGACTGATTCTATTGCTGTCTAGCTGCTAATGCTTTGGACTTTGCTGTCCTTTGTAAAAGGAATCCTTAGTGTCTAGGAAAGCCTTGCAAATATGAGCGAACATAATTAGTCTTGCAGTCACCAAGAAAGCAATCCTAAATATTTTCAATTCCAAGATAAAAAATTGAGTTTACCTACCATTATGCAAGTATTCTTTCTCTTCTAGGAACAAGGAGAATTTATTGAAAAGGGTTGCCCACCTGTCCCATGGCGAGCATGTCCTTATGACCTACCTGAAGGAAATTGGCTGTTTATTGTTTGTGTAGTGATTTGCGAGCACAGCAGTTCTCTGTATTGTGATTCTCAGTGTGTCTAAATGTGAAGCAGGAGTTTTCTGTGGCAGACAGTCTCCAGTGAAGCTAGTTTTCAGTATTTTGTGCAATTTTAAGTGCTGGAGATCTTCATCTTTGTGCCTTGAAGTGAAATTAAATTTAGTGACCAGTCATCATTCCTTTAGTAAGATCTGCACCATGGAGTCAGTAGAGTTGTAGGCAACAGGAGTATGGGAATTGTTTAGTAAATCGTGCAAGGGACTCCTTTGAGTCTTTTCTGTTGCCTGATGTGGTCTTTGAATGAGAACTGTAGGAATAAGCCTCGGTTCAAGAGAACACCATGCATCCTTCTTCTATGGCAGCCACACAACAAAAAATGCTGTCTTCTTCATGAAGATTGTCTGTTAGTGCATACACATCACTTATGATAGGCCATTAAAAGGTTCCTACTCAGACACCTAGGAAGGTGGCGCAACTTAAGCATGCTGCTGAATATGTGTGAGTGTTCTTACTAGTTGTTCTATCATCTGTAGAGCTAATGAGAGTGCCTGGTTTACTACTGACTTTTGTCCTTTAATCTCTCGGATCTGTCTTCCATGGAAATAACATCTGTTCCTTCCTGAATCTGTCTGTGACACCCCTGCAGATAAAGCATTTTGTCATTAGTCTGCAACCAGATATGTCCAGATTGCCTGGCCCAGCTGCCTTCAGATGGGGTGTGTATCTGTTATATTCCGCCTACCTTCCTCTCTGGAAATTGTATCTCAGGATGTAGCTGTGCCCAGAGTTATCTGTCTACCTCTCCATTTTCTAATTTCCAAATGTATAACATATTTTAGAAAGTCAAATTCTCATTGAGCCTTTACCCATTTGCTAAATCTACCTAAAATTGGCCCACTCAAAATTTACTTGAGGGATGACAGGGAAGGAAAAACAGTTAGGATGAACCTTCAGTCTTGAGACATTTTAAAATTAAAAGTATTTCTTAAAAGTCTAATTTTACATATGTATCTGAAATATCTTAAATTTATTTGATAAAATGTGGTAATATTTCTTTAAAGGGTAAAAGGAAACTTACTGGTATGCAGTACATTCACAAATATATGTAGAATTCATTGTATACTATTTAGTCTGCAGTCTTCAGAAGTAAATTTATGAAGCTTACTGTCTCAAAAGAAGTAGCACAATATTTGAATTTTTTTAAAGCAGTGTTTTGGATGTTTTTACTACCATTTATTGACCTAAACCCAGGATTTTGATTAATACACACCATGACAGGATTTGCACAGATTTTATAAGAGTGAGAGCAAGTGTGATGAATAGTGTCCTAGAATCATTTTAGAATAAACACTCAGACCTCTGAATTTTTTATAGCTTCTCTCAATGTTTCCACACTTTGCATACTCCAGGACTCCTCTGTGCAAAGGCTGGTGTTGTAGACTTCTCAGTCACCAATTTTGCTGTCTAGAGTATAAATTGAAAAGCTGCTATGTTTCTATTACACATTCCTAACAGCACAGATCATAGAGGAGGTAAAAAAACCACTAATGCACATGAGAATAATTGGCTGTATTTACGCTTTTCCCTCTTCTGAATTAAGAGTTAAATTATGCATAGACAACATAAAAGATTACTCCCCTCTGTGCCCTGACACTTCATCACTTAATGGATAGATAGGTGGAACTTCAGAAATGAATTATTACCATTAAAAAAACAGTCAAGTATAAGAACTTGATTACGACTGCAAGACTTGTCCTAATATTAAGTCTGCTGCGTGTGCTGCATACAAATGCCAGGTTTATGTGGTAAAGGGCAAGATGGACAGCTCTGCGACCATGTGCTTGCTAATTAACCAGCACTGAAAATAGCCTTGTCATGAGAGAACAGTCATCTCCTGTACAACTAGGAAGCAAATGATTTTGCTGTTTAGGCCAGAAGATGAATACAGAAGCAGGCTGGATGTCACTGGAACAAAAGGAAAGCAACTCACAGAAGACTGTGTTAGGTACCAAAGATGCTTTTTCATTCCATATTGAGAACTTGGGCACTATAAAATTACCAGACTTGCAGTTTTTTCACTAGTAGCTCTAAACTGAATGGGCAATGAAAAAGTGAAGGAGAAAAAAAGATTACCCAGACAGTGGTGCCAAGGTTCATTAGCTTTATTCTATACAATCAATTTTCTTCTATTCTTCCAGCACCTTATTTAATGCTTCCAACATTTGCAATAACTTTTGTTTCTGCTTTCTCTTAAAATGCATATATTTATATGCAACAGTAAAAGTAAGTTAGGGAATTGCTAGAAAATTAGGAGTTGATGATTGGTTGTGATAGTTCTCTCTTGTTTTATTTTATGAGAACATCCTTAGCTGAAAATCAGACAAATCTAATACAATTCTCTCAGTCTCATTTTCTTTTCTGGAGCTAACAACACATTTGTGTGTGAACACCTGTTTTTAATCAGTAATTGAAGCTGCTGAACTTATGCTTTTCAGAAGTGTCACACTAAGATAATTGATATTGGAAGTGTACTGTGAAGCAACCCTTAGATTTTAAAAAGCCAGCTTTTTAAATAACTTTTAATAAGAATCATAGAAGTTAGAGGAAATTAGCTATCTATTGGGTAGCATTAATTTGGGTGTGCTGCTGTTCTCTGTAATAGGAGTCTCAGTACATACAACTCTGTTTCTCACTGTTTCTGTCTCAACCAGCTGATAAGCCTTAATAATTGAAAATTAAATAATACAATACATTTCTACTTGTGGAAGATATAAATAATTATTCTGTTTTGAACATTACAAAGTATTAGAAATGAAAATAATTTAACCCCAAGAGGATGCAGATTGTAATGATAATTTCTAGAATAACTGTTGTTTTTCTTGTGAAGTGTATGAATGCTTCAAGCAAGGAAATAAATAAACTTTATTGTTTCTGGGTTTTTTCATGACAGAAAAAACAAATCTTTTTAGACCAGAATTATAATTCAGTTATTGACAGTGTAATGCCTGGGCCACCCAGTCAGAAACTCATAGTTCCTTTCAGAAGAAATATACCACATGAAGCTCTGCTTATGCTCAGCTAACACGGAGATGTACTGTCAGGCAGTTCCTTCCAACCTAGTGGGTTTGATTCAGGTGATTTTGTGCACAGTTTTCAATGAACACTTAAAAAGAGTCTTTGATAAATGTGTAATATTTTTATCTTAATAGGGAAAGGATAAATGTGCTTAGGTCTAGGATGATAGTTATTTTTATTTGTGTAGCAGTATGGGGAAACTTGTTGGCAGTAGGAAAATCAGTCAGTAGCTATTCCTACAGTGTAAAGTAGCATATGCTCTTCCTATGAACTCTCTCTTTGCTGTCACAGTTAAATATCACAATCTTTTATCTTTTGCAATGGATTTCAATGCTTGTTGTATTGGTATTTACTCCTGAGTTATTCCTGTTTTACCACAGGCTTTGTACAGCTGCTATAAGAGTTAGTAAAGCTGTGTGTCCACAGCCAAAAGATCTGTGTAATGTGTCCTTCCTTAACTTGACTTCCAGCCAAGGTGGGATCAACATGAGTATCAGCCACAGATTTCAAAGACAGAAATTTGGGTTCATCAGCCATAAAGGAGCCATGATGTAGTTTACAGCTCCATCAATTAAGGGACCAGAAGAGGTAATCTGAATCAGAGCATACATCCGAATCTTTAGATAGAGCCTTGGAGAATTTTGGCCCGTTGCTGTTGTTATATTCATTACCTTTTAAAATACTTCTCTGCTCAAACAAACATGATAGAATGGCCATAGACATTAGCGTTAATCAGTGATTAAAATTCTCCAGCAATTTACAGTGGAAGCACGATGACTCCATTATTATCTTTGAGTAAAGTTTATAATTGTTATGGGATTTCTAGCTAGCTAAACTATGAAATGGTAAGCACAGAAGTGTTGCAGGTGCAGGTTACATGTCATATAAATACTGTTTAACTCCTGAGAAACAGCCAAGAGAAGAAGGGAGAAAATGAACCACATAAGAGCCCTATGAGTTGAATGATAAAAATATTCCTACTCCTGAAGACATGTACTTCATGCAGTTCAGGCAACAAGAAGAGGCAGTCCAATCTTTTTTTAAGTCAGGTGCCTACCCCAAGTATAGAGAACCAGTACTCAGTTTTTGGTTCGTGTCTCCTTGAGCTTTATTTTGCAGAACCTTCTACTGTGAATGTGCACCCAATGGGGTGTGGTACTACCTTACTACTGCTACTTCTGACCTCCTTCACTATCTGGCAAGAGAAGCCCCACAAGTCTGGAATAGCAACCTGGGCTCTTGGCACTATTCATTTCAAGAAAGACTGAACTCACGGTCTTATGTCCTAATCCCTATTCTGAATGAAGATGTGCTTCTCCTCCACGTTATGCCACAGGGAGTTGGAAGCGCAGAAGCCTTGACTGATAGCTCATTGGAGAGGGGAGAGTCTCTCCTTACCACCACAGACATTACTGGGTTCCAGGTCAGTCCCGTGAACAGGAACATTCTCCACTTAGGAATGCTTTGGACAAAGAAATAGTACTGCAGCAGCATCCAGGAGCCAGTTCAGTGCCAAACACTTTGCTGGAATTATGTTTCTTCTTGATACTTCTGATCTTCTGGCTCTTGACTTCTCCATGCCCGGCTACCCACAGTCTGCCTCAGAGAGGGGGAGTGGAAAACACATTCACTCTGAGTTAGAAAGTGGAGTATATTGGTGTTGACCTAGATGAATCTGAGGTACTTAAACAGCAGTTTAGATAGGCGGATCTGGTTTGTTAAATGAGCATGTGATGATGACATCTCTCCTACACCTGGAAATGCATGTGCCTGAATGGGATTACAGCAAGTAGGTGCTGCCCACACTCTCTCCCATCATTGTCAATGATAAGGAATTCTTTAGTCCTCAGAGGATGGTCTAATACCTTGATGAATTGCTGAATTAGTGTTTATCTGAATATTTAACTGCACTTTTAACTTCACCAATGTTTTATATTATGTCCTATATTAGAAACAAAATAAACATATTGGCACATGAAGATTAGATTAGTAGAAAAAGGATTTTTTAAATAGAAATTTATCAGGAACTTATAGTAGCTGTAAGATACAATAAACAGTTTTTGTGATAGGACTCCGAAAAAAATCTTGATATGAAGCAAACCAGAAAACACAATAGTTAGAGGAAATTTAATGCATGAATAGATTTCGCATCTCTTTGTTTTTTTAGCTATTCGTATATATGAAACAATCTTTGTATAATAGAAGACACATAGTAAATCCTGTAAATTTCACATAGACTTTTATGCATATTCCTCCATTTTAATGCATTCTAGATAAATATTGCACAATTTTTTTTTATTTTATTTCCTTAGACAGTTGCCAGGATAACATAATAGGTAATCAAACATGTGTGCCAGACAAAGCCACTGGTAGCTAAAATCTGTCCAGTTTCTTGACATTCTAAATTTCCAGCAAATAATATTAGCATTAGACTTTCATAATCTTTTCCGAAAAAAGACCAGCAAATATCAGTTTTGGCCTGGACATGGATGTTTATTATTGCTGTCATTCCAAATCATTGTTTCTAGAAATCTGAAAATTGTGTCTCTTCAGTGTATGTCTGATGATTACAACTGAAAGGAAAATGAACTACGGGTGAAATTACAACTCAGTGAGTGCACTTGGGTGTTGTGGTGAAGCTTCACACCTATTGAAAGAGATTGTTTACAAATCCATTTGTAATATTATTCCCTGTGATAATCTTGGAAAGATAAACGCACGAACAACTTTACCTTTAAATTAATTGGGATTTTTTGTTTGCAAATTATACTAAATTCCTTTCCTGTGTGTTTGTGTGAGAGCTCAAGAAGATAAGAAAAATATGCAGCAAAATCCCTTGTAACGCACAGGTTAAATTGCTTAATACAAAGCTGTGAGTAAAGGTGCTTACTAATTATGGTGAAAGTTATCATAGAAGAATTATAGATTGGTGCAAAACAGAACAGAGGCACCTGACAGAAATGAACACTACCGAGTGAGAAAAAATCGTTCTATTGGATTCTTTTTCATAGGTTAGTCTGATAGTTACCGTAAATATTTCTCATATTTGTCAAGCTAAAATTCTGTGCAGTTTATTTTTAGGGTGTTCATGGTTTATTTAGAATTAAGACCTAAAAGTTCCAGCAAATGTCATTCTTAGTATGAGGATGCCTATGCTTTTGCCCAAGTGGCAGTCTCATTAACAAATGCTCTGTTAATTTGCATATCAACATAAATATCCTATAAATCATCTTTTTCTGTAGTCTAGATAGCATTTTTAAGACTTTTGCTATCTTGAGTGGAGGAGAAAATTCTTAAAGAGTGATCCGTAGGGACCTGTAACCATGGTAACTAGAAAGCCGACTTGCTATAATTTGTTGTAATTTAAAAGATCTAACACTGATTTACTTTTTACTTCACAAGACATAATGGAATCTCCAATAAAGACTCCATACAAAAAAAGTGTTCTGCTTCTATGTACTGTTGTAATTCACTAAAAACATATTTTGGGAAAATAATCTTCAGTTTACATAAGTTTTTGTTTGCAGTTGCAAGTCAAAAGATTGTATCATGTTGGTACTACCTACGAAGTTAAGTTCAAGTATATACATATTTATCCTTCTGTATAAGTACCTATGAAATATTTTTGTAGGGCACTTTTAATAATGCTGTAATGACTCTTCTGAGTGTGTGTGCTTGTACGTTCTCCTTCCACCATTGACAGAGTCGTATTCTTCCATGTTGTCACTGTATTTCCATTTGGGTACTTGTTTGGCACCAGTACCTGAAACCCACATCCAAGACAGCTAGAAAGGGTAAAAACTAAATCTAAACACTCATGGAATCCTATGTCCCTAAGCACTGTTTGAGGAGCTAAATGGGAGGGATTTCTGCAAATCAAGTCTCTTTAGGAAGCAGGGAAAGAAAGGAAGCAGAAATGTTAAGTCAACTCTTCCCAGGTTGGAAGAATGAGTTGCTCCCTTTAATTACATTATAGATTTGGGGGTCTTTGAAGTCAAGGATTAGCAACCTTCCTACTTTGAGATTAAAATAAAATAGCTAATTAGCCCCTGAGAGAGAAAATAAGTCCCACGAAATTGAGCTTTTTGCTTTGTTTTAAGTTTCTATGACCTCTGAGGATTATCAAGGTTTTGTTTTGGAAGTAAAGGACTGTTTTGTGGGAAACTGTAACTCAAGGGGATTCCTGCATGAGCTGATTAGGACCTGTGGTGTCTTTGTACAGAGATTGTCCAAGTGCATATTTCTAAGAATTAAGGACCGAAAGAAAATTACTTCTGTCAAATGCTTTGGCTCTCAGTGCTTTCTGAACAAAACATGTATTTTCCATATACCTTTCAGTTATAGTAATTGCCTTGTTCAAGTAAAGACGGTTTTATATTTTGCTCATAATTCCAAGCAAGGATGACATTTACTGTTAATTCTTGAGGGAAAGGCAAATTACAGTTTCTTATACTATCCCTTTCTTTGACATTCTTTGTAAGATCTCTCTTCTACTTCAGTTGTGAAACAATAGCCTGTTTTTGTATCTAAAGTTCACAGGTGGGTTTAAACAGCATGTACACATCCCACAATTTGAATATTTGCAAATTTAGCAGAAAAGGCTTTTAAATATGCTGAGTTAAAAAAAGGGTGAACTTCATATCACTATTTGTCACGTCTGCACCAGTAATTGATGGCAGTTTCAGAAGCTGCCATTAACTTAGAATATCACAAATGAAATGGAGTTTGCAATATCAATCAAAATTTGAATATAGAAATAGATTAAATAGTTTCTATGTTGAAGCCTATCCATTTGAAGAATCACGCAAAAGGCAAGCTGTCTTTTTATAGAATTTATGTGCATTGAAGTATCTTTCTTTCTATCAAGAGTGAATATATGATATAAACTCATGAAGATCAGTTTCTATAAAATGCATCTAGATTTTTATGAAAGAGTCATAATGGAAGAAAACAAAGTGATGCAATTAGTGCAAATCAATCAGCCTGAAGCAAGAAGAGCTAAGAATATCTTCTACCCATATTTCTACTCTTCAAAATTTAGCACTTTCTCGAACACAGTTTCATTTGGGATCTCCTTACAAATGATCTTTGAAGTTTAGCTCAATCTCATAGATGGCATTTTGTCAATAAATATCTTTGAAATTCAGTATGTTTGTGAGAGAAAATGCCAGCAGGCCTTCTCCTGCAGGTGCATATCTACCGTTCTATTAAGTATTAGCTCTTCTTGGAGTTCCACTTGGAGTTTCTTTTTTATTATATTATTTCTAGGGAAAAGGCTTTCTTCTATGGGAATTATGATATTGAGACAGCTCAAAATATTGAATTGGTTTAAAAATAACATTCCCTTAATAAAGAGAGACCTGAGTCAAAGGGTAGTATATCATTATGTAATTAAAAGGTACATAAAATATTCATATGCTCAAGAGATAAGACTTCAGAAGTTCACATTTAACTTTTGAATCTCTGGTTTTTGATGAAGGAAAATTAATTTTGCATGAATTTAGTCTCTTACGTGAACCTTAAAAAGGAAGAAAAATAATCTCCATAGTCTTTCTTACAATAATAGCTGGAGACCTAGGTTTGGGGTGTTTGGGGGGCTTTTGGGGGGTGTTTTTTTCGCTATCTTTTTGTCTGTTTGTTTAGTTTATTTTAATCAACTTATTCTACTTTTACGCTATTCTTATTTACTCTCTGACTGCATAGTTAAATTTCAATTGTTCTAATTTAAATTGAAATCACCCTGCTTTTCTCTATTATGCTACAGCCTCTTTGTTTCATATAAGCTTTCTCTGGAAGACAAAAGCTTTTACATTACTGAGTGTGAATGGTGGGTCGGGTTTCATACAAACACATGATTTGAAACAGCAACAACCAGAAGCTTCATAAACTGCTGAAAGTAGTGCTTTTTCTACAACTAAAGAGGGAAAACATCTTTTCTATAAATAGTGCTCAAAGTATTTATTTTTTCTGCTGGTCTTATCTAGAATATGACTTGGTCCTGACACTATTGCATCTGAAACAAAATACAGTTGGAGAATACAAGGTTTTACCATAATTAGTTTCATGAATGATTATCAATTTAATGTTCTGTCTACCAATTAACACTTTTTCTCAAAGTCTGCATTAGTATATTCAGTTTGAAGAGCTAATTTTATCTCCACAGGGTGCTGTCTTTGCTCCTGTGTATTTGAACCAAACCACCATCTTCTCTCCCTTTCTAATTCCCTCCCTTCTTTTTTCCCTCCCTCAATCCTTCCCTCCCAGTTTTCAGGGGCCAAAACCCTCACAAAATCAAAGATATGTTGTCATAGCTTAAATATCAGAAATTACTCAGGTGAGATAAATATGGATAGTATGAAAGGAAGGTTTTATGGCAACACTGGTTTTTGTAGTTGTGGACAAGGTATGTGGGAAAGAAAAGGCCAGATTGCATGGAGGCATGTGAACTTGACAAGAAGAGGTCTGGTGTCTGGAGAAATGTAGGTTTCAGGGGACACAGGAAGAAGGCATGAAGCCTAAGGTAAAAAAAAAAACAAAACAAACCAAACCTAAAAACCAATCACCAACAACAGGAGTGATTGGATGTTACTCAAACCTACAGATGCTTCTACACTGCTAGTAGTTGAAATGATGGAAAAAAGGTCTGTCATACAGGAGGACCTCAACAAATTAGAGGAATGGATTCTTCTCTGAATCTCACTGAAGCTCAACAAAAACAAATGTAAATACTTGCTTCTGAGATAGAATAAGTCATGAAGCATGATTGCCTGGGGACTGTTTGGATAGGAGCAGCTCTGAAGGAAAGGAGATGGGGGTTCTGGCAAACCAAACTGAAGTTTTAGTAGCAGGACTTTGTGATAATGAAAACTAGCACCATATAAGTAGCCCCATCCAATAACTCTCTGTATTAGCCAGAGTGGAGCCCTGTGAGAGAATGTGATTATTCTTTCAACAAAGGACTGATCGAATTACATCTTGTGTACGGGTTCATGTTTTGGGACTCTCAGTACAGTAGAAATGTTGACAAACTTGAGAAAGTCCAAAGGAGGATCACTAAGACTTTCAGGTAAGTGCAGCATAGGACACGCAGAAAGAGCTGAAGGAGCTGTGCCACTTTAGCCTGATGAGGAGAAGAGATGGGGATGGGGAATATAACTCCACTCTTCTATTCCCAAATGAAGATTGCAGACAGATACAGACTCTATCACTGCAGAAAAAGTTGCAGGTTGCATTAATGTAAACTATGATGAGTTATGAGAAAAATGGGTCTTACGGAAAGTGGTTTGACAGTGGAGAAAATGTTCAGAGAGGCTGCGGAATCTTCACCCTTAGAGATTTCCAAAATTTGTCTGAAGACCTTGTTCTGTGCAAAAAATGTAACTTTGAAGCTAGCCCAGTCATGAGCAGGAATTTGGACTAGAGGACTTTCAATGACCCCTTGCAAATTCCTATGTTTCTGTCTTTCTGTCTAAAAAAAAAGAGAGAAAAAGGTTTTTTTGTTTCTTTTTATCAGTGATGATTGCTAGCTGTAACTCCATACCTATGAGAATTCCATATCTGTCAAGTGAAGTGTTATGACTTTAGTCTGTGTATCTTTGCACATGCTAAAAAGCAGTGACTGGAAAACCTGCTTTGTTTTAGAAAGATGCTTTAGAAAAGCTGAAACTGTTCTACATTTCTATGATAGTGTGTTCTAGTACTTCTTGCCTGAAGTATTTAGCTATTGAAATTATAGTTTACCAAGGGCACAATGGCTATTCATAATAAATGTTTTGCTGTCCTGCTACTTGGCTGCAATTGGCAATCTGGTATTCTGATGCTGCACAGGTGGCACTGTGTTTCAGAGATGTATAGCATGGATATCTTAATCTTTTGACCTACAAGAAATTTTCTTTAAAAAGTATTAACTTCCATCTCTACTTTATAACATACCACACAAAAATATTTATAGAAATGAACTTTCACCCAGCAAATAATGAATGAGCTTGTGATTCTCAGGTTGTAGTAGGATACACACATCACTGACTCAGACAGCCAGGCAAGCTGATATCATTGAGTTTGTTCATACTGTGGACTAGCTACAGTAAAATTATGACTTTAATTATAGCAAACTGTTTCAGAATTTTGTTTAATTTTTTTTAATACATGCTAAATTTTTGTTCATTTAGTACTGTGCAAATACTTCTGATTTACTCACATTCTCAGTATGTCCCGTATTTGTTCTCTTTACTGAACCAAGCCATTCATTGCACCAGGAGGTCAATCATAGAATCACAGAATCATAGAATTTTTGTGGTTAGAAGGGACCTGAAGGATCATCTAGTTTCAACCACCCTGCATGGGCAGAGACACCTTTCACTAGGCCAGGTTTGCATATAGCTCCATCCAGCCTGGCCTTGGACATGTGCAGAGATGAGGGATCCACAATTTCTCTGGGCAACCTGTTCCAGTGCCTAATCACCCTGACAGTAAAAAATTTCTTCCTAATATCTAAGGTTTTCCGTAGTCTTTGGTAGTCTGTTGTCCTAACATGCCATTCCAATGGGAGCTATTAAGGTTTTATTATTCCTGGTCTAGGAGACTGATGGCATTGCCTTGATATCATATGCCCTAAGCCATTTAATGATGCAGCAACTTCATACCATAAATTAGAATTCTACTTGAATATAGAGAGATTCTCTGAATTGTAATATTCTCAAATCACATCTCCTGTGTTATGTAAATGAAGTATAAAAATGGCTTACAGCTCCTGCAAGATGCACTGCTGTACAAAGAACTGCTCATAAAATTACTGGATAAAAATGGATGGATAAAGACCATTCATGCTGTTACTTTCAGTGGATTAAATATCCATGCTTTTTATTTCAAGTTAATCAGTCTTTTGTACTGCATGATGGAAAAAAAAAAAAAAAGCCCAACCCTGTCCAGTAAGCCTCAGCAGCAAGAATCATTATAAAAACCTTCATTGCCATGAAGGACTTACTGAACTTTTAGAGATCCCAAATTGCACTTCCTAAGTATGTACTGTGCCAGTTCTTTTTAAGCTGAACATAGAGGTTTATTAAAGGATGTATTCAAAAAGTTTAGAGTGGAAAAGGTTTCACAAATATTGTAACCCATGTTATTCATTCTAAATTGTAGCATACACTCTGTATGATATGCCTTAAAATACTCCCACACATGACAATAATTTTTGATGAAGGTGACTGGATGACATAATGTCTTTTTTTTTCATATTGCATGTCTTAATAAAGAGATTTTTCCATTGACTTAGCAAGTGCACAAAAATCCCATACTAGTCTGTGATCTACCCTAGTCCTGTTGAGCAAATAAGACATAGTTTTCATAAAGATAGAACACATGTTCACACAAATGTGAACCCATAATCGAAACATTTATGTAACGTGAACTTGGACATTCTATATGAAGTGCCTCTCATAACTCTTATATCTTTTACAATTATAAGTTTTCAATTGTAATCTGTATTGAGGAACTGTAGGCAGTTTTTTGAAAAATAGATACCTGCTAGTTCTTCCTAGCAGAAGGAAGTTTAACAGTGATGGTGCCCTTTTCAAGAAGGCATAATGAACGTCAATAATTTTCTCTGATAAAGGCTCACAGATGTGCCCATCAATATAAAAATGTACAAATTATAAATAGATGATGAATAGATTATTCTAAACAAGCATCATGTGTCTAATACCAGTGGTATTCAAGTTTGCAGAAGTTTTCAGGGTATTGTGTATTGTGTCAGACTAATTAAAAAAAAAAAAAGATGGGTCTTTTATGAGTTTTAAGCCAATGTATTTTTATGGCAGCTAATGTATTATGGAATTACTGTGGGAGTTGGCATCATTTCTGCCTCACCAATGTGCCATATTCCCCTTCTCACCTCATTCTTCTAGAAGCAGTTTCCCTTGTCAAACATCTTAAGGCTAAATCCTTGTTTGGGCACCCAAACAGGTCATGTTTCTGCTGTCAGTCTGTACCTTAAGCCACAACATGAAAGAGAGCAGGAAATTCTACAGCTGTTTCGCCACATCATGCATAAGTAGTTATTTCAAATTACCTTGAGCAAAGTCTTGAGGAAATTCAACCATCCCAAAACTCTCATTCAGCTATTAGTAGCTGCTTTTCCCAGGTGAGTCTTTTCTGTTTGCTCCCTAAAGTTAAATATTGCCTATCAAAACAACCAGTTACAGTCATTGCTTGAGTAGACCTAAACTAACCTTTTTTTTATAGTTTCTAACATAATATATTTTATTTAGAATATTTCCTTAGCTTGAAAAATAGCCTAGGCTGCAAAAATTAACCTTTAAATAGTCTATGAATTGGAACTATTTTGTGTATAATCCAAAGAAAGCTGTATACAGGTCCATAATTAAGTTTTTGAGATTTTTGTCTTCATCAGTGTTTGAGGTAGTATTCTGTTAAACATTTCCATTTTGGATAGGAAATAAGGATCACTTTTTTTTTTTTTTTAAATTTTACTTTATTTTATTCAAAGTTTTGTTCCTCTATTTTTCTTTGCCTAGCACATCTCAAAGGATACAAGTATAGCAAATTTTACAGGGTGAATTTTTATCTGTTTGATTTTATCTTGTCTTTTTGAGTTTGTGATATATCAGTACAGCTGTTGTTAAAGTCATGACAGAAAGGATCTATTATGCTACCAAATCTGTGGGAGATCAAAACTGCCCCAGAATTCTTTATCACCCTATCACAAGTCATAGCATCCACCTCACTGAAAGGTGCTAAGTCAAAAAGTCTCTCTTGTTTTTCCTGATTTTAGCAGCTGTATCTGGATGTGGGATAATTCTTGCCTCTATATCTCACTGCTTTCCAGAAGCTTGCATGCTTTTATATCTGACAGCATAACAACCAAGGCTGTTCCTCTCTAACCCATTTCTATCAAGAAGAGACAGCATTAACACCAAGGCCACACTGAAATGGCCCATTCTGGCCAATTTAGGAACAATAACTTGCAGACTTAGATCCAAAAATCCATGCTGTGCTGTGTTTGTGACAAGGGGCATTTGGGCCTGTATCCCTTTAATCCAGTTCAGCTCTAGGCAGCGTGGAACATCCTAGCACAGCTTGATGATCATAGCTTTTCTTTGGATGTCTGCTGGTTTTGGCTGAGCTAGAATTGATTTCCTTCACAGTGGCTGGTATGGGGCTGTGTTTTGGATTTGTGCTGAGGACAGGGTTGATATAGAGATGTTTTTGATATTCCTGAGCAGGGCTGGTACAGAGCCAAGGCCTTTTTTGCTTCTCATACTGCCATGGCTGGCGAGGGAAGCTGGGGGTGAACTGGAGGCTGGGAGGAGACACAGCCAGGACAGGTGACCTCAACTGACCAAAGGGATATTCCAGACCTATGACATCATGCTCAGTATATAAAGTAGGGGGAAGAAGGAGGAAGGGGGGGACATTTGTAGTGATGGCATTTGTCTTCCAAGTAACCATTACAGGTGATGGTACCCTGCTCTCCTGGAGAGGGATGAAGCACTACCTACCCATGAGAAGAAGTGAATTAAATCCTTGTTTTACTTCAGTTGTGTGTACAGCTCAGTTTTCCCTGTTAAACTGCCTTTATCTCAATGCACATTTTTTTTCTTTTACCCTTCTGATTCTATTCCCAATCCCACTGATGGAGGAGTGAGTGGTTGTGTGGGCTTTGGTTGCTGGCTGGGGTTAAGCCATGAAAGCTTAAAAGGTGACCTTGTACTTATGATATGCATTACAGTAGGTCAAGCAGTGCTTAATTGTATTGCTTTTGCATCAGGCATTCAGTCACTTGATAGATCTGATGGTTCTTTACCAAAATACCCAAACATCTCTGTATTTGAGAACAGGAGCTCTAGGACATCATCTAAAAGCCATTAGGTCATGGAAGATCCTGTTTAATTCAAGCTTGAATAGGTCCCTAATAGGACATGTCATTTTAGTGCCATGGTGTTGATGAGGCAGGGAAAGAAGCTGAGCTGTTGCAGATTAGTCAGGGCAGCTTATGGCCCTTTATGCTTCAAAGCATGTGTGCAGTTGCCAAATCAACAGGCCAACTCTCCTTTTTTTTTCCTTTTTCTAATGACCAAGCTGCCAGAAACAAATAGTGATGTAAGTTGAGAATGAGGAGGTTGTTACCACAAATACTTTGAGGAGTGAGCTAATATCCATCTTTCAAAAAAAAAAAAAAAATTAATGTTCGTAAAAGAACTATTTTCTGATACTTAATATCAAAAAACTTGGTTAGTCTTTGCAATAAACCTTTCCTTTTAAGTGCTAAGTACCTGAGTGACTGCTTACTCTAATAAACATCAGACGAATAGCAGCACAAATAACCTCAAGCAGATACTATTTAAACCGCAGCCTTATTGGTCAGAAAGTGGCAATACTTTCTTCCTGACCTGGGATTTTTCCATACTGCTTATAGCTGAATGGACTTTTTATTTAATTTTTTAAGTAAAAAAGACTTCCCAGATGATAAAGAAATTCCTTGAAATTAATTGTTTTTAAAATTGTTGCTTTGTTTTAAAGTGTTCTTTTGCATGCCACCCAGCAGAATTAGCGCCTTGCATTCATCCAGCATGTTTCCCATGCTTTGCTGTTAAGAGTTGCTCATGTGGCAGGAACTGATCAACCCATGTGCTCCTTTCCCTCTGCTGAACTCAGCAAATGCTCTGTGCAGAACTCCAGCAGATGGACCTATTATCTTCTGATGACACATGTTCTCTTATGGACCATTTTATAGCTTGTGCTTGTTCAGTTTGTACTTTAATAGATACACTAATAAAGAGATTATCCACGCAGTTCAGCACTTCACTTCAAAAAGGTGAAAGGTGTCATGAAAAATAAATAGTTAAAAAAATGAGAGCAAGTGCCTTGATTTCAGTGAGACCACAAGACATTTATGCCTGCTGATGTATATGCTTTGTCTACAGTAACCCCAAATAAAGAAGGGTATGTATTCTTTTAAAATTAATGGACACTGTTTTATATTCTATTCAAATATGTTTTCTTGGTATGACTTACTAAGCTGTAGTAAATCTTTCTTGGATTTACTGAATTCCATTCTGACAGTCCTTTTCTGAGGAGCCTCTGAGATGGGGATTAAACTCCCTATGACACAAAGATCTTAATAATTAATAAAAGCAAGTAAGTGTTACTTAAAAAAACCCTATGACTTAGTCAGGATGGGATTTAAACTGTAGTTGGCATGCTTGCTCCTGTGGTCAAATGCAAGTGCACTTTGCAAGGGAAGGATGACAATGCTAGGGAAATATGTACAGTAGATTTAAAGCAAAGATATTTGGAAGATAGTAGTAGCTAATAAAGAATAGAACAGGAATATAAGAGGAAAGCATGCAGACATGAGCTTTAGAGAATCTTCCCTCAGATATGCCAAGCAAACAAGGTTATTCAATTTCGTATGTATCTCTGTCACTAAGAACATTTTGAGGTATTTAAAGCAATCTTCCCCTGTCTGAAAACAGAGGAAACCCAATGTGAATAAGTTCCTGAACGATCCAAACACTATTGTTTTAAATAATGTCTTCAAGAATTCAGAAAAAAAGGATTAGACATCTCTTAATTAAAGAAAACTTGGGGTGAAACTATGTTTTGACTCTGGCTTTTGTGATAGTGGGGCTGTGGGCCAGGATAGAGGTTTGGGAGCTTAGTACTTCTGACAGCTCTCTGGTAGCTACTGTAAGCTCTGATTCATTCTGCTGTGCTAGTAGGGATGTACTGTCCTCACTTGATGTTAAAAAAGTAGTCTGATAATTGGCAGCATCAGTTGTCTGGGGACTGAAAGGGAGGAATTTTAAATACATTTCTTCTGGCTAAAAGGATACTCTATGTTTATTCAGTTATAACAGAGATACACTTTATTCTTTATTCTAATGTTGTGGAAGATTCACCATTATTTTTTATGTGGTTTTTTTTGAAGATTCACCATGTCCAAGCTATGAGCTAACAGCTTACATCCTCAATTGCCGTCAGGTATTCTGCTTCTGTGGGGTATGGGTATTTATGAGGCTGAGACTTACAAGTATGTCTCCTGATTTCAAAGAAGGCAATAATTTTGCTCATATTTAACACATAGTCATGCAGTCTGGTGTCCTAAAGTAAGGGAGTGGAAGGACACGCAGAGGGAAAGCCTTTGGGTTTTTCAGAAAAGCCCCCTGAATACTGTGCAGTAGGGAGGAACAGCATTTGTTATAAAGCAGCTTCTCGGGTGCTCCTCACTGCATGTGTCTGCAGCAGCAGTAGGAGAGGGGACCTGGCATCCTCTCCCTCTCTCCCAACTGTCAGAATCCTCCTACATCCTGATGTTTACACCAGAACTCTCTACCACATACTCACCCATCACTCGGCCTCTGCAGCATATGTCCTTCTGTGCATTACCGAGTTTTCTTGGCTTACAAGGCCTTTCCATGTTTGAAGCAGGAGTACCAGGTTTGCTACCTTTCTACAACAATTTTGACATCTGTAAAGTTCTGTTGACTGCAAGAATACAAAATATAATCTGACACAAATCAGTGAAAATCCCTGTGTGTACAAATAAAGAAAAAATAAGCCTGCTTAAATATCAAAATCTTTGCTAAAATGATGTGAAGGGACAGTTTGAATAGAAAAAAAAAAGGTTAAATAATATAAAGCAGAATTTCTGTATGTCAGATGACAGTATGACTGTAGTTCTGTTATTCAAGAACCAGGTGCTTTTGTCAGAAACGTAGTAACTGATCTTTCAATTATTTCAATTTCTTCTTTTTATGCTCTGAAGAAAAATAAAGAAATGAAGACTTGAGGAAAAAAGTTTTCAAATCAAGAAGGCTTCACATTTTACTGTTAAATAATTTTTTACTCTCTCATGATGAATTTAGTTCTGTATTTCTTCTAAATTTAAAATTATACCTAGAAAAAATTGGATTAAGTGCATCTACATATATCTACTGTGAAAAAGATTAGAAATTATTAGAAGACTGTTAATCTTAAGTCCTTCTTGACAGGTTAAAAACCTAGGGGCCCCCTTTCCCAAAATCGGCAACTGACTTTAGGTTGAAACTCAATATTGGTCAAATTAGGAAGTAAAGATAACAAGAGAGTAAGAAATGTCAGAAATGCTGACTGTTGGATTAGTAGATCCCTTGTACGCCCTGTGGATAGGGATGTTTGCATTACTCTCTTCAGACCACTACACCAAATAACCAGTAAGGAGTTGGTCTTCCATGGTTTATTGACTAAGCTTCAGTTGTGCCCATAATGGAAGGGGGCAGAAAAGATCCAAAGGCAGAAAAGTTGACAGAAGGACTCAGAAAATCTTCCCTTTTTTTCATCAGTCCTAGAACATGTCTCTGTACCTGAAAAAGGTTGGTGTTAGTTTGAGACCATTATTTTGTCTGAATTTGAACCAAACGTAATTTGAATCGGTTATTTGGGGGTAAATAGCAATCTTCTGGATCTGGTGTTGCCAGCTACTCATCCCAGAGCTGCACAAGTATTTATGTTTTCAAGATACCCAGCTATGAATCACTGGCTGCATTGAAATTTATCTTGCTTATCTATCACTGGCTTGGCTAAATGCACCATGAAAAACTTAGGTTTTTAAATACTATGTGTTTAATGTAATAGCTGTATAATCAGTTCCTTCAACAATTTCCTAGTGGAATTTGGACTGTAGATTTTGCATCATAGCAGTCAATACCATGAAACTTAAAATTTGTCAGGTTACAATAGGCTACAGAGTTTTTCCATTGTTTCATCTCAAACTTTCACTCTCTAAAGGTAAAAAGGGTGATTCACAGAAATACAATGAACAATATTCTCAGTGAGAAGGTTCATATGGTGAGGGCAAAATTTCTTTCTGGCAAATTATCTACAGAAGCATCACTGTTTATCAGTTTGTGAGGAATTCCAAACTCCACTCATCTGTTCTGGAGTTGCATTTGACTGCCAGTCATTCTGACACTCGTTACATGCTGCAGAATATCATCCTGCACATCACTTATAAGATATTCTCCTGTGCACAGTGCCTCCAGTATTTGCTATTTGCAGTCCATGATTACCATGCAAAGTCATATGATAATTTTCTGTAATTCAGATTTTTGTGAAAGCAAAAGATTGGACACAGTATCTATTCACTGGAAAAAACATTTAGCAATGCTTCTTATTGGCCGGAATAGGAATACAATCAGGCTGGTTAACAACTAGCTATAATACTTAGAAATATAATGGCAAAAAAGTAAAGATGAAAGAATCTCTTAAGGTTTTTTTAGTGTGTGTGTATGTCTATTTTGATGGTTTTATTTGTTTATTGTTTTTAGTATTTTGTAGAAAACTCAGTCATGTCTTAGGTCTCTACATGTCAGGAAACTGGCAGACACAGATGAAAGAAGAGGCAAAGATGATGAGTATGATAGGAAGCATGTTAACAATATAACTTTGTTATGGCTTCCAGACAAAGAAAAAAAATTATAAAAGGGCATAAAGGAGAGTAATGAGGTAGTTCTTCCTGTGTTTACAAGGAAATCTTCCAAAATCAGAAAAGCAGAGCAGGGAGAAGAGAAATAGATTTTTTAAAACATGGTAATTAGACGAAGGCTTGGATCATGAGCTAATCAGTGCCAGAACTTGGTCTTTGTGTCTGGTGAGAGAGAATTGGTCTTGATAATTGAGGCTGGTTCTTGAGTCAACAGTGAAGGAAAAGACAAGTGGGATGGAGTGAAATGGATGCCCCTCAGCAACTCACTGGATACTGTGATTGAAACTTAAGATGACAGAGACTTTTATACTTTTTATATGTGCACATGCAGGTGAAAAAGCACAAAATATGTAAGATATTATGCAGTGAGAATCCACAAGGTTAAAGCGGAATAAGTACTTAGGTTTTTGCAGGGTACCCTCTAGTTTAACATTGTAATTAATGATTTCAAAGAACTAAATGACATGTAAATGAAATTCATAGATAACTAAAATTGACAGGAAATGAAAACATATTTAGCAGAGAGAAGGCATCCAAAAACTGGAAGAACTGGTTGGTGAGAAAATGTGTAAATGCAAATGTACTGTAACAGGACTGTTTTCAAAGTGCTGGGGTAATAGAAAAAAGGCCAATGATCATTAAAAATTGAATATCTGTAGATCAAGGTATGTGACAGAAGTGTGGAAAAGGCTCAGAAGTCTAATTTGAGAGTTGTTACAGATTGCCAGAGTTAGGTTGTAAAAGATTTGGTGCAATATTGTTAGTATTACAGGAATAAATTTCCTTTGGGATATTTAAAGTTGCCTGATTAAAGAACATCTGCTGTAAATTATAGTAGGTTTTATGTATTTTTACACCACATAATCAATTTACCAACAAAAGAGTACTTTATATCTCACATTGACCAGTCATTGTATAATACCTATTGCTTTAAAACAACAACAACCCTGTGTGTGAGTATTCCTAAAATGGATCAGTTTTCTGGATTATGTAAAGAATATATGCAATGTACTTAATTTTAAGAAATGCGAAGAGGAAATTAGAAGAGGAAACAATTACATAGACTGTCAAGTAAAACTAAGAGGACTGAACAGTTCCAGTATTTAAAAATTAAAAAAAATTAGAATTTCCTTAAGCATGCATGCAAAAGATATTTAAGGAAAAGTATTTCATTAGGAATAATTTAAGTTCAGAACAGATAAATAAAGAGCTCTTCCTTTTTTTCTTTTTTATTTTTTTAATGATTGTAAGCAGACAGTTTTGGGTGTTTTTTTTTAACTTGTCAATATGAAAGCTACATATTAGAACTTGGCATGCACTAGGAGTGTGATAATTGTCACATATCAAGCCAAGCTACAGCTTGCAAAGCCATGCAAAATTAAGAATAAAAAAGGAGGAAAAAAGAGTTTTTATTCTAGGATTAGACAGATGTTAAAAATGACTCTTTTTGCCCTAATTTCTAAATTAAAATCTTGTCAAAGCTTTCCATAAAGGCAAAGGTGTTTAATATGGAGAAAATTATGGAAATGTGACTTACTGTGTCACAGAGGAAAAAAAGCTTAAAAAATTCTATGTGATTCCAGATGGGGGACATTAGAAAGTCTTCGTCCCAGACCTTTGAAAAAAACATGTTTGAAACCACTTTGAATTCTTGAAATCTGTTCAATTAACCTATCCTGAGTCAACATTTCTCAGCAAATACCATATACTCAGAGAACAATGCTACACTTTCAATTTAGTGGGAGTTTTACATTGAATTTAGGGATTTTGGATAGTGGATTCATCTGGCCCTCATAACATGCAGTTTTAGAACAAATTTCAACGATAATGAAATGTATGAAGGCAATTAGAAATAGGACAAAGCACAACATGTTTTTAACTGCAATTTTTCTTTGATAAATAATTTTCTAGGCAAATGACATGCAGTAACACTCATCTATTTGGACTTCAGTTAAATATTTGATTCAGTGCCAAAGAGTAAATTAAAAATAGGATTGTTACAAGAATTTTAATGCCTTGCAAAAAAATGGCTAAAGGGGAGAAAATCATCTGTGATATTAAAACAGTTAAAATACACTATTGCGGGTGATTTTCAGCTTTTTTGTTATGGTCTCATTTAATATTTTCCTTAATGACCTTGGTCTAAAAGGTAGAAGTATGTCACTGGTTTTATCTATGGTACCTATAGTCAAATAAAAAAGAAACCTGCTGTAGGAAAAAGAAAAAAAAATTAAAATTTGAAGGCTTAAATAATAAAAATAGGAACATGGCATTAAATTAATGAGTATAATGAATAGTAATATATTTAGGGACTGTTACAAATTTTTACAATAAACTAAGAGATACTCAGTAGATGAAGGGGGAAAACAATTGGATGTATTAGATGACTGAATAATCAAAACCATTCAGATCAGAAGAAAGCAAATTCAGTTGAGGGGTTGGTTCCGAAAATGAAAAATGGTAATGTCATTGTGTAAGGAAGTATTAAGGCCTCCTCTGAAAAGCTTTGTAAAATTAAGGTTACTAAATCTAAGAAAAAATTAATTCGCAGTGTAACTGATGAATGCAGGCATGCCAAAAGAATCCATGAGGGGAAAAAGGGAACAAAGTAGACGATACCAAGAAGCTGAAAAAAACCTAAAGGTGAAAGCAAACATGATTGTTCCCTATAAATCCACAAAAAAAGATAAGAACAGGAGAGGAGAAAATTATGAAGTTAGAAACTAGTTTTACCAAGAGAATTAGTTGAATACAAACTGTCAGTTAATTATTTCAACCTGAAAATTAATAGGTTTCTAACTGTGACTGGTTTGTGTCTAAAACTTCCTATCAGAAATAGAAAAGTAAGAAACTAACCGCTTTGAAGATAATGCATATTTACTTCACAAAATAAATTACCTGAACTAGTACTATACTGAACTCAGTGAGCCATAAATTCTTCCAATTTTCCTTTCATAACCAAAGGGAAACATGGTATAAGTATCTGAAAGATATTTCATTTTTCTTTTCCATTACTGTTTTTATGTGGTGTGTAGTGATAATATTACTGTAAGAATGCTGGTATATAATATCAAAAGGTATAAAATTCATCTCTTCCTTTTGACTTAGAGATAGCTCTTTAGAAAACAAGGTGGTAGCCTCGTCTTTTGGGACCTTTAAAGCCAGATTCAACATGCTACTGAAGAAAAATACTCTAGGGAACAAACTGACAGTGAAAGGATGAGACTTAATAAGCAGTTTTTCCCCTCCCTGCTTCCTGGAGTGCCAGCCCTTCTGCTGTTCTTCACTCTGCTATGGCATCTCTAGGTCTGCACACAGTGTGGCTGCCCTTCTGAATGCATAGATTAGCCAAGTAGCTAGTGCAAATGTTCAGTAGCTATTTTCAGATTTAAGTCACTTTCTATTTCACTTTTTTCTTTTAATTACAACAGCCGCTCGCCCGTAAATTGTGCATACCCTTTGATTGTTAATGGGAGATTTAATTTTCTGGTTGAATATTCTGTTGAATATTCATTCTGATTGAATATTTGACTCAAAGAAACTAGCAGTTTCTGGAAACTAGTAGCATATATCCAAGAACTATTGAGAAATATATAGAACTAGAGAAGTATTTTTTTTCTTTTTTTTATACGAACCCAAAAAATAGACAAACTTGTCTGTGAAAAATAAGCACATTCAATTTTCTGTGAGAAACTTTACTTGCAAATAAAAGCAAGGCATGTTCTAAGAATTTTCTGAATATACGGAGTTCGTGTTGCTTTGGGAGTAGAGCAGAAAAATCTCCACACTGTCACATCAGAAATATGTGCTTTTGCTCTCACAGAAAAATCAGTATTTAAACAATAAAATATACCAGGACTGTACACTTTTGGATTTGTCTTTTGGGTAGAGTTTTGCAAGAGACAACTCACAAGCAGACCATTCAACATTCACAGAACCTTTTAGACTTAACAAGTGTTTCACGGAAGCAAAGCACTCCATATGTACATTTTAGCTTTCAGAAACATTTGTACTGTTGGGAGCAATTCTGCACTGGGATGGAAAAGCAAGTAAATGGTAACCTAATAATATTTCTTTTCAGCAGACACTTCTGAATTCACACAAAACCTTTGGCTCAAGGTTTTACAATTGTTATTTATAAAAATATGTATTTGTACAGATTAAGCAAGTTAACAGTTTTCACTAGGATGATTAAATTCTCACTTTGAAGGCCCAATTTCGGTAGCGGAAATAAATTAATTGTCAACTTTTGCTAATACTAGTAAGGGGAAGAAGAATATTTTGCTTCCTGGGTTCACTGAAACTGCTGAAATTGCCTAGTTTAATTCTCCAAATGTCTTTGTGAATTACTAATCTGGCACAAAATTAAAGCAAAAACCTAACTCTTGCTCTTACTGCACCCTTTGCAAAGGTAATATTCCTTCCTAGCTTGAAGAGAGTGTTGCAGTTTTAAGACAATTCTTACTCTAGCCTTGTGCTTAAAGTCTATGCTTTTCTTTGGAGAAGTGCAGTAGCACAATGCTAAGTTTTATGTTCTCCACTGAGTACTGAGGGGTTCGTTGAGGTCAACAGGAAATAGAGCTGCTATTATTTAGTGGCACCATTTTCAGTAAGACCGAGTTGCTAGGCAAAGTATTGTTAGGTGTACTATAAATTTAACAATAGCATGTTATTACATGTGTAAATTGGCCAGAAATTCTCCATTTAATAAGTACATCTTGTTAGTTGACACACAATTATGTTAATGAAATGGAATTGGAGAGTAATTTAAATGTAATTATCGTTTTAGGGCTTAAAAGATAAATTGTACAGAACATGGAACTTGTTCTCGTAGAGTATGTCTGAAATACCAAGTATGTCTGAAACACCATCTTCCTGTTTTACCTTTGAAATTGGTTTGTCTCAAATGGAATAGAATAAGAGCAATTTGTAAATCAAAATACAATCGTGCTGCTCAGTGGTTCGGTTCCAAGTTTAGACTTGCACAATTAAGACAATCAGAAAACATATCCTTATCTAAGGTTCACTATAATCATGTATGTTATCATGGCATCAGTTTTTCTGTTTTATTATTGTATAGTCTAATAATACATTAAAAATAATTTATGTGCATTTGTAACTCTACAATAAATTTCTTATCAAGCTTTCTTCTGTATTTAACTATCTGCCTGTCTGTGTCCTATTTTAGAAATAATGCATAAATGTCCTATTTTAGAAATAACCTAAGATTCATTTTCTGCCATCAATATGTGATAGCATCAGTTTAGGAAAAAATAAACATAATAATAATTGTGTGTTAATTTACTGATTTCACTATATCCTTATTTTTTAATGTTAGTGTTTAGAAATTTTTAATGAATTTAATTATTATGAGATACATTTTTATTTTTTGTATTTCACGTCTTGGTTTGTATTTAAAACTCCTCTGTTCCTTACTAAAATATCCTAATAATCTTTTCTATTTCTCCATATGCATTTTTATCAGATACAGTGTGGCTAAGCATAAGGTTCTGTAAGTCTTTATTTTCTTCCTTTTTTATGAATAACTGCATAAATTCTCAACTCTAGCACCATATGAGTCTTAGTTCTTTTATCACAGAAATAGTTAATTAATTATGGTCATTCTTCAAAAGCCACTTTTATTCCATTTGATAACAATCCTAGTAGTTCACTAGCGAAGTATTTGAATAGTTGTTGAACATGTAAAAATTTTTTGTCATGCCTATTATCCTTGAGGAACCCATTTCTTTTCCACAGTATTCTTGTTATTGGGAAGACATTATTTTATATTCTTAAATTTTTCTTTCATGACAACAAGCTATTACTCCTCCTTCCTGTGTTCACATACCCATGCTCTTATATTGTTAGCTTGAATGTATTTGTAGACTGCAATCATGATTTTTCTTTTTGTGGATTGTAAATTTAAGCTTTTCATCCTCAGCTCATGTTTTTCTTGTTCTCGTCACTCCATAAGTTTTTTCCCTGCTTCTCTTCATATTTTCTCATGTTTTTCTGTGTCTTCCTTACACTGAAGAGCCAAGAATACAAGATTTATGAAGGGAGAGTGAAAAGGAAAAGTACACACAAAGTTATAGTTATGAGCACGCACCCTCTGTCAGTGAGGACCTAAAACTTAAATCTTTTTATGGAAGCCATGTGATTATCTACCTGCTCTATATTAGAAATCAGATCCTCTGCACAGATGGGATAGAGACATGTTCTCCCCACCTTTTCTGTCTCATCATCAACTGCCCCATCTCCTGGAATAGCGATTATAACTCTTTGGGTTGTTATACCTTGAGGTGAAGTCTACCTCCAAATCCTGTTATTTTATCATTCCTGCCTTTTTTTTTTTATTATAAGTGGCTGAAATGCTGTAGTTTGTACATCCTGAACTCTCACACAGGACCACACACTTCATGGGATTTGAGCACCTGGTTTGTAACTCTGAAAAGGACTAGGTAAAGAGAGAGGCATGGATTTGCTCGCCTCTGCAAAGATTATTGTGGAACTCATTATACATCACAGTAGAAATTCAGCTGTCTGGGCAATTTTATTTAAGAAAGGCACTTTAACCTTTGCTGTTTTTTAAACTCTTTTCTTTTCTTTTCTTTTTCTTTTTTTACTATTATGCATTTTGACTCAGACCAAAACTTTATGTAGTCTTTTAGAAGCCCAACATTAACTTCCACCATACATAAAAATTTTGTGTGTCCAGGTCTCAGTATACTCTAAAGCTGACTGGCATCTCTAGCTGCCAGGCTGTCTACCTAAATTCCTTAAAAAGCAGGTGGCAACAGGCCTCTGAAGACTGTCCGTGTTGGTATGGATGCTTTAGCCAGCCTAAAGAGAGTGTTTAGAGTAAAGAGACCTGACAAGGAATTCTTACGTAGCCCTGCTCCATGTAACGCATCTTTGGAGAACACCAAAGGTTGTGGGCAGCTTAGAATGAATGCTGGCTGCCTTCTGGATCAGTGCTTAACCACTAGGCTGTGGTAAAAAACAGGTGATAAGCTCCTTTTTAATGGAATTTAAATACTGTCTAGTTGCTTGACTCTAGACTGCAATGGAGCCTTTGGTAAGAAATGTCATCTCCCATACCTTTTGAGGCAGTTTTGAGCACGCACAGATGAATAAACAGGGTAAGCCAATGTGGTTACTTTAACCAGCTTCAGAAATAGTCTGCTGGGAAAAGGAGTTGTTGGAATTTGTTTTGGGGACCACGTCTGGATTTAGACAAATTAATCTAGCCTTTTCTGCCAAGGCATGAAAGTGTCATCCTAAATTTTTTTCCTGAAAACTCCTCTTAACATCTCTGAATCCACAGATTTTACTTTCTCCTACTACACACTGAGAAAGTAAAAGAGCAATGCAAGGACCACTCCACAGTTTTGAGAAAGCTGCATTGGCTCCTGCAGTCTTCAAACAACTGTGTAAACACAGTAAAAAGATATCAATTTTATTGTTCTGAAATCCTTGGACTATTAAGCAAAGTCATCTTAATTTAGAAAAAAATATTTATAATCATGTGAAGATGTACTGGGACAAATGTTTCAAAAATCTAGAAACTTTGCTCAGTATCCTCAGCCTGATGTTAAGGCTTCTCTGCTCTATTTTCTTTTAAAAAGTCATCTGTTTGGCAAATGGAGACACTGTTTTATGTGTTACATTCTTGTACATCTTTTTAAGCAGCAGGGATCTCTGGATATCAGAATGGTCTATAAGCATAAGTGTTCTTCACTAAGGGCACTGGCATTATTCTAGCCATCTGTTCTAGAATAAATTCCATCCAGTATGAGTTTTTAAAAGCAGTATGCTTTTTTTCTGTTTTGGTTATGTTTGACTGAATATTTTATTGAATTGTGTACATCACTAAGTATTGGTCGAACAGCACAGGCTGCCATTCTTCTCAGCAAAGCTTGGTTTGATTCAGGTTTTGTGTTGGAGTAGATGTAAAATGAAGTTTAAGACTGAACTTTTAAAAAAATCAGGAATGTATTCTGAATTTGTTACTGAGGAGGTAAGAGGAGGGAAAGTGCAAAACAAGAAAGCCAAGGGACATTTAGTAATCCCAATGGTTCAGGACAAGCTCATTCAAATGACAGAGCATCTTTTAAAGGATATATATTAACACTGCACATGAAATTTTGAATTCTGTTTGAGGTGCATATTTAGTCTTGATCTGCTAAATATTGCTTCCTGAAGCATAAAGCTGTCTACATAAAGTGTTCTTGAAAAGTCACTCAGAGAAGTTTACCATCTTAACAAGAAAATGTACAGGAGAAAGAAATTAAAAAAAGAAGACAACTTCACAATGGAAACTAACGCTGATGGAAGGAAAAGAGATGGGTGTAGGGATAGTTGATATGGAGTGGGAAGGGGAGGAGGAATTAAATTGCAGTGATATAGCTTTGAAAATGCTTGTCACTCCTGGACTCTGAACAAGAAGTATTTGCCTTTAGAAGAGATGTTTAAAAAGCCTGCTGGACATACTTTAATAGTTTTTAAAACATTATCATCCTTCCTTGCACAACAGTTACATTCTCAAAAAGAGACTGAAATTACAGACTCAAAAATAGAAGAAAACTTGCATTTATGGAAATTTCAGTTTTCTAATGGAATTTCTGTAAGTAGATTATATGTATAGTACATAGTGCAGTGTATCAGATTTGGTCAATGCTACCTAAAACTCACATTGAGTTCATATATGCCTTTCCCATATTTCTTAATTACTTACATTATTTTTCCTATTGCATTATTTTCCCTAAAATAATACCCTGAGTGTGAAAAGTGGTGGCTGGGTAAAGAGGAAAGACACTGAAATAGTGGCATCATTGAAGGCAAGACTGCAATAGAATTTAATAGGTCTCAGTTATTCTCTGACCTGTTTGGTGACCACAGTGTACCTTCATATGTACCTTCAGTGCAGATGTGACTCAGAACCACCACAGTGTAATCTTGTATTTTCCTCAGATCATTGCTGGGAGCCCTGGGAAGGGAGATGCAGAGTGTTTTTGAAGACTGTGGGTTAGCATTTGTACCTGGACTTATTGCTGGACAATCAGAAGGCCATAAAGGACAGAACAAGGACCAAGGCTATTGTGACAGTGGTGGTTTAAGGACAGTGATTTAAATGGCCTGCCCATCACTGCAGTTGATCAGATTTAATGTCTACATATCAATCCTTTTGCTTCAGGTCAGAGAAGTCATATTGAAACTGAGGTAGCAATGTGTTACAAAGAAATCTGTCCTGTAAATGTCAATGTAGCAATGGTTTCAAGGATGTTTCAATTAATCTTCCATGCCTTCTAAACAAGTGGGTTAGGCCTGCTTTAGAAAACTCTGAGACAGGCAAGTTTTGGTTGCCCTTTTTCAACCCTACAAAGAAAAAAAAAAAAAGAGAGATTTGTTTTATGGATTGAGAGACAATTTCTGATATGTCTGGCTGGGGGCTTACCAAAGGTTCATTGATAGCAAAGTACAATTACAAAATGAACTTACATCAACAAAGATTATTGAAAATTTGTCATTTTTACATAATACAAAGTGTATACAAGAGAAAAACACGATCCTATCTATGTTGATCTTAGGAAGAATTCAGAATTGAAAACTGTTTTCATGATGTGTCACTGCAAGCTATTAATGCTTTTTTTCACTGTGAGGTATTTTCTTTCCCAGTGAAGGGAAAAAAAGTTGCAAAATCTCTTGTCTTCACAAGAAGAGCAAGACAACAGGCTTTTTACTGTTCCTGTTTCAAATGTTAGGTCAAATTTGTTGATCCGTTTTCAGGAAGAGAAGAGACAATAAAAGCCACTGCATGAAAATTACAATTATCCTCTTGCAGTTCTGCAAGTTGTTAGAGTGATCTGTATCCAGAGAAGTAATCTATAAAACCCATTCAGGAAATCTTTTTCCAAAAGAACTACTTCAAATCCAGAAGCTTTAGTCTGTCAAGAAAAGCACCACGAAATTTTCTAATTGTTATACCACAGATTTCTCTTTATCTAAGCTCTTTCATCAGTTTGAGTGTTTGCTTTTTCTTTTGTTTTGTAAAGTAACATTTTCAATCTCTTCTTGTCTTTTCTCCTTGAAGAATTATACTCATCTACAGTTTGACCTTTTGCCAAAGAGCTTTGCAGTCCATAAACCCTTTTCTGTCCTTGCTACTTTCTCCAGAGTGATAGCTCTCTGGGAAATGTATTGCTTCCTTCCCAGGCCATCAGGACTAATCCAGTCAGGGACCCTCGCTCCTTACTAGGACATAGGGAAGGTGCTGCAGGCATTTAAACGGTAATGTGCTTCACCCTATTGACAGTTTCTCTGTTCAGCATGTGGGAATGATCACTGATTTATCTCAAGGTTCTGCCTCTGGCAGTGGCTTATAACACACAGTGCCAAGAAAGACATCATACACATGGCACCTGGACAATTGGGTTATTCTGAGGGAAGTAGGATAAATTGATTCTTTCAACTTGATTGTGAATATTTTTTTTAATTATTTTTGTAACTGGAGCACCTATGACTGCAGCATGTCTGAGAGCCTGTTGTCTGGATTTCCTTTGTCTGAGATAAAGATGAAGAGCTGGTGTTACATGGTAACATAGGGTATTGTGGGGAAAGCCAGATACAAGCTAAAGGATAGATTCAAACAGAACAGATCCTCCGTGCAAGGTGCGTCCAGCATCCTTGATAGAGTACTCTGCAATCACAGTATTGGCATGAAAAGCACTTTTGGCCAATTACACTGGAAAGAACCAGTATGTTGACATTAGGAACATTAGGGAAGTTTAAATAAAGGGTGCATCCAGATTCTTCGCTCTTTATGTTTAAAGATACAGGGCTTTGTCTGTAATAAAATATCTGACCAGAACAAAAAATGCTATTAGCTGTCTGTATTTGAAAACATTACATGATTTCATACAGCTGCATTTGAAAATATATCCAAAACCGGACTAATAATTTGTGAGCATCAAATGGAGTAATCACGTATGGATGTTTCTGATTGCAAATTGAAGGTTTTATGTTTACATACAAGTCAGGTTTTGATTTTGGCTTTTTTTCTGTTATTTAGTCTTGTCATTTGGGGCCTTTAGGAAATAGCATGGCATCATGTTTCCAAATGTCAGAGCCAGAGGTATTTTATTGTAATTGGAGATTTTTGTTTTGTTTTGTATTTTTTTCTGGGGGTGGGGAGAGATGGGCTTAGGACTTGACTAATTAAAAGTGATTTGTTTTCATGATCTGGATGAAGTGTTTTTGCCAGATGCCTAAGATACCTCTGAGATTCAGGCAGAAATTTGTCGCATCAACCAGGAAATCCTTATCAAAACACAGCTTGGATCTCTGGCAGCACTGAGTGTATCGTTTGATAAGTGAGTCCTATTTTCTTGTCTGCACACCAGTCCTTTGTAGCAAAGGGCATTTATTAAGGAAACAGATGGGGAAACATCAGTTATCTTTTGTGCCTTCTGTTTTCTATAAAGGCCAGCAAGACAAGGTGAGCTCAACCGAAATAATTGAAGGCTTCATAGAATAAGTCAGGTAAGTCAGGGTAGAATAGATTCACTACAGCTCCAGTAGCATTATAGTTTCTGATTAAACAGATGTAGGTTAGTAAAAAGGCTCAAATTTTGAAAAGCCAAAGAACTTATCTTTCAAATAAATTTTGATCAATTAAATTATTTTTACTAATACAAGCTGTTATGTTTTGTATACATGTAACTGGTATAAACCATTTCTGAACAAAGACTTTTTTGAAAATTGACAGGCCCAGAGGTGCTGAAAGACCAGCTACAGTTTTTATGGACTTCTGCAGAAATAGTCAATCATTACAAAAATCCTAAGAAAGTTATCTTTGTTTAGAATCATACTCATTAAGAGCAGTATTTTTTGTCCTGCTTTTGAGTTTTTCAAAGCCATGGGCTGACCTTGGCCAGCTTGCCCTGTTCTTCTCGTCACCCTTCCTCAATAGAACAGGGGCAAAAAATGAGATTAAAAAGCTCACGGGCCAAGATAAAGGCAGGGAGATCACTCACCAGTTATTGTCAAAGAGAAAACAGTTTGGGAAAAAATTACCTAAATTTATTGCCAATTAAAGTGGATTTGGATGGTGGAAAACAAAAGCTAAACACTTTACCCTTCCCTGGCTTTTTTTCCCAGCCTCCACTTCACTCTTTCATTCCCAACTCCTCTACATCCCCACCCTGACTTGTGTAAGGGGGTGGGCAATACGGAGTTAGGATCAGCCGTTGATAGATCCTCTCCCCACTTAAGCTGTTTCCATGCTCCAGCCTGGCCTCTCCAGGGACTGCAGGGAGCTCTGTCCACGCACATGGAGCACCTCCACCTCCCCACCTCAGTCTTGGGGCTCCCAGGGCTGTTTCTCCCCCTCACTCACATCTCACAGGCAGTGTCCTGCCCATCCTTACACACACCTTCCCGAGGCACTGCCCTCGTGTCTGGGGGCTCAGCTGTGCCCTTCGATGGGTGAGTTGGAACCCACTGGAACTGACCATGTCGGGCAGAGGGCAGGTCCCCCACTGCCTGGGCACCCAGCACAGGTTTACAAGTAAAATATGAGTTAATTAAATATACTAGAATGAAAACAGTATGATTGACAGACAATTTCTTGCACCTGAGCTTTTTTCATGGCTGGGCTTCATGCTTCTCATAACTTTGAGGCTTTTAATTTTGCTCACAAATGATATATGTCTTAATTTATAACATTAGGTTAAATAAATAAAGAGGTAATCTCCAAAACCTGAGGGGTTTTCTTATATAAATTCTCATGAAGTATATAGGAAGTGAATAGTAGGAGTTTAATATGACTTCTATTTTTTGCAGCAGTATCTGCTATATATATGCATGGGATTACAATAGTTTAATAAGATTTAGTGATGAAATGCTAGCAGTATTGCAGAGTCACACAAACTTGCGCTAGGCAATATCCCATAAAGCAGGCTCTAGAAGGACACCATGGGCCATGGGGTTCCTCAACTCTACATAGTTCTACCAGTGAAGGACAGAACGAGGAGCAAAGTGACATGAAGGAACTGCACAACACATTGAAAATGAAAAATATCATGTTAATATATACCATAAGATCATAAATCTCTCTGTGTCTTAACACTATCTCAAGTATTCGTGTAAAAAAAAAGTTGTTTTTTTAAATTTTTTTTCTAGAGTGTGGTGTATTGTTTCATATTATTTTGATTATGTTGAGACATCTGATAATGTTATCCCTCAGACAATATTAATAACTAGCCTGTTATGGTAGTCATAAAATCTAGATACAAGTAGAACTCTATTTCACATAGCCTAGATTAATGAACCAAATGGGTAAAAAACCACAGTGATAAGCACAGATTTGTAAGCCCATATTATACATGTACATAAGTAACCTTTTTTGCAAATGCTAAGTGTCAGCCTGGTTCAGCTTAAATCCAGGTTTAATGCCTTTAAATAGCTGGAAAAGGAGGTTAATTCCCTACCTTAGTACTTTCTGTGTTCAGATCTGTGTTGTTTTTAATCATCACCTGTTTGCCAGTGATATCACTACTGTTTTCCAAGGCAATGAAATTGTTGTATCATGGCTTCAATAATGCAGTTTTCCTATAGACTTCTGATACCAGCCGTGTCTTCTATTATTTGTAGTAACTCCCCTTTGTGGATTCACAACAGGAAGAAAGTGCTGTAATGGTGATTTGGAAGTCTCTTAAAAATAACCTTTTTTATTTTAATGGTTTTGTCTTCTAAGAAGATATGTATTGCGGAGCATAATGTCATTTTACAAGCTCAAGGAGACTAGAACTCACAACTTCCTGCAGCTCAAGGAAACTCTGCAAAGTCCGAGGAAATTCTCTTATCCAACCTAAGTTCCTGTTCCTTCATGTTCTCTGGCCCACAGCAAATGGATTGCTAGCTTAGGTATGAAAAGCTTCAAGTTTAAGATTAGTTGTATAGAAAGACTTAAAAGGATGATTATCTGCAAAGTCTTGTGTGCCTTGCCACCCACTCATTATTTCATTTATGTCTGCTCTTTCCAAAGCAGAACTTCAATTTCTTGTGTTTAGAGACGACTATTCATCAGTAACCAAAACTGCTGCACTTTTCCACTAGCAATAAAGTCACCTTCCCTTTTATAACTTAATAAGGTGTAGCTTTTTTGCTGGCCAACATTCAGTGGTTGGTGGGTGGCTCAGGAAGCATGCAGTGGAGTCTTCCATCTGCCGTTCTTTTCTTCCTTTCCAGACTTCATAGAGTATATATTTTCTCTTCAAACATTACACTTCAAGTTTGCAAAAGACTTTTTCTATCTTGTGCTCCAGCTTGCATGATGTGGCACTAATCTGTCATATCTGAGTGATATTTTTTCATTTGAAAATACAGTTATTGGTTTGTTCTTATTACAGTGACAGTATTGAGTGGGGGTGTATCCTGTAGCAGCTACCAGATGTGTCATCTCTTGGTGCATGCTAGCTATGCTCATATGAAGGGGCTGATTAAAATAAGGAATTTTTCATATTTTGTATGCTTTTAAAGCTTTGGGAGCACCATCAATTTATTGTTAATGTACTGGACAGTCTTACATTTTTTTATGGCATACATTGTTAGAACCAGCTAATAATATAAGTAACAGATGTTTATTAGAAATGGATAGATGTCTGTCTTCAGGTTCTTAATGACAAAAGGAAAGTGCCACCTAACAGTTGTCTTCAGTGCAAGCAGAGGCTGTGTACCTCACTGTCAGCTCCATGCTGGTGTAACCAGCTGGGTGAATTTTGGTAGACCTCTATCCCATGTGCTCTTCAAGTCCTTATTTTTAAAATTGAGCTAGTGGTGTTTCATATCCTTTTACAAGAGTCTTTGGATAGAAGGCACAGTAACAGAATTCCAAATTTATTTAATTATTTTTGTTGGCTTGCTAATGACCACAGAGGATCTGAACAATTGAAGAGGAATAGCTGAGTAGGATCTGCGCTGCAATACCTATCCCAGGATAGACAAAATTTACCCATCACAAAGGATTAATAAATCCAAACCTGAGGTAGATTTCTTGTAGTCTCATTTTACCCACAAATAAAATCAGTTGTGCCTCAGCTTTGCCCTCCCTATTTGCCCCCCCTATCTTGACGTGTAAGTAAATGGAACCTTTTACAGTATCATTCAAAAGTTTTGAAATAATGCTGTTCAATGTCACGGTTATGTACATGTGCAATAAGCTGAAAATGAAAGCAAGTTGATAAGGACTTGTAAATAAAGGAAGTGATTTCATTTTATACTCTCCTTATTCTTGTTCTTTCCCATTAGCCACTAGAGAGCAGCTTTCTACACAACCTGAGAGAGATTACTGTCCTGCAGAGTTCCTGAAATGTAAACAGGGGATGTCTCCAAAATGATCATGTTTAAAAGTCATTTTATAAATAAGTTCAGGCAATATGATTTTAGATCATATTGGTTTTGTTCCTGACCCAATTTAAATCTTAACACTTCAGATTTCATATGTCTGAAGGCATGATGTTCTGTGACTTAAGCATAAGTATACATATTCTCATATGCAATCAGTGGACGTAATTTTAATAAGATTTGTGATTTTGCAGTCATATCATTGCAATTTAAATTGGAAAAAAACCCAAGAAATCCAACCAAACCCAAACCTGTAAGCTGTCTCAAATGGAAGATAAAAAAGTCATTTTAGAGGAGAACAAAAGATCACCTAAGAACAGAAATTTGCCTCAAGCAGCAGCCAGCTGCAGTTGCCTAGTGAACAGAGCAGGACCCTGTAAAGCATGGTCATTCCTTCAATTTACCCTCTCAGCTTTCAGCAATTGGTAATTATGAGACTTTTTAAACTAAAGGCTGTGGCAAGACCATCATTTTTATATGCTATCAATGGACTAATTTTCCATGAAATTATGTGATATTTTTCTGTCTAAAACACAAAAGCCTGTGGAAATATATTTCCCAGTTTCATTATTAATCCTGTGAAAATGTATTTCATTTTTTTCCTCTCAGTTTTTCTTACTTCATTGCAGCCAACTGCCTCTATGGCTAGTGCTAGAAAAAGTAATAAAACTTGTTCCTTACCTATTTACTTTATGTAATCCTTGATTTTAAAGAGTTTTTCATATTCCCCTACAGCCCTCTCTTTACTGACTTCAAAAGTCCTAATTGGTTTTGTCTGTCCTCCGTAGAAATCTTCCACTGTTCAGATAATCCCTGTTATATTTCTATGTACTTTTCCAGCTTTACTGTGTCTACGGTTGCAAGTGTGGTGCTCTCTTCCATAGTGCAGTTTTCTCTTTCATTGCCCACTCCTTCCTAATGATTTTTAAAATTTGGGATTTTTTATCATCAAGCTGACATTTTATGCTAATTTTCTGGAATAATTTTATAATTTCCTGAGTAGTGATTGTTAATTTAGAATCATCTACTGTGTATTGTAAATATTCTTTCCCATGGAGGTGCATATTTTTGCATTTATCAGGATTTCATTTCATCTGTCATTTTGATGCCTAGTCATTTGCTGTTGTAATATCCTTTGCAACACTATTCTGGCAATTTTAATATTGTCTACCTTGCAAATTTGGATAGACATAAAATTTCAGCACTTTCCCACAAAACTTCCTCTTATAACACGCATCCTTCAAGTGTTCAGTATTGCTGAAGCTTTATGAAAGAAGTTATGCTGGGAAGGTACAGTCACTGATTCATAACATCTTTTAGCAAAAATAGTGTTAATTCTCCCATAAAAAATTGCATTCGCCATTTTTTTCCCCCCAATCTAACCTCATTGTAATCTTCCCTACAGGAAGAGAAGAAACTGATCAAATAGCATTTGAGCAAATTTATACTCCATCACACTCACTGTTGACATTTGTTGGTGTCGGCTCTGACTCCTGGCATACTTTTACAAGAGTGGAAGAGAAAGTCCAGTGTATATAATGCTGAAAGTTAATACTTGCCTTTAAACAGCTCTCACCTTACAGATTAAACAAAATAAAATATTCACAATTACTTAACTAAGCTAGGAACGTAATAATTAGAGAAAGTCAATGAAATCTACAGTTCCAATGACCTCATTCTGAGATCAGGATTTAAATACTGCCCAGCTGAGTTATCCTGTCACTAAAAGATTTTGTCTGAATCCCATAGGGGAGCTCTGGCAGTCCTGGGAACAGCACAGAGCCCAGTAGTCCATTTCTGGACTATCACGTGTATTGATTCATTTAGTAATAATTGTGGCTCTTTTAGATTGAGTGGATGGATCAGATTCAGTTTGTCTCACTTAGGTACCCACACTTAGTCAGAATGGATCTGCCTCTGGTGGCCTACAGTGAACACACTTTTAATCGGTATACCAGAAACCTGGTGGAGGTTCAATACCTAAAATGTAGATAGAAGTTAGAGTTCTACATTAGGTAGATTGGACCTGACCTCTTCTTTCTAAATAGAAGTTATGACTGGGATGTGCCAGTGTCTTCTTTCCTAGCATACTATCCTTACAAGAGGAAGGACTGTTTGCTTAGCTCAAAGGGTTTTATAGCCATGAGTTGGGTGAAACCTGCAAGGCAGAGGATGAAGGAAGAGATTTGCAGTTTAGCAACACTCACCACAGCAGAGAAGACAGTTCCATCTAGAGGAGGGCAGCTATGCAGGAATCAATGACTCCTACCAGAGCTTCTCACAAAGCGAGGACATGAACATCTCTTTAAAAATATTAATAATGCTGACAACCATTGTCAGCTCTCAACAGAGATCTAAGAAATCTGGGGGCACTTTGGTTAGTTTCCCAGAGTACAAAGCTGTCTTTATCCTAAAATGGGGGTTTTGCCATGATTTACTTTGTATAGTGAGATACGTTACAGGAAAATTTGATGATGCCTGTTTTTACCTCCTGTATTCTCAGATGTGCACAAGCTTTATTCCCTTTTCTCTCCAAGGTAGAATTACTGTCAGTAGCAGGGCATCTTGAATGGACATTGATCCTTTCTTTCCTTGGCTGAGGTAACACAGCAGCAGGGGTGAAAGAGGTTGGTTCTGCTTTGGTTACTTTTTCCTGCTTAGAAAGAGGGCAGTTCTCACTAACCTAAATTTCCTTTTTCCCCTAACTGCATTTTTTTCCAGGGACAGCAGTTTCCCATATCTCCATTGTAAATGGAGTTCCAGTCAGTATGTCAACAGGCTAGAAGCAAACCATAGGGTAAACCACTACCTCAGTCAAATCAGTGCCATACCGCACAAATCAGGAACTGGCAGGTGCTGCATTCATTGCATAAAGGATGCTGTTGCCTTAGCAGAGAAACAGCAAGCGCAATATTATCAGATTATCTTTTCCTTGAGTTAAATACCCCTTCTAGGGAGGTCACCTATACCACTAAGAAATGCTCAGGTATTTGGTGTTATGTAAATGTTATTTTTTCCTATTTTCTCATTAATAGGAGTTTGCTTTGGAAAAGATGTTGTAGTGACCCTCAAACAATTGTATTAAAAAGCTTCTGTCTAGCAAGGATTAGAAAGTCATAGACAAGCATCATTTAAAACATTGAGTAACACATTTATAGGAAGAAAAGTTAAGTATTACATTTTTTACAATTTTGTGTAAGTTATCGTGGAATATGAAATTAAAGTGAACACTGTTAGCCTTCCCCTCCTAGTGTAATACACACAAAATTGGTCAAAACCAGTTACAAACACCTCTTTTTTTGACAGGTCATAATTGGCTAGAAGATTCATTTTTCGTAAATACAAGGAAGTAATTTACTGACAAGACAGAGCATTTAAAAGGCTGGATTTAAGCAGCTAACCTAAAATTGTCAGGTGTTTTTTTGTTCTGGGTTTTGGTTCTGGGATTTGTTTGCGTTGTTTTGGTTTTGCTTTAGTTTTTTGTTTTGTTTTTTTTTTTTGCTAGGCACTGTGGAAGGCTCTGGCTCAGGCAATGTAATTTGCCTTTCATAGTCTATCACAAGGCTCGTGATTATTTCTTACAACAAAATATTCAGTGCAACAAATTAGTAGATTCTGCTATGTTGGTTGGGCTGCGTTCCAATTCCTGCCTTAGCGATGCTGGCTGCCGTCAGCACTGCCAGCACAATAATTATTGCTGCCTTTTCTAGACCTCATGAAACCAGCAAGGTGATCACCCCCTTGGAGCAGCTGGGGATATGAGGTATGAAAAAGTGGAAAGAAATGGCTGCAACTCTGGGCTATCTTGCCAGCAAGTGCCACTTGAATGATGACAGCTATTGGCAGAGATGGGCCTCTGCTGGAGGAGAGCCTGCAGCAGTCCCAGATTATAGCTCTTGCTGCTTCCAAGAGGACTTGTTGTGGGCACTGAATTAAAGAAAGCAAATTGGAAGGTGGGGAAAACAAAGATTCTAAGGCAAATGCAGAAGGGTTGAGGATAAATTCCAAAAAGGAAGCAATTTTTGGTTTGCTGTACGTGATTGGCTCCCCTACTGAAGAGAAACCCTTCCATCGTGTCACCCATGCAGGTTTGTTAGACAATCCCCTCCAGCCTTCCTCACAAAGTTAAGGTACCAACTCATGTCAGCAAATGGATGCTATTCTTCTTCCAATACAGAGAGGTATAGTGTGTTTTATCAGTATTTTACCATATGAAGAACACAAGGAAAGTTTAAAAAGCCTTATTTAGGTATTTAACATTGTTATCATCATTAAAATACCTTCTGAGAATGTGCAGCTGTGCTTGAGTGCATAGTTTCAGTAAACAAATGGGTTTAATCCAGGACACAAAACTAGCCTTCAATAAACAAAATAAACACCCAGTAAAAATCTGACTTTAGTCTCAAATTAGTTGATGTAAATTATTCTAGATAATTATGTTGACTGCAATAAACATTTATGCAAATAAGTAGGCCAATTATATCCATCTTCAGTATCTCTGCTTCTTTTCCAGTACCTCCCTTTCCTTTGAAAGTTTTAATTTTAATACAAATCTTTTTTTTTTCTGGACAATCTACTTTCATGGAAGTGTACATTTTTACACCATTCCCATCACTACTAGAACCTATTAGCTCTATAAAAGATAGCAAGCATTCATCTCGTGTGTTTAGTCTTTTGTCAGAGCTTTGCATCTATCCTTTTTCTTGTCCCTCACATTTTAACTTTTCAGTATAACAGGATGGAAGGAGATCTTTGTAATTCACCAAGCTGGAACTTTATTATAGGTGTCCACTTTTTCTGTATTTGTTAGTTTGTAAGTTGATAAAGCTTGGATGAAAATAGATAATATTTCAGAAAAAAATGTATTAAGAGAAGGATTTGTATCCATACATGAATTGGCTACTAAAAAGAGTTCAGCACACCTTGTTAGTACATTATTCATTACAGAATAGCTTTATATTTGTTACATTTGTCATAAGGGCTAGGGAAAAGGAATGATCAGGCTACTTCTTAATTTTATTGAAGTTTTAATGCTGGAAAAGGCTAGAGAATTAGACTGTAATATGTACTGCTTACTTATATTACAAAAGCTGTGCTTTGTGCCCCTGTCCCCCCCTCACCAGGGGAAGGTAATTGGTTTTGTATTTTTTCAAATCAGAAGGATTAGGCTCCCACTGACTTAAACATATTGTTTCATAAAATCAGGGAAAAAAACCCAAATACCCTTTCTATTTTCCTTGAAATGTTTAATGGGGGCAATATCTGACTGACTCACTCTAGCTGTCCATGGGGGTTGGAATGACCTAGAGTTTTCCTATAATGACTATGACAGCTCAGGGCGCTTCATATTCTGTCTTTTTTTTTTTTCTTAAAATCATGTTCCAAAGCAGATTGAATAAAAATTATGAAATACTGAACATGAATGCAAATTAACTGGTTCTAATCAGCAATTCTTGAGTTGAACCAAGTCTTGAACCAGCCTATAAGAATACCACATTTTCTTAAAAAAAAAAACAAACAAAAAAACCCCAAAAAAACCCCAAACTTGTTGCTTTGGGTAGAAATGTTCATTTGTAGAACTGTGTTGCAGACAACAATCAGTGTTCCCCAGCTGCCATTGCATTTAAAGGTGCTGGACCTGAGAAGTGGAAACACTGGACATCTGGAAAGTGAGATCCAAAGCCTTGTGCTTTTCCCTTGGGCTCTGGTGTAGAGAGAAAAGTCTGACTCTAAGGTAGCCATGTTGCAGAGAAGATGCATTGATTCCTTCCACAGTACTTGGTGTTCCCTAAGGATGGATGGCTTTATACCATACTTACCATAGACTATGGTAATAGGCAAAATTCAGCAGGTAGAAACTTTTCTGCTTATAACTGATGACGATTATCTTTCTTCCATAAAGGGATCTGCAATAGTTTAAGTATCAGTTTTCAGGTCATGCCAAGGCATGAAAATGTAGCAGGTGCTTCAAATATTCTGTGTAGTAATAATGATTATTCCAGCAGAATAATTCTCTCCCCATGTCATTGTCTCTCTGGCTTTGTGGACACTCTTGCATGCCTGAATACAAATAAGACCTCCACGACACAACAACTAGTGACTCTAGACTGGCTATTTTCACTTGATGTAGTCCTCTGATAGTAAGTACCTGGTTCGTATTATTGTGAGACTCAGTCCTGATGAGATAATATGTGATCCCTGCCAATTCCACTCAAAATAATTTGGCTCATGAGGTTTCTTACAGGTGTGCCTTTCCAGCTGAGAGAACTAGAGACTAATTTTTTGCTGTTGTTATAAGGTAATTTTTTGTTCAGGTGTTAAGCCAGTTTATTCTGGACTGAGTGTCATACACAGAAGATAGTTTCTCTACCTGAAGATACCTGAGATACTTCCTTTTGTAAATTCCATGACAGCATCTTTCTTGAGTTTACAAATGTAGTATAGTATAGTTTGAACCAGTGCGTAGAAACTAGTTGTATCTTTTTGAATGAAACTAAGACCTGTTTTATTGTTATCTCCATGAAGACAGAAACAATTTGAAAGTATCTGATAAGGCTAATCTTTCTGACTGATCTCTGAATGCTTGGTTTTGCCTTCAGGCGTTACTGCAGGCAAATTCAGATTATTCAATTATAAATTATTATTAAATCTTAATTCAAAAACATTTTTTATGTTTATAATTGGTTCATGCTCTCTCAGCAATGTCAGTAAAATTGAATTTTGCCACCTTAAAGCAAGGTGTGGGTGCCAGTGCTTTGATGTTCTTGCAAGAAGGATGTGAATGGAGGAGAGAGAGAGATTAAGAGAGAGAGTTGGAGGGAAAAATATGGATCAGCCAAAGAGTTGGAAGGGAACTCCTACATTGGCAGTGTTTAGACTGATTCCCACTGGTGGTCACTAACCCATCTGTCATGATCCCTACTTTGGCCACATTCACAGCTAGCCTTCTTGTTACACCCCCTTGCTGGCACCTGGCAGCTGAATATTTTGTGCTGTAATACTGTCTTGGCTTTGAGGTAAAAAGGAACCTCATAACTTGACCCAGTTTATCAGTTTGAGAACAAACCTCTTTTATGCACCTCTCCCTGGATTTGGTGGAGTGCAAATATTGAAATAATGCACACATTGTTATTACAATTGTTCTTGAACAGGAAATAAAATACTTTACATGGACTAAAACTTTTAGCACCTATTGCTAAAGTTCATCCTGTAGCTGAGCTACTAACTTCTTGATAATCTCATGGGTATAACAGTTTATATGAGATTGATTTTTTTAAGTTTTCTTTCAAACTCACAAAAGGATGTGTTCTGACACCTCTGTAAGTCTTGCTATTGGTGGCCAGCCAGAAACAAGAAGCTCTGTTGTCTTAAAGTGCACACACAAATTTTGCTGTGCCCTGCTGCTAAGATTTGTCATCTAAATTGTGGCATGAACTAAAGGCTCTAACCCATCTAAGCAAGTCATTGGGATAGAGTGTGCAATTGTAAACAAAACTTTACTCTGGAAACAAATAAATGAACTGAAACGCTCTGCTGGTTTCAAGAGTGTCGAAATGTAATCTACCTTCACAAATTCTGGATTTTGTTGTTTTAAATATTAGCAAAGGTGAATTTGGACTTATACAATATTATAGCCATCTGAGGCACAGTTATCTCTGCAACGCTGTGTAGATATACTTCTCACTACTATAACAGAAAACCTACCATAGAAAACTTGTATTTGCCATTTTTTCATTATTGCCATGTTCAGTTAGGGAAGACAGCAGCTGAGACTAAGAATGCACTCTGTACCTGTGGAGAGCCCTGTTGTCCTTAGTAGGTCACAGCAGAAATCCACTTAAACACTGTATGATGCAGGAATGTGGTCCTACACAGGGTTTTTAAAAGCCATGATTACCTTCTTATCAAGTGTGGTGAAGGCCTATTCCTTCTCTCAGCAGCATCAAACGGATTAAGGATGGGGGCTTAGTATTATGTATGTGATTCCTTTGAGGAACAAATGGACAAGTGGAAACTAATTCCTTCTTGATTTTAACTTGAATTACCTGTGCTTGCTATGGTTTTGATGGTTTTTATTAGATATGCTGAGAACATCATTGTGTCCACAGCTCTTCACAGAACTTAATTTTAGCGTTGCCTTTCTTCTTATGAAAATAAAAAGATCAAAATTTTTTTTATTTACCCTGCTTGACTTGACTCACGTGTGCATGCACACTTGCAGGTGTGTGTGTGTATTTTTTATAGATTTGACTTTCAAAATATTAATCTTTTTCTCTGCTGGATGACTATGGAGAATTTTTTGAGTAACTGGGCCCTCTATCTCAGGATACTATCTGAAATTTTGATGAAAAATTAAATGAACCTCTCTAAGGAATGGCACAAATAAATGCATTCTGCCTCAAAATGATGGGAGTGCTGGAGGAGTATTAGCTGGGGATATTGTAGTCATGCAGGCAGGCTTTAGCATTAGAAAACATTCATAAGCCAAAAGCCCAAAAATACTTGTATTTAATTTTCTATGTCACAGAGCAAGAACTGAAAGTCACTAAAAAACTTAAAAGCTAACTTAAAAGCTAACTTAAAAGCAGAAGTGAATTATTAGATGCTGTGGGCATCTCATACGACACAGTTTTGCTGAGGGGACTTAATGAGTTAGTGATTAGAGCTTAATTTCTTTAACCCATTCTTAGCCTGCACCAGTCAATGATATAAACCACGGTTGTTTAATTCTTCCACACTGTAATTTAAGCTAATACTCTTCCTCTGGAGTTAACTGAGGGCCTGTTACCCCCACTCAGCTGGCTGTGTGACCCTGCCCCAGCCCTGGTGTGCTGAGTGCCTGTGTGCTGTGTTTGCTGTGCAAGGACCTTGGCTGGCAGGGGCTGTGCACATCCTCTTACGTGTGTGTGCGCCTGTGTGCACTGTAATTTATATCAGTGCAAACTTTAGGCTCTGTATCGTTGTAAAGTAGTCGTGGTTGAGTTTTTTCTCAAGGAGCTTTCTGAGCAAAGGCACTTAGTCATTTTCCATTTTGGAGTTTGTGTTATAAATCATCTTTTGACTGGTTTCTCCTTTGTGGCTCCTGTCTGAAATTCTAGTCCAATCATATACTTTAAGAATCATCTCCAAATGTTTTTCATTTTCCTCTGAAAATTCAATTCTTCAATCCCTCAAGGTCAGTAACACTGTTAATCTATTAACAACCAGCCTCTGACAAGAATCTGGAAATAGTTTTTGACCTTTGCCAATTTTATTTTGTATTTATTTTTACAACAGTTAGCAGAAGTCTGGAAAAAAAAATGCATTAGTAAAATGGTTACCTTTAAATAAAGTCTTTTGTAATTTTATCAGTGAATACATCAACTAATCTGCCTAAGAAAACAATGTGGTGGGTGTTTATTTTCTAACATTAGGACCTGACTGTCCATAGCCCTATATTTTGAGTTCACTGCATTAATAAAGTGGAGTTGAATTAAAACATAGTTTTCTTTTCTAACTGTATTATACTTTTTCATCCAAGGCATCCATTTTTCCTTTTTCGTTTCCTCATTTTAAAATCTTTTCCAGAATCATAGAATCATAGGATGGTTTAGGTTGGAAGGGACTTTAAAGATTATCTAGTTCCAACACCCCTATCATGGGCAGGGACACTTGCACTAGACCATGTTTCTCAAAGCCCCATCCAGCCTGGCCTTGAACATCTCCAGGGATGAGGAGTCCACAACTGCCCTGGACAACCTGTTCTGGCACCACCCTCAAAAGAAAGAGTTTCTTCCTAATCTCTAATCTAAACCTACACTCTTTCAGCTTAAACCCATTCCCCCTTGTCATGTCATTACATGCCCTTGTTAAAAACATCCCTCTCCAGGCTTCTTGTAAGCTGCCTTTTGGAACTGGGAGGCTGCTGTAAGGCCTCCCTGAAGCCTTCTCTTTTCCAGGCTGAAGAGTCCCAACTCTCTCAGACTGTCTTCATAGGAGAGGTGTTCCCACCCTGTGACCATCTTAGTGGCCTTAGTGGACTTGTTCCAACCAAAGTCTTTCTTGTACTGAGGACCCCCCGAGCTGGATGCAGCACTCCAGGTGAGGTCTCACCAGAGCAGAGTGGAAGGACAGAATCCCCCACCTCGCCCTGCAGGCCATGCTGGTTTTGATGCAGCCCAGGATGTGGTTGGCTTTCTGGGCTGCAAGTGCCAGCTCGGGTTTTGCTTCTTGTCCACAAACAACTCCAAGTCTGTCTGCCCAGGTCTGCTCTCAATCTGTTCTCTGCTCAGCCTGTATTTGGGCTTGGGGTTGCCTGAATCTGGGTGCAGGACCTTGCCTTGGCCTTGCTGAACTTTATGAGGTTCACACAAATGGACCTCTCAAGCCTGTCAAGGTCCTTCTGGATGACATCCCTTCCCTCCAGTGTGTCAGCTGCACCACACAGCTTGGTGTCATCAGCCAATTGCTGAAGTTGCATGAAATCCCACTGTCCATGTCAATAACAAAGATGTTAAAAAGTGCCAATACCAGTACCGACCCCTGAGGAAGAAGAAAGAAAATTCCTTGATTTTAAAGATTAATATTTCTTTGTTAGTTCGTTCCTTTCTCTCTGTAATATCCTTGAAACATCATTAAACATTTGAAGGTAGTAGGTATGATTTGAAGAAATGCAGTTGTTTAACCAAAAATTTTGAAGTAAAGGAATAAAATAGTTTCAAAATCAGATTTATATTTTCTCTTCCTATGTAAGAAAATCCCTTATGATTCTGACATCTGTGGAAGAGGAGGAAGCTACATAATACTATTTTTAATAGTCTTTGTCCCTACTTTGTCCTACTTTCCACTTTTCTCCTTTTAGAAACAGAACAAATGAGATTTTTTAAAAAGTAACTCATGTAGAAACTCTATATTATATTTATGTTTGTTTGTGATTAGTTCTACTTTCTCTCCACCTTCATCCCTTCAGGATGTGGGAATAAAAATCTAGTTATGTCCTGTAATTTCCATTTGATAAATCTTCCATGCACCTTGCAATGTTATTCTGATCTTCTAAGGAAGAGCTGTATTTCCACAGCTGATTCCTTGAAGTGACGTGAGAAGATCTAATAACTAGTCTGCCTGTGGCAAATGAGAGGTAGATATACAGGGGTGCAGACTTGTCTTTTTCTTCTGTATAGCCAGTATTTACCCACTGCCTCGCATTCCCTGCTTTCTGGTAGGCTTACTCACCGGAAGTTTAACATGACCACAAAATCTGAGGGAGTGGTTGCTTGCTACTGAAGAAATTGCTAGTAACAGGAAAAAGGGAAAAAGTACATTGGTGAGCAAAAAGGAAGGATTCTCACAGAATAACCGTTTATCCCATGCATCATAAACAAGTTTTAGTGGAACTGCATCTTTCACCAAGACGAGCAAAACAAAACACGATGCAGGATAGTTTCCTTTTAGACTGAAAGTTGTGGCAGGGATATGAGGTTTTTCTACTTTTTATACAATTAACTGGCATGCTGCAATTTTCCTCTATAATTGGCATAATTAACTGAATGATCTCCTGCTGTTTGAATGATTTGCATCTTCCCATGTATTGTTTTTTGCTAGCTGAATTTCTGCTGTTGCTAAAGTAGAAGCGTGTACAGTCTAGACTCTTTTTGCTGCTGCTTTGCTGTTCTCATTGACTCTGTTTATCTGATGAAAATAAGAGTTCTGTGCTCAGGGGGAGCATTTTCCCTTTGTTACCTGTTTAACAGCACTTAGGTGTAACAGGTTTTTTGCTGATACACCTAATAGACTTCACACTGGCCTACATAATACTGCTTCATGCCACGTGTTGGCCTTTTTTTTAAGATAGATGACTGTGTTTGTTGTCAAGGAAATATTTCTTAATGATAAACTTAGAAGCACAGGCAATCTGAGTTTTCATAAAGTTCCTAATACTTGATCTTCCTTTTATTTCTTCATCCCATTGTCACCATTAGACATGTCTTGGGATTCTGGGAACTCTTCTATGATGTTCTTATACTAGGGAGAGTTGTAGGATAGCACAAATCAGTTTAGAAAGATTTTGGATAATGTAGGAACAGAATCTCTTTCAATAAATATGTGAAATAAAATGGTAGTCAAAATACTAACATGGGTTATAAGCAGGATGCATTGTGTGAAAGTGGTCTTTGTTGAAGAGAGAAATTCAGTGTTTGACATGAAACCTGAACACTCAAATTTGAAATTACATGGCTGACAAAATTTCCCAGGATTATTTTGACAGTCTCCATCTCAGAGTTCAACAAGTGTCAGTACATAGCATATAATTAACAACCTTTTTACATTTGCAATGCTGATGTAAATGTAGGCTGTCTTTTAATGAAAAGTTTTCTTACTTAATTCAAAAAGAAAGTGTTGGTGTGATAGTGGACTCTGGCATGAAAATTGAAAAATTCTCCCATAGCTGTATCATGCAAGAAGAGTAGTTAATTACTCATTTAGTACTTGATCTCAAAAGGTGTTAGTTTTTAAATGAACAGAGTGGTGGCACATAAACCTAATTCAGTTCATCCACACCATAACAGAAACTCACTAGATAGTCACCTCTTATTTAATGAAACTTAATAAAAAAACAACCTGCTCTTTTTCTCTCTTTTTCTCTTTTTCTCTTTTTCTCTTTTTCTCTTTTTCTCTTTTTCTCTTTTTCTTTTTCTCTTTTTCTCTTTTCCTCTTTTTCTTTTTTCTTTCTTTCTTTCTTTTCTTTTCTTTTCTCTTTTCTTTTCTTTTCTTTTCTTTTCTTTTCTTTTCTTTTCTTTTCTTTTCTTTTCTTTTCTTTTCTTTTCTTTTCTTTTCTTTTCTTTTCTTTTCTTTTGTGTGTGATGTTCATGTTGCTGTTATTTTAATTATTATAATAACAATTATAATTAGTTTTAATTTTTATTATTCATATTTTCATGAAGTTCATCAGTTCACCATTTCAGTTAGTGAAATTGTTGAAATGCTGTCAAAGAAGCTCCTTGATCTCTCTAAATTCACTTCATCATTACATTGCCTTCTAAGATTAACATAAATATTATTTTTTTCAAAACATACCATTTTACGTGAGGGTCAGACTACAGTGCCATATTTTTACATAATGTCCAAACAGCAGTTAAGGGACACCTGCTATTAGAATGATGAAATTATTTCTACTGATACTGTTAGAAAGGTGGTTTTTCTAATATCTGATCTATCTGTTTGGAATGGTATTGCTTATAAACAGTAATAATCAGCCTGGGATTGTTCCTCAATTGATTTTTAAAAGTATTTATCTGGAGTCTTTGGGGAATTTATACTTCAGCTGATGTTTGGGACAATGGAAGAAGGTAAACTAGAGTCATTATCAGTAGAATCAGATCAAAGAGTTGCCTGCGTTTGGTTACAGGTAAAAGTCCACTGACAGAATAGCTGGGATAGAGAGAAGAGATAAAAATCAAAATGCAGGGAAATAGTGAAAGTAAAGAGACAGGACAAGGCTAAAGGATATTATTGTGAATGGAAACAGTGTAGCTGAGAAGATGTCCTAAGCCTATCACATATTTACAGCACTGATGCCCTTAACTCACAGCATATTTGCTGGAGCATATAACAAAGTGATTTGTGTTTCTCCTGCAAACATACTATTCTAGTGAACAGTTTTGTATCTTGGTAGAATATAGCTCAGTAACCAGTGAGAAGTGCAGCTTTCATTAAAATAAGAAGTTGAAACCTTTCAAACTCATCTTGTACTGCTGACAAGTGTTTTTTTAACTCACAGCAATTGTCTTGGGTGTGGGAAGGGGAAATACCCTCATGTGTTTTCTGGTTTGTTCTAATCTATTTATGCTTTTGCTTTTTAATCATAGGTTTCTGTGCTCGAGAGGCAGATATTTGACTTCCTGGGTTATCAGTGGGCACCCATCCTCGCAAATTTTATACACATTATTATAGTCATACTTGGCTTATTTGGAACCATCCAGTATAGACCTCGTTACATAACAGGAGTGAGTATTTAATTTTTTGCTTATTTTAATGTGCATGTAAGAAACAAACAAATAGAAAAGTGCTCCAGACCACATTTCTCATAAAGCAAATAGAAATTTTTTTTTGGTTTAATTTTCTTCTGTGACATTTTACATTTACTTACTGTGCTTTTGGGACACCTGTAATAATCAACTGGTAACAGTCTACAAAAGTTAAAAGTCAATATGATCTTTAACTGCATGACAGTATGAACTTTCATGTGGAATCAGTTTAAGGAATTACAACATCCTCAGTACAAGGGGAATTTAGAGCTAGATTAAATGTTAGCCATAACTTTCCTAGATACATTGGACCTCCCCAACAGAGGCATGATTCATTATAGTTACTCATTATTAACTACTGTTGCTAGAGTGCCTATCTGTTATGTACATGCCTCCTGGAAGTTATAGTCCAACCTGAAAGTGAGGTATGGTTATATAGTAAGAAGTAATGGACTGGGGGCTCCAATATGAAAATAGGGATTTGGACCTTAATTAATGGTTTCAATCCATTTTTTATTCAACTACCCCTCGTATACAGACTTAGTATGTCTGTGCTCTCTGGCACAATACAGTATTAGTTAAATCCTTGTTTTGTACTCTGGGTTTGTGGGACTTTTGCCATTTGTGCTTCTACAGGGAAAGAATAATGGCAATTCTGAAAGTCATCATCCAGAACACCTTTTGTTGGATTTTCATAACAATATTATTGTCAATATTGACTATCAATTCACTTAATTCACTTGTACACATTTCAGAGATAGAAGTTGAAAAATTTGCCCATACACAACCCTATTTTCATGTAAGATGAAAACAAGGGACTCCTAAAATGATAGGGTGGCTTGCATTGGATGTAAGCTTAAAGATCACTTGATTCCAGCCTGGCAGGGGCACCTTCCAGTAGACAGGACTGCTTCAAGCCACATTCCAACCTGTTCTTGAACCCTTCCAGAGACTGGATATCCACAGCTTCTCTGGACAATGTGTCCTAGTGTCTCACCAGCCCCACGGTGAAGAAGTTTTCCTAATACCTAATGAAAACCTACTCTCAGTTTACTCTTTCAGTTTAAAGCCATTACCCATTGTCTCTGATAACTCCACTGAATTTGTACCCTCATCTGCAGAGTCTCTCTCTTAATTGTTCCTTCATATACCAGCAGTCGCTCAGAACATAGACAGATTTTGCTGTTACCCCTGTGCTCCCATCCATATTGCATTACTGTCATGCTAGGAGAAATACATTAACATTTGTGTCTGTGTTTCTATCTCTGTGGTCTCCTATAAGCAGAAAATTTATATCCACGTGTGCAACGCCTTTGTGCATACACACCACTTAATGTATTCCAAACCATTTAATATAAATATTGAAAAGTATGTTGGAAGCCTTAACTATTTAGTTTTTCAAGTTACAATAGTGGGAATCATGTGAATGTGAACTGGAGTTTCCTTCCATTTCTGGTACTTTGACCAGTACAAAAGACTTGAAAATAAAAATGCAAAATTCAAGCATCAGTTAAAGAAAAAGGGTTACATATTCCATCCCAAGACTATTCTGTGACATAAAGCCAAGCATGAGCATAAAATGCATACCTGAACAAAACAAAAAGCTAGATTTAATTGGCCTGCTACTATGATAAGTGCATTGTGAATGGGGAGGAACACCAGCCTTATAAATTGAGACAATTAACATGAGTTTCTGAATGATATGGTTTGTGCAACACTGTTCTAACTAATTTTCACACACATCTTTTTTAGAGCTCACCCCAGCTGTGTAGCCCATCTGGCTTTTTGAGTTTGCCTCTCTGCGTCCTCTTATTGATTTGGATAGAGCCAATCTAAGATCAAACTGTCTTGCTCAGAGTTTATAAAAGACACCTGAATGTGCCAGGTATCACAGACTGTTTGAATAAGAAAACAGTGATAAAAATTTTGTCCTTTATTTAGTTGGATCAACAGAGGAACTCTGTGGCCCAAAGTACAAGAAAGACATGGACCTCTTAGAGCAGGTCCAGAGGAGGACCATGAAAACAGTCAATGGGGAACATCTCTCCTCTGGAGACAGGCTGAGAGAGCTGCAATTGTTCAGCCTGGAGAAAAGAAAGCTCTGGACAAACCTTATTGTAGCAATAGGCAAACTCTATTGTCCCCTTATAAAGGGGACTCCTGAAAAGGATAGAGAAGGTCTTTTTACCAGGGCCTCAGTGACAGAACAAGGAACAATCGGTTCAAACTGAAAGAAGGTAGGGCTAGATTGAACATAAGGAAGAAAATATTTACAATGAGGATGGCAAAACACTGGCAGATCAGCCAGAGAATTTGTGTATGCCCCATCCTTGGAAGTGTGCATGGCCATGCTGGATAAGACTTTGAGAAACCTAATCTAGAGAAAAATATCCCTGCCCACAGTAGGGGACTAAATGATGTTTAGAGGTCCCTTCCAACCTTATGCCTGATCACATTAAGTCTGGGAGAAAAGGATAGATTATTACTAGTACATTACTTAACATGTAATTGCTGATATGCATGTGAAAAAAAGACAAAGAGGAAGAGGCAGTCTGAGCTTCTTGCAGCATCATCAGTCTGCCAAACCATTAGGCCCCAGAGAGCAGAGCCAAGTTAATCTATGTCTTTCTAAAGACCAGACATGGTCAATCACTCAACACACCTAATGGAATCTACTTAATACCTTATATGACAAGTAGCCCTGACTGTACCAATTTGGGTTTAGAGTATTTCTATTATAAACTGAAATTTATTGTCTTCCTTTTTATTTAAAATGTTCAAAGTAGTACATGAAAATGTGCAGCAGTTCATCTGTCGTGTGTACATACCAGGATACTGTTAAACAACTGGAATCATGCCATGGGAAACTATAATGCCTCTGAGCTACCTTTCTGAATTTTAAAGACAGTAAGACAGTCTCTGTATAGTGAATGATTTGGCCAGAATTTTTGGTGAGAAAACATTTCAGAAGACTGTTTTGCTAAATCTTGTTAAGAGAACAAGATTATTTTCAGATAAAACAATTATTTATAATAAAAGGATTCTTATGCTGAATATTTTTTAATAAGTGACTTCTGGCATTAATTCATCTTATTGACATAATTCAATTTGTCTTCCAGATAATGGTTTTATTTAAAATAAAAAATTGTGTGTACTCAAGCTCAGTACAGAAATTGTTAAAAAAATAAATTTTCACAGAATCACAAAATGGGTAAGGTTGGAAGAGACCACATTGGGCCATCTTGTCCAACCTCTCTGCTCAAGCAGGGTCATCCCAGAGCACATGGCACAGCATTGCATCCAGATGGTTCTTGAATATCTCCAGTGAGGGAAACTCTGCAACCTCTCTGGGCAACTTGTTCAAGTGCTCATTCACCTGCACAGTAAAGAAGTTCTTTCTCATATTTTACTTCTGCTTTCTTTATATTAGTGGGGAAAAAAATACATATATGTAAATCAATTTAATAAAAAAGATGATTAAATTAAATAGAATGGTCATTGTGCATTCTTATCAGCCTTCAAGACAAATTTTTGAAGTATGTAAAGTCAGACTCCTACCTGAATTTGGTCTCTGTAAGAGGTTTTCTTAAGAAGTACTTTTCCATTCTGAGGTAAAACATTCAGCGCTTGTCTTAATTGTACTTATGTGATGATTTACTGTGTTGCAGCTGAAGTGTAGACATTTATTTATAGAAGAAGGAACACAGTCACAGAAATTACTTCTCTGCTCTACACAACTTTTCAGAGCAAATGATAATTTGAGAACATAAGCAATAATTTTCTGCATAATTATTTTGAGCTAATGCCCAATAATAAGTACAATTAAGTAAATGACCTTGAACACTTTAGTAGTAGCTCTGTCTGGTGGCTGTCACAGGAGGCTGTGAATCAAGAGAATGATTCTTTTTCAAACTGTGCCATTGGAAAAATATTTTGTTTGTTCAAGCACACATAATATTCTTCAGTTTCTTCCTTGATTCAGTAGTTTGTCATGGATAATAATGAATGGGAATGTTTTTTCTGTAATTCATAGAATCATAGAATAATAGAATAATAGAATAATAGAATCATAGAATCATAGAATCATAGAATGTGCTGAATTGGAAGGAACTTATCAGGATCATTGAGTTCAACTCCTGGCCCTGCACAGGACACCTCAAAAGTCACACTCTGTGCCTGAGAGCGTTGTCCAAACACTTCTGGAACTCTGTCAGGCTGGTGCTGTGACCACTTCCCTGGGGAGCCTGTTCCAGTGCTCAACCACCCTGTGGGTGAAAAACCTTTTCCTGATATCCAGCCTAAACTTCCAGACCCTTATCCATCGTCATGTCATTCCTTTGGATCTTCTTAATAGCTCAATATCTCTTTTATATTGTGACACCCAAAGCTGCCCCCAGCACTCAAGGTGAGGCCACCCCAGAGCAGAGCAGAGTAGGACAATCCCCTCCCTTACCCAGCTGGCGATGCTGTGCCTGATGCACCCCAGGACACTCCTCACACTCCTGGCTGCCAGGGCACTGCTGATCCATGTTCAACTTGCCATCGAGCAGGACCTCCAGGTCTCTTTCTGCAGAGGTGGTCTCCAGCATATTGTTTGCCAGTCCATACACACATCCAGGGTTGTGCCATCCCAGGCACAGAATCCAGCACTTGCCCTTGTTGAACTTCATTTGATTGGTGATTGCCCATCTCTAATTTGTCAAGATCTCTCTGCAGGGCCTCTCTGCCCTTGAGGGAGTCAACTCCTCCCAGTTTGGTGTCCTTGGCAAACTTACTTAGTATTCCTTTGAGTCCTGCATCCAAGTGATAAATGAAGATGTTGAAGAGCACAGGGCTGAGGATGGAGCCCTGTGGAACCCCACTAGTGACAGGACACCAGGCTGATGTCACCCCATTCACTGTAACCCTTTGTGCCCAACCCAGTAAGGAGTTGCTCACCCATCACATAACACGGTTATCCAGCTGTGAGCTGGACATTTTGTCCAGAAGGATACCGTGGGAGACAGTATCAAAAGCTTTGCTGAAGTCCAAAAAGATTGTGTTTCCTTGCTTTTCTACATCACCTGGGTAGGTTACCCTGTTGAACAAGGAAATTTGATCAACAAGCAGGATTTTCCCCTCATGAAGCCACATTGGCTGTGACTGATGATGCGTTGTCCTCCAGGCATTTTTCAATATCTCTCAGAATAATATTTTCCTTGATTTTACCAGACACTGAAGTGAGACTGACAGACCTGTAGTTTCCAGGGTCTTCCTTCTTGCCCTTTTGAAAACTGGGACAAAGTTAGCCAGCTTCCAGTCAACTGGAAGTCAACCTCTCCGGATTCCCAAGATCACTTAAAAATGATCCAGAGAAGCTTTGAAGTGTCATCAGCTATCTCTTTGAGGATTCTGGATGAATCCTGTCAGGCCCCATGGATTTGTAGGGATCCAGCTGGAGCAGCAGATCCCACACAAGTTCAGGATCCACTGGGAGTTCATCATTCTCACAGTTATGGTCCTCCAGATCCATGGTCCTCCTGGTCCATCCTCCATGTTGAAGATGGAGACAATGAATGCATTAAATGCCCCTGCCTTGTCTCTGTCCCTTGTTTATGGGTTCAAATCTAGATATTAATTTCTGTATTTCAATGTATTTAGATAACAAGGATTATTTCTAATATTTACATAGATTTCTGGTAATTTTTCTTTTGTAATTTGAGCAAGAAAACAATTACCTTTATAAAAATATAGCTATTATATCTACTATCTTTCAGAGAAAACCAGCCCTTTAGACTTTTATTTCTGTCACAAATGGGCTTGAAAAAAACAGAATTTATTTTCTGCAAATATCACTAAAACCAGCTACAGAATGATTAAGTTCTAGGATATTCTGTCACTCTATTTACTAAAATCTTTGCTGTATATGAACTAGAAAGCAAGCTGAACAAGACTGAAATAAATCCACTTAAAACTGGAAATGGTACTTGTATAAAACATTTTTTCATTATCCATGCTGTTCTCAGTGAAAAAATTTCCAGGATTTATTTGTTTCACTCCAGTTGAAAATACTGCATGATTTATATTTTAGTACTTTCAAGCCAGATCAACCAAGAAATGTGTGACCACAGTTATATTTCCATGTTAGTAGGAAAATATGTGTCCGTGAAAACGTAAGTAACTACTAAAATGTCAGAAGTAATCCAAATATACACTTATCTACTGGAAAAGTTAAAACAAAACAAGAGAGGTATCTCAATGACAAGCAATGAAAGATAATGTTGACAGATCAGTAATTTCCCCAGATTTAAAGGAATTCCAGGAATTAAACTCCATGTGTGCCTTAAACAGGGAGGACAGAACAGCTGTTTTATTTGAGAATTGCATGTGTATTAAGATGTTCTTACACTTGGGAAGGAAAAGTGGAGGCCGTCATCCACTAGTTGCCATATCACAGGCACACTACCATTACCTTTTCAATCAGAAAAATAAAAAAGATTCAGAAAACACAAACAATACAAGATCAAGGAGGTGATAGCAACCCCCAAAGTGGCCATTGTGGAAAGCTCTGCCTATATTTAAAAAGAACAAATGCTCAGGTGAAACTTTTACAAAACAGTTCCTCAATGCTTACTCATTTTAGTCTTGGGGCTGTGGATTAAAAATTAGTCATGTAGAAATCTTGCCTTCAGCTGAAAGAAAATCAGATTAAAAAAAAAAAAAAAAACAGAATTATATCTAGACATCAACTAACAGTGACTTCAATATTAGTAGTCACTTTGTCTCAGAAAATATCAAGAAACAAACATTATTTTGCTAATACTCATCTTGATGAAAAACCATAAAATGATAGAATTATTAAGATTTGAAAAGACCTTTATTGCCATTGAGTCCAACCACTAATATAACACAGCCCAACCCACCGCTGAACCATTTTCCTAAGCACCATATTTACATGTCTTCTTTGAACACTTTAAGGGATGAGGGAATAGACTATTGCTCATACTTTAGGATCCCTATAATCTCCCAAATTAAAAGGGAGAAAAAGCAAGGGAGAAGCAGCACACTCATATAGCTAGTAAGTAAAGATAGTTAACTATAATAAACATCTCTCAGAGAGGTTGTGTCTGATGAAGTAAACTAAGAAATAAAATTGCTGAAACTATAATGCAGCATAGGACTGTATAGAAGTAAGAAAAAGATTTGAATTGCAGAATGTGTGACCGAGAGGATGAGGACAAACAAAAAATACAGACTAAGAACAGAGAACCTAAAAGAGCACTATTAAACCTTGCAAAAACAGGTTTAGGACACTAAAAAAAACAGTAAAACTCCATAACATGAATTAAGACTCTTACAATGCTGGAGAGTCCACCTCAGCCCTTAATTAACTTCAAATATCATTTGTGGTTTAATTTTTTGTCCTGCTGGATAAACTGATGGTAGTGAAGCACTGGTATTTAATGGTGTACTAGTTACTGCATAGGGGCATCTTCTTGGCTTTCTATGCCTTGAATAGCAACATGAGTTCTCCTTAGCATTTTCCATGATAAGCATTCAATATTGCTAACATTGTTTTCATTACAGAATTTATACTTAATATTTTGTTTCAGGAATGCTTGCTGTTTGTCAAAGCTCATCTACTTAAAAATAATTCTTTATTCTGGTCACCTTTTCAATAGTCCTTTCTCAGATCTTGTCAGTGTTTTCTGAAACATTTCCCTGTTCAGAAATACCAGGAACAAGAGCACCTTATTGCAACTTTTTCTCTTAAAAATTCTTGTAAAAGAGTACTGACGTAATTTGGATGCCAAGGAAGAGTAGAGTTTGGCATTCTTTTTATAGTCTGTCCTTTTGCTACTGATGCTACCTCCATACGAATGACCTTTGTAAACTTGGCTAACTGCTATTTTATTGGAGGATTTTGCTCCCTTCTGGGAGATGCTGTGAAAAATCAGTAGGGATGTAAGTAGAAGACTGCCCTTTGGACTTTGAACAACATATGCTGAAAGGGATTTTGATTCACAGGGAGGTATGCTGTTTAATAGAGTGCTTTTGCTGCTGTTGTGTTAAAAGATTAGATTTTAGAATGTTGTGGATTCAAATGTACTTTAATTTTTATTTAAAAGGACAGGCTCAGCAGTTTACTTTTATAAGTGAATCTAGCCTGCTTTAGGGTAGGGATGGGAAAGCTTATGAATGGCTAGCTTGTCAGTGTCATAGCACTAATCCACATTTTAAGTCTGATGCCTAACACACATACAGAACTTGATCAAACAAAAGCTTAAGTATTCCAGTGTTCAAAAAGTAATTCCTTATTTATGTTTACCAATTAGTTTATTGGTGGAATAGTCAACACAAGATTAAAACAAATGGTCTTGTTTTTTACCTGATAATCAATCCAGAAAGTTTGTATAGGATTTGATGACCCTGGGCTTTTGACCTCTTCTTTTAGATGTATTTTGATAACTTGCAAGAGATCTCAATGGATTTCAAATTCTTAAGCCCTGGATATTCAGCTAAGCCTTGGGTAAATATGTTCAAGAATCATTTCCAGTATAATATTATTCAGAGTGCATCTGTCTTAACTGTATGGAAGTAGATGAAAGAAGATAGTCTACAGTAAATTTCTCTGCATTTTTTGCTCTTTTTTGGCTCTTTATTTTAAACTTTTCATATTATTTAGGATTGAGTATTATTTTTCCTATAAATTGTCTGATTAAAGTTCAACTACTTTCATCTGCTCTCTTCACTGGGACTCATTTAGGTGTGAGGCATTGAGGTAAAAATAATTAATCAAAAGGAAATTATGAAAAGGATGGTTCTTTAAAAAGTGTAAAAAATCAAGATTAAAGAGTACCCAGACAGTTAATCTCCCAGCCCTAGGAATGAACAATAGAAAAAACCCACAAAACCCCTGCTGATCAGGGAACTAGTCACGACATAAAAAGGAAGTGATCCCAGATAAGAGATCCTTAGTCTTGGATTCCTTTAAGTTTATTGTAGGACATTACTTTTTCTGAAGTTCTCTGCTGGAACTTCAGTTCTAAAGAGCAAAAGAGAAACTGCTGAATTCCAAGAGGCTTTTTAAAAAGCAAACATTTTAAAAACACAATAGACTCTTCTCACTAATTTGAGCATGAAATCTATTAAGTTCTTAGAGCCACTGATTTCTGAAAATTAATTTGATATATTTTCAGAAAATGTGGTGAAAGATGCTGTGGACTAGACTGCAGGACAGAATTTACTTCAACAGTTCTGCATGGAGTTTTGTTTTCTATCAGACTGAGATGGATTTTAATTGATTTTCAGAGTGTTTTTTTAAGTCTTCCATTATAAAAAAAATTCCTTTTAAAGACACTTAATACTGTTTTTCAAAGTGATTAAAATGTTGATTATGAGAAGATGAAAGATTATAATTTGCATCATATAATTAAGTGCAGCTTTGGTTCCCAGGAAATTTTATGCAGAACCTGTTCAGTGCAGGAAAATGACTGATACTTTTAATTTAAATCCACACTTACTAGTCTCATGACAGGTTTGACTGGAGTAGAATTCAGCTACATTCATCATTTCCCATGATGAAAATGCTTTTATCCCCTTTCAATTAATTGTATTCACATTTAAAAAGTAGCCATTCAAAATGGCTCTCCCTCTCCCATTCCACAGAAAAGGAAGATGGTCTTTCAGGGAGCTGCCACTGAGGATTACAGTTCCATGTAGAACTGAAAATAACGTATAACGAATATTGTATTTTATTTGCATTCAAGCCAGAGAGCTCACCCTGGAAATTTGAAAACATGAAGTTCTTCTACATTTCATTTGTTTATTTAGAATAGGTCCTCTGTTTTGTCACCATAATAATGAGTGGGCTTTATTCTACAGTGGGATTTGTGCTTTGGTTTTTTGTTTGGTTTTTTTTCTTCTTTATAAGATCTAGCAACCCTTTCTGTTAAAATAATGTCTAATTGGCACTTTGTAGTTGAAATACTATAAAGAGCATGGAGAATGAATGACTTAGCTGGTGAAGTCTTTAAACAGATACTTAGAGGAAGAGATTAGCAATAAAATCCATGGGGTTTGCTACCACTACCTAAACTGCAGGGAAAGCATTAAAATTCTCTTAAGCACCCAACAGCCCTGGCCAGCTAGAGATAATTAAAAATCAAGCAAGGATAAGGTAATGTTTCCACTGCTCTGGGATGACATCTGTAGTTCAATGCTAAATATTTCTCTATGTAGCATAATCAGGTTTCCTTGTATTTCCCAGAGTTACTCCTATACTTGTTACTGTGAATTTCCACATTGTTTATTTAATATTTTTTTTCAGCTGACGTATATCAATTATGCTGGTATCTGCTTATCTAAGAGGTTACGGCTCTATATTTTTATCTTATATGTGAGTATAGCATGCATTGTTGGAGTTCTCTGTCCACCTCTCTGTCCTTGTGTCACACTACCGGAATAGGGAAGTATTCTCCCACACTGCTTTATAATACGGGAACTGAAACACTGAAAATCTGAGACATTTTCTTATTATCAGAGGAAAGGCTGTGACAGATCATCATGTGAATCCATTTTTCTGAAGTTACAAGGCATTGTTTTATCCGATGCCTTCAGCACACACAGGGATGCAGCAAACTGTCTATAAAGCTTAGGAATAAAGACTGGAATCACAGCTACCTAACAGTGTGGAATACTTCTTTAAGAAAAAAAAAAATAAAACAGTCTTTGGACAGTATCTCTCTGTCTCAGCTGTGCCCCATGCAGCCACTCGCTCACTCCCCTCAGCTGCATGGGGGAGAGAACTGAAGGGGTTAAAGTGAGAAAACTCACGGCTTGTGATAAAAACAGTTTAATAGATAAAACAAAATCTGCACATGCAAGCAAAGCAAAGCAATGAATTAATTTGCTGCTTCCCATGGACAGGCAGGAGCTCAGCCACTCCCAGGAAATCAAGGCTCCATCATGCCTAACAATTATTTGGGAAGACAAATGCCATCACTCCAAACATCCCCCTCTTCCTCTCTCTTTCCCCCACTTTATATACTGAGCATGATGTCAGATGGTGTGCAATATTCCCAGGGTCAGCTGGGGTTGACTGTCTTGGCTGTGTCCCCTCCCAGCTTCTTCTGCACCCCCAGCCTTCCTGCTGGTGGGATGGGGTCAGAGGCAGAAAAGGCCTTGACGGGCTGCAAGCACTGCTCAGCAACAACAAAAATATCTTTATATTATGAACACTGTTTTCAGCAACAACCCAAAACATAGCTCCATACCAGCTGCTCTAAAGAAAACTCTATCTCAGACAAAGCTGGTACATTCTTTCAGCAAGGGAAACATTTGCTGATGTCTGAACGTGGCTTTGTGATAACTCTTTTGTCAGACTCAGTGGCGGTTGCAATGGCTACTGGCATCTATTGTTGCACTCCTTCCAAGAAGAGATTAATGTATTTTAATTAACAGTTTATAGCACAATGCAATCTACATTAGAAAAGAACAGGAAACATTAACTTTAGTCCAAATTGCTTGTGCAAATCTCACACTCCTCTGTTGTGCTGCCTCTCCTTTGAAACTCTACTGGCTCAGGGCTTGTTGTGCAGAACACAGAACAGTTCTGCTGCTGCTCCTCTTTCTATTCCATTCTCTTCTGTACTTCTGTCTATATCTCCCTCTATTCTCTTCACCTTGATTCAGTTGCTAATCTCTGCATGTATATTTGAAAGGGCATTGTACTGAGTGTAACTAAAATGATGTTTTAGCTTTAAATTAAATGAAGTCTGAGCAGGACTACTTGCCAGTACTGTACTGAAGAAGTTCTTCTTCTGGCCAACTGATTAAGATTTATGCAATCTTAGTAATTTGAGCAAAGCTGACCTTAGTCATAGTTGTCTTATATCTCTGCACAGATATACTGGAGATATACTCCAGGTGGACCTGGAGTCCACCTTCATATTTTTTTCAAGAGTTTTTTTTCTAGGGAATGTGGCTGATTCTTTTTTGTGAGCTTCATTGTCACTCTGAGGTTATGCTACAAGAAAGGTGCATTGAGAATCACACAAAGCTATACTGCCCTATTCATTTACAAATCCCTGTTTCCAGGGGATGGAGATGCTTTTCTTGAGTTATATTCCAAATGTGACCTTCTTTTTTTTCCCAAACTGAACAAGAACCTACATAAAAATCATTTTTAAATCTGATGCCTTAAATGGCTACCTAGAAACAGAGACTAGACAGGAATGAAGGAAAAAAGGAGGTATTTATTAGAAAGGCCTTCAGATGTACACTCTGGGCTCCAGAGGGTTCTGCCTCAGTGGATCCCAAAATGGACGACAGGTCACAAGTTCCTCACACTTTGATATCAGCATAAATTCACCAACCAGAACCCAGCCAATGATTGAATTTCCCCAAGCTTGCCTCCCTCTTCCCAAGATGATGGTTTACAGTTCTTGTTCTGGGTGTCCTTGGAGAGCAAACTAGATTTTGTTATGTCTATCTTCACATAAGAGAACAGCACTTAACAAGCTACAGGAAACTTCAGAGATACACTAGCAGGATTTGAAAGATAGAAAAGTTAAAACCTAAGGCATCAAATCTCGTCACAAATCTCCATTTCAGAACTTCAGAGATATTTTTGTCTTCCCACCTGTACTTACCCTTTAAAATTTTCAATGTTTTCGTTATGGTTTTCAACTCCCAAAGCTCCACAAGAAACAGGGCATGGTACTTCTTTCAAGCTTTGCCTGTTGCTGTGAGAACATTACCAATAGAGATACATTTTCTGAATGACACTGAAAGTCAAGATAAACAATGAGTAGAGTTGTAAAATGCACTATTAAACATGCTCCAAAATTTCCAGTTCTTCCTACTTCTATAATTTAACTGTCAAGGGCACTATTTATTTGCAGTTTGTTTTATGGGTTATTATGTATATTAGGCATAGATGTTAATGCTACATACATTCATGTTGGTTAGATCATAGTGAAGCAAGATTTTACGCTCTATGAACTCAGCAGGTAAGATTTGAATTATAAATGCCTCTAAGGACAGAATTTTGCATATCAATATAAATTTTACTTCTAAACAAGTCTAGTAAAGTTACATTTTAGTTCTACGATTAAATGGTATGATTCCCCCTATACCAGTTTGAGCCACCAATACAGCTGCTGCTCAATTTTGTTCCTAGCTGTGCTTTCTTAACTATTTCCAATCATCCTGTTTGTTAGATTTCTATTTATTTATTATATTAAGCTCTGCAGCTGTTTTCATTGATTTCAGTATCAATTTTGGGTGAATGACACATAAATAATTTTGGGTTTCATGCTGTTTTTATCAGCTCATAGTCCACTTAAAGATTCTGTGCTGATTGTGCTCTGAAACCAATGAGTGTTTTTGCTTTCATTTATGGCTCACAAAAAATTTTAACATTTAGCTGGTGGATTTACTGTCCAACTGGAAAAATGCAAACTCATGAGAAATATCTACAGAAGTTTTCAAGTTTATTAAATCACCATCTTTTGGAAGAGCATAAGTTGTTCCTTGGATAAAAATTTTGTTAAAGGATAGAATTATGTAAGTAATGCATAAACAAGCAAAATCATTGAAGCCATATGTCCTTTGTTAAATAGTTTCAATAGGTCATAAATTTGAAAATAAAATAATGTATTTTAAATTGACATCATTTATTTTATCAGCTAGATATAGCTGATAAAGACATAGACAGTTAATCAGTTTGGCTTTTCTAGTCTAGATCTAAAGTAATCTTCAAAATGTTTCTGTTGTGAGTAAAACCCAAAACGTTATTCACAGCCTATGGCACTGAGCACTCTACATATTTAGTTTTGCTTCTGCCTGAAGAGCACATTCCTGTTTGAAATTCAATGTTGAAACAAGTCTGTCACTGATTTTATTTATGAGTTTTGTTTTACCTACTTACTACTTCTACTTTCTGTGAAACAAGGAGCACCCTCCTCTCTTTAGCCTTGTTGAAATACCTATTCTTAGATTTCAAATGTTTTTAGTGACATAAATGGTATGAAGGTTTTGGGCCCTACACCTCTTAGCTGGCCAAGTTACACCTCTTAGTTAAGCAAATTTTTTATTTCATATTGATGCTCTGAATTCTGTAACAAAATTAGATCCTATTTCTGTCTTGAGAGACTTACCCTTGTAATAAATTTAATTACTACCAATATTACTGGGTTTGTCTGCATTTCTTAGGGTGATTGACAGTGCTTTTCCCTCATAAAGATGTCACTGTTAAATTCACATAGGTATAGACATGGTGTGAATAAGCAGCCTTTTGTGATAGGTGTCTGTTTCTAAAATGCATTTCTGTTTCTGTGTGAGAAGTCTCTTTGACTACTTTCTTGACACTGATTTTTTACCATTAGATATTTGAATTGTAGGATAACAGATTCTAAATATGACCAGTTTTATTTATGGTCGCAAAAGGGCTGAAAACGAACACTGACCATGAAATGAAGTAAAAAAGTCCTTATGTGCTGTGATTTGCAGTCAATTGCTCTTTAAAAGATGTTCATAGTAGGAGGATTCCTGCACAAACCACATCACCAAGAGTCTGTAAAAACTAAAAAGATCTGGTTATGTCGGGAAAGTGTTATGTTATGTTCATGCATGACGATGACTGGAAATTTTAAATACAATGTTGCCTTTCGCATTAGACTAGTCTTCATTTCACTGGTAGGAGAGATGATGAGACTCTCAGATTTATCCCTTTCTTTCATCTGGGATACAGAACTTCCAAGTAAGTGCTGGCATTGAAAATCTTGAGGACTGAAACACATTGAAATACGTGATGATTTTTTATTTTTGATTTCCTTAAAGGAGTGTGTATCACCAGAGTGGTCCTGAGAGTAAAATTTTCTTGTCTTGAAATCAAAAAAATATGGACTTAATCACACTGTATTACTCTGGGCCTTGTATCTCTATAAAAAACCTTCATTTAGTAGTTACAAAACTTAATGAATGTTCTCTCCTCGCTGTTCAATAACTTAGGTCCCTGCATCTGATCTTATGCTCCTTAATGTAGGCAATAATGAGATACTCTGCCATCTCTGGTCTCCTGGACTTTGCTGTGGTGAAAATTCTCCCCTCAGTTCCCATTCTCAAAATGGAGTCTACACGGTTCTACTACCTATGGACCCATGCTGTAGTTAACCTATCCATAAAAACTATCCCTTAAAGGTTCAATTCTGTGAACTATTTGTGTCTTCATTTTTTCCATTTCTTTTAATCCTCTTATCAGTCTTCACGTCTCTGTTGGACTTTCTTACTGGATATACCAAGCAAAACAGGTTCCTGTGATAAAGTACAGTGGTTTTTCATCATCTTTTAGCATCTGTTGTATTTTAGAAATTGAAGTTTTCATTCCTATCTCTACAAACAAAATAGGATAGCAAATATGTTTGTTTGGTTGTTTGACTGCCTCCTTGGCATAATTACTACTTCCTAAGGCTGGGTTACTCCCTGCTGTTTTCCTCCAATTCTTGTTAAAATAGGGTGGTGTACATGTTGAAATTAACTGACTTCAGTTCCACATCTGAATTTTGACTTATACATATGTATTCCAGACAAACTGTTAGACTCCTTGAGTTTAACATTTATTCCTCAGGTCATTAAAACTATGCTGATGAGATGAGCTGCAAAATATTGTGTTATGATCAGAAATCTGGAGTGCTGCAGTCACATGCTCCCAGGGAGTTTGGGATACATTGGAGAACAGTATGTTGGATAGACAGTATTTTTTAATTAATTGCCTAATAGTACATAAGTATTTTGCCATTATTTGAATGGCGAAATATTTCACTATGTTTCTGTGCTTTCAAAACACTAACTCAGATGTCCCATATCAGCTTTGACATCTAGAAACTATACAGTCTTAGCCCAACAAATTTTGCAATTTGCTTTTACTAGTGTACATTTTCACAGAAACTGGCATTTATTGACATTAATGAGTAGGATTTGCTTTCATCAGTCTCTCTATGAAATCTGAGTAGAGATAGAAATGCTTTCGGCTGCATTTTTTTGTTAATTGAACCATGAGTTTACCTCATGACAGAAGCAAAGCATCTCACATTCACTAGCATTTTTCATTTGGTTTTGTTACTGCTAGAAGCCTAATTTTATTACCATTTAAATTTGACATGGTAACATATTTGTTTTGACAATGCATTTCTTTCTACCAAGATAATTCAAGTCTAGCTATATGGAGAGGCTAGTAGGTGAAAGTAGAATCACTCAATACAGTAATGACTCTTCAGCTGAGATATGAGGAAAAAAGGTCTAAGGCTCTCTAGGCTCTGAATTGCTCCTACACGCCCTAGGCTGGTGCTGTATTATAAGGCCAGTTTCTTGATGACTTCTTTTTAGTTATCTTTTTACATGTTTAAGGTTTAGTTTTTAGGTTATTTCTTTTCTTCAATACACCTTGAAAATGAACTTCAAATGTGAAATCTCATTTTGCCTCATAGGAAGAGGGTTTTTTGGGGGGCAACTTTGGTGTTAAGTATCCTGTGGGGGATTGTTTGCTGGTTTGACTTTGGATTTTTGAGTGAGGTTTTAGACTAGGTAACTGTAACATTTGTTGCTTCCTATTTCATTTAAATCTATCGAAGTGGTCACAGTCAGATTCTGCCATTAGTTGAATGGGAGGACAGTTTCCATTTCTTTACAGTGCAACCTTTAACCTGAGGGAGAACAAAAATCAGAGAAATTTTAGCCCTCTCCCTGTAGGGCTTGACTCTCAGTGAATAATCCATCATCAGTCTCTCCATTGTTTTTATGTAATCTATTTGAAGCTCCATGGTGAGTGCTGAGTGCTGAATGTCAATGACAACTCTGTTAAGACAGCCAGGAATATTCATTAATATGCTTGTGCATAGTTTGCTGTTTCATTTCACTGATACTTGGAACTATTTCTACTCACTTATTAGGAAACAATTACACCTACCAATTTTTTTTGAGAACTTATATATGGAAATTAACCACTTAGTAGAATATATTTATTTATATTCTTCAAAGAGCTGCTGCCCATTAGGATTAGTTAGCTGATCAGTATAGCGTAGACAGGGATTCATATTGTTTTTGATCTTTTATACCAAAAGTAAAAACCCTTTTCAAATTATTCAAAGTAGTTGAAGTTTGCACCAACTCTTGTGAAAAGAAGGTTACTCTCATAGCTTTAAGGACAGGGTTATGGCAGAATGGGTAAAGATCTTGATAAGATCTGGATAAGACATTTTCCAAGAAGGCCGAAGACATCCTGGCTAGTATCCAGAGCAGTGTGGCTAGCAGGACCAGGGAACTGAGTGATTCTCTGCAGGGAAGTGATTGATTCTCTGTACTCAGTAGTGGTGAGGCCATACCTCAGGTTCTGTGTTCAGTTCTGGGCCCTTCACTTCAAGAAAGATATTGAGGTGCTGGAGCATGTCCAGAGAAGGACAACAAAGCTGCTGAAAGGTCTGGAGAACAAGTCCTTTGAGGAGTAGCTGGGAGAACTGGGGTTGTTCAGCCTGGAGTAAAGGAAGCTCAGAGGGGACCTTATTGCTCTCTACAACTCATTGAAAGAAGGTTGTAGCAAGGTGGGGGTCGATCTTTTCTTTCAGGCAATTAGTGACAAGACAAGAGGATGTGGTCTCAAGATGTACCAGAGGAGGTTCAGGTTGGATGTCAGGAGGAATTTCTTCTCTGAAAGAGTTGTTAAACATTGGAATAGACTACCCAGGGAGGTCGTGGAGTCACTATCCCTGGAGGCATTAAAGAAACAACTGGAAGTGGTACATAGTATCATGGTCTAGTTGACAAGATGATGATCAGTCAAAAGTTGTACTCAATGATCTTGGAGGTTTTTCCAACCTAAATGATTCTGTGCGTCTGTGATAAGAGAGCCGTGCTGAGTTCTCTTAAGATTTCTCCCTTTGAAGCTAAACTGCAATGCTTTCAGTTTACATGAAATAATGCTTACATATGCTTACACTTCTAACTACCAAAACCAAGAAAACCACATGACAAGGGGACATTTAGAAAACCAAGGCATATAATGAGTATGCTATGCTTCAGTGAAAACTGACTCTCACCTGTCTGTGGCTTCCCTGCTGTAAAGCTTCTGTGAGAGTAGCATGGTAAGAGAATGGAGAATAACATCATTACGGTTTAACTATTTGAAGCCTTCCTGAGCTAGAGATGAAATATTTATATCTACCAGAAGGAAAAATGCTATTAATCCATTGCTCATGAAAGGCTTTTAGTCAGTAGTTCTGTGTATGCTGTGGCTGTCACCAGTGAAAATGGAAAGCTTTTAATATACATAACAGATAATAGTTGTATTGAAATTCTATTTCTTTCCTTTCACTAATCCAGGGAATAAACAATATCTTAAACAATAAATAGCTGCAGTTTGGCTAGCTACTTATTTTAAAATGCTTCTCCAATTGTAAGTTTTCTCTCTATTTATATAATTCTATATGTCCTTCCAGAATAAACACTTACCCAAAAATTTGCCTCTGCTTTTACCAAATGAGGATAGTTTTGCTGTAACTAAATAATATGTGATTTCAATTCGATTCTAGTAAACATTGCAGCCCACAAAATTCCAGGCATAACTTAAATATTAATTTCTACCTTTGTCTTTAAGGGCCCTTTTGGAAGAATAAAATGAGTACAGAATATTACTATTTTACTAGTTTCCACAGTATTTAGTAATTATCACAAATATTGTGACAAGCTACTAAGAATGTTAAATGTAAAAAAAGGTTAATGTTGATCTAATTAGAAGTTTTTAGTTTCACTTATTTATCAATGTAGTTAAACTACCTGTCCTTTGATTTTCTATTAATAGACAGCTCTGTGAAGTCATGAGATGCTTGCTGAACAAAGATATTCAGACAACTAAGTAATCAATCCTTCATACACCTAAGTGCACATGTTAACTTTTTGTTTATCAGCAAAACACTGAACTTAGCAGGATTACTTAGGTATAAAGATAAGCACAACCACGTTTGGGGAATTGTGGTTATAGATTCTGATCCACAGTATGATTGACTGAAAAGAGAATTTCTGGTGGAATTTAGTGTAGAACGAACACAGAACAGAAAAACATCTTCTCTTTTTAAATTAAATCAAATTTAAATGCAAATCTACAATGTGAAAGGATTTTTTGCCTACTGAGCTTTCTAACTCTCATAAACAGAATGATGACTTTGCATTTCAGAGCTATGGAGGATGTGCACTTGTAGAATGAATTTTGAAGATATCTTACTAAGCCAATATATCTGGTCAACCTTGCAAAAACACTTTTGATAATATTTATGCAACATATCAAAGAATTTGCATTGCTCTCTATGTCTTCCCTTCCTGGGAATATTCTCATAAATGATCTTAAGAAGCATGAAACTTCAAGGCTGAAAGACAAAACAATCTCATGATTATAATCCTGTACATTTGAATATTAGTTGAAGTTGAAAGCAAATCCTACATTCATGTGGAATATTCTTACTTCACTGTATTGATTGTTCACATAAGTAAAGCAGCTGTGCTTCCACGTGAGTTCTGAAACAGCCTGAACAACAGAAATAGGTACTATCTTCACCAAAAATAAACAGAGGATCAAAGTATTGCTGTTAAGTTTGGTATCTAGTAGCCAATGCATGGAGAAATTGTCTTGTATGATGTTGGAGTCAAACTTTGAGTATGCACAATATATTTACAAAAATAACTTTTGATTAATTGGGAAGTAAAAAGGTCCAGTTTACAAAACTTTGTTTCTATGCATTTGCAATTTTGAAAAGGCATATCTGAGCATTATCACCTACGCACGCAAGTAATAAATTATACGTTCCATGGAAAATTGCAGACTAATTTCACACCTTTTAGTTTAACTAAGCTTTCTTGTCAGAATGCTGGGATTTGAATTATCACACAGTAAAATGCATGGTCTGTAAAGTTGCTCCTGTTAATATCATTATTAATCACTTTTGTTGCAGTAAATTCTAAGAGCTAACCAAGAATGTGCTCTATGATTGCTAAACAGTGTACAAATACAGCAATGGTGGGATAAAATAGTGACATAGAGACAGAAAAGTGAGAGAAGGTAGCAATCACAAAGGCAAGAGCAAACCTGAATGAGGAGACACTTGTGTTTTATGTCAGGCGTATACCAAGCTGCCATTTTGTAAGGGATCCCCCATTTAGATCAAACATCTAATGACCATGCACTAGGTGAGACCGGACTTTTGTTATGGTTTTCTGTGACTGTCAAACCCCCTGAAGACTCTGGAAGTGGGAGCATCACCCCATGTACACTCTCAGCATGCTGAAAGACGCTGCTGGAACAGAAGAGACAAGCATTGACATGCAGAGGCTCAGCAAAGGGGATTCTAATCATAACTGCAGAAAGGTCTCAGAGTCAGATGTTTGCTGTCTGGCTTCTCTCTGTGGCTGTAAAAGCAGGAGAGTCCCTCTGAAGTTTTACCTCATTTGCCTGGGGAACAGAGAGGGATCACTGTGACTCTGTCCGGTGTCTGCTCTTTGAAGCCTGCTGGGGTACAGTTATTATGGAAGAGTTTATTGATTATCTTAAAAATAAGAGCTTGCAGATAAGTCTCTTTACAGCTTTGTCTCCTTTTCTAACAAGATGACACGTTAGATGCCATACACATTATTAAATGTCTAGCCTGTATGAGATACAGGATGTCACAAAGAGATGACACAGTTATCACACGCCAGCAGACATGAGGATTTAAAATCCTTGTCTGGATTATAGCCCTGGTGTAAATACATGGGAAGCTGTTGCTTTCGGTGGAACTTAACTGAATGTACTAGCTAAGAATTTGTTGTTAAGGGCTAAAAGTAGCAGCGATAAATGTGGGGTTCTTTCCCCATGGTAAATGAAAGGAAATAACAACAACAACACCAAATTAGCACTATAACTGTGGGAGCACTTGCGTTAGAGCCTGAAAATAACCAGTATCTATTTTGTCAACACCTGCCTCCCTTTCAAAAATCTCATGTTTTTGCAGGTGCAGAATTTAGTTCAAGACTTGCTTTTTATTTTTGTTACATGAATCTAATTATCATGGAAAGAGGCAACTTGATAGCATTAAGAATTAAGTCATGGTTTTTTTATCCTCTGAACAGCCACGAGCATACTGTAATTGACATCTGTGTTAGCATCTGCATTACAACCTGACAGGTAGCTCATCCTAGGCCAATAGGTGAAAGAGTGGATTAGTTCCAATAGTAATGTATGTAAATTTTCCATGACAGAATATTTCGAACTCTGGCCCATCTGCCACACAGAATCTAATCAAAATAAGTATTTTTACAGAACTCAGTACTGTAGTTTCTAAGTGCTTCAAAAATATTTGACATTATCAGCATTTTAAAACTGAGAAAATTAAGTCGTATTTCTAAAAAATAAATATATAGATATAAGCATAACATCTTTCTTCCAACATAATCTGCTGCTTTACAAAGATTTTTATTAATATATATTTTTTCTTTTTTTTTTTTTTTGCTTTCTTTTTTTTTTCTGTTTGCTTCTTCTTACTCTATTGCTTTTATAGAGGAGGTTTCATACCATCATTACAAACACTGGTAAGGGAATTAATTTTTGATATGTACTGTCTGTTAGACAGCCACTGAATTTAAAAAAACCAAAACTCAAAGTTCATTCTTCAGTAGTATAACATTTAACATTGCATTTTGTTCAGCCAGCTATCTCTTGCTTGACGAGATTGCTTAACTTCCAGTGATTCCAATGGAATTTGCTTGAAGATAATAATTTATATTTACATGTATTTTCAAATGAGGAAAATATATTAATTTAAATTCATCATGCTAGTCTAAATTATTAGATAACAAACAAGTGTAGAAGATCTTTGCCCATGCAATAGATAATACCTGATGATGACTGCAGAATTTCTTCATTGATTGCTGTTAACTGAAGCTGATTGATCCTGTCACAGAAGAAAAATGCTTAGGAAATCTTTGATTTGTCCTCTTGAAATCCTTATAGGTTTGCACCTACATTTAGGATCCAGTGTGAAATCCCTGAGTGTGCTGTGCAAATGTTTTCAGTGCCAGCTTAATAGTTTTCCACTTTACTTATCACATAGAAAAATGTACCATTAAATTTTGCACTGTGTGGAGCTTGCTAAAGGGGAAACACAAATGGACATGCAGGAGTGGTGTATGGCATGAACACAGAGAGGATGTAAACATTAGTAAACAGGTTCCACAACAACTCCAGTATGGATCAATAAGAAATGAGAAATTTGCAGAGAAGTTATGATAAATTGCAGCATTGAGTCTCTGATTTTTAGCTCTTGAAACCAGTGAACTGTGAGTCAGGTTTAATCATTAACTCATTTGGGTGACAAAAGTGGGCAACAAGAAATTAAACAAAACAAGTGAATGCTTGTGTGGGTGGTGAGAAACAGCGAGGGTTCTGTTATGAAGGCAGAAATTGTCATCATTGATACAGAGAGAGCAGGTTGTGGAGCTGGCTGAAATGTCCATGCAAAGTTAGCCAATATGTAACAATATTGCTGAAAGTTAAAGAAAAAATGCTGAGTGCTGGAAAAAAAAAGCCAAAAATGGTGGACTTCAGAGTCTACAACTATCCAGTTTTGCTTTCAAGGGTAAATATAGCATTGCATCCTCTGATTTCCATGAATTTTTGAAGTCATGATTTTGCTTACAATTGTGTACTCTAGGAACAGAACTTATGGCTCAGGACCTGAACAAGAATTGCAGTTGAAATAACTGCAAACATTTCACTACTGTTCAAAAATCCTTTCGGATCAATAACCTTTGCTGTCTTTTGAAAAGTCTTGAATGTTTTCTGCCAGGAATCATGATAAGATGATGCTGACGTTGTTGTTTGGTTGCTTGCTTTTTTTGCTTTTTTTTTTAATTTATGGAGTCTCTTCAGAAATATAACAACATTTTTTTTCTGATTCTTGTGCCTGAAAATGAGTCAATAAAGCCATCAAAGATTCTCACATACTTCGTGACAGAGAAACAGAAGTTTAAAGACAAAATTGTAGGCTTCTGGGGGAGGCGGTTGTTGGGTATTTTTGGTAAGGAAATTACAAGAAGAAAACAAGAAGACAATGTTATGGGAATAAAAAAAATAAAAAGGAAAATAAGTAGTTACTAAGCCAAGGAAAACACTGAAGACTGCTTACCTGATCTTTCTTACGATAGCAACACAAAGCAGGAAATCTCACACTACTGGGAAATCTCTAAATATGCCAGAAACAACTGACAAGTGTAAAAATGTTCTTGGAGTACAGCAAAGCTACAAACAAACTAAAAAATATTTCAACAGCATGTCTGACAGCAGAATAAAAAAATTAAAGACTAGTTGTAAAGGCAGTGTTGGAAAGAAATGGTGTTAGACTGATATTTGAATTTTACTGTCTGCACAGGTGATGTTCGGAGTACTTACTGTTTATATTTGCACAGTTTTCATGATATCATTCAAAATGAAACTGACCTAAACCAAAAATATCCTTATAAATAACAATGGACAAGGCACTTTTTATGTTTTTTTTTTTTAAATCTCATTAACTTGAAAGGAGGATAGCATCATAGTGAAGCAGCATATATATTTAGTATTTAATAGCAGTATCTAAATGTAGGTAGAGATATTTTCTGAAATATATGCAATGGATATCATGATTATTTCCTAATCAAGACTAGTTTTCATAAAACTGTTCATTAATAAATGTTTGTCTATGGAAATGCCACAATCCTTGAGATAAATATTTCAAAATACAGCTATGTTGGTAACAGTCTTGGTGTCTTCCAGTTTTGAATTTAAATGAACCCAAGCCTTGCCTTCTACTTAGAATTAATATGAAATGAGAAAATTAGCCATAATTCTATACTTTACCAATCCAGTTTAGCATCCATTTCTTAATTGCTTTCTAAAATATTGAAAACAAAGGTAGCAAACTAATCATATAAGAATTTTTGAATTTGCTGGACAATACATTGTGTCTTTCCATTTAATTCCTGCAATATCTTTATTGCTGCATTTAATCCACAAATTTGGATGTCAAAAACATATGGAAAGCAGCTTACCACACCAAAAAGATATTCTCACCAGATCTGTCACATCAGTGATTTTTGCTTGCTGGCTACATATAATTTTGAGGAAGAATTCTTAATACTGCTAATTATGCTGGAATAAAGAATTAAGAGGACTAACATGTTTCTTTAAGACAAAGATTCAGGACTGTCCTCTCTTTAGGCAGGTGTTCCCATATCTTTTTTTCTTCAGTAAAAATTTTGCACTGGAGGCTTTTTAAGGCCCAATTTCTGCAGGTTTATATATACAGCAGTCCTTTATTTTTCAAAACAAAATAAGATATTGAGATGGAAATCCCTGCTGAATCAAAACAATTGTACAGACCAGTACTCTCTTCACTGAAAGTTAGGGGATCACATCTGCAATCTGCACTTGACCCCTTCTCTAAGACTTGCCATCTATTAGTTTGAATGTTCTGCAAGTATATCCCATGGGATAACTCGAAAAAGATCCACTTCATTGCTTCCTAATACATGTTCAGCAGGCAAAAGCTTCAACACACTTAGGGCAGTGCTGAGGAAAATGGGGAATGTGAGTTAGAATTTGAGGCTACACAGAAGCCTCTTATGGTTCTTCATCTACTTTCTGCAGCATTTTCAAAATGTTCAAAAATGAGTGCCATGGGAATGTCACCACGACAGTAGGGTTCTCACTTAAACTGGGGATGGACAAGGTGGTCACAAAATCAATTCAGCCAAAGATGCTGCAAGTGTGAGAGCTGGGCAGAGTACCATGGTGCACTATCCTTTTCTTCCCACCCATACACCTCCAGGCAAATGCAGTCTGAGGCTGGGTGAGACAAGAAAGTGTTTAGTAATGGGAAAGGACAGAGATTTCTCTATTTTTTCCTCTTTCTAAGTCTGCATCTGCTAAAAAATCCAGTTAACACAATTAGCATTTACATAAGTCCCCAGATGAATCCACATTTATACTGCTCACCCAAGACTTTCTGATTCCTTTGGACCAATTCTGTTTGGTAGGTGAGACTATTCTAATTTTTTAACTAGGTGTAAGTGACGGTACATTTTTCTGTGGTTGTTGTAGATTTCCATCTTTTCATTTTAATGGCACGGCATCTCTATCAGAATGGTGGTCCTGCAGTTGAGATTGCAAACATAAGCTGATTGTTCTTCCATCTTTCTTGCCATTTCATTAGTGTTCTGAGACAGAATCAAACTGCCATGGAAGTTTTTGTAATCCTTCAGGTCTAATATCTGATCACTTGTGAACTGAAAATGGTACTCTGATTTTTTTTTTTTCTTTCTTTCTTTTTACCTCCGGGAGTTTTAGAGTTTTATACTTACCTTTCTGGCCTTTGTTCCCGAGTGCTTACGTGAGACACAGATCTTTTCTTCATTTTAGAATTATCATTTTCTTCTGACAACAAAATTACACTTTTTATGCTTTTATTTTTTAAAGATGTGACCATACTCTCCAATAACCTCTTGTGGCTTATATATTTGAACATTATCTTATTTACTTAACCTTTCACTTGCTTCTTTCTGTTTTGAGACTTTATATCTCTTGGTATTAATACTTCTATCTTCCTTACCCTCTTTGCTTTTGAAATTCTCCTGTTTGTTCTCTGTGTTACTAATGCTATGGGATACATTTAAAGGAGAAATGAGGGCAAAGGAATATTTAACAATGAGGAGAGGTGAACAGAAAAGAGCAGCAAGATTTGGGCAACTTATTGAAGTTTCTTGTAGAAAAGAGACAGTAGATCTTTTCTGTGGGACTGTTTCTCTTTAAGTATCATCAAAGAATGGGGACATATCTGCTGAAAATGATTGAAGTCCCAGCAATGTATTTGGTCAACATGTGAAGTTCTGAACAAGGATGGGGAAAAAGAAATTACTGGATCTATTTAATGATTTCCAGAGTGATATTCAGGTTTGGCACTAAGTGTTTATATGTAAAGTTATCCAGCATTTTCCATTATAGAACCTTGGTATTTAACCACTCCTGTGTAAACCCTAAATTTAAATCCTTCATACTAAAGTTTTGCCCAAATCTATTTATTATTTTACAGACTCAGCCTTTCTGGTCATCTATATCAATGGAACTAAAAACAAATGAAAAAAACAAGAAAGTTTTTTTTTGGGTTTTGAAAGCCATTAAACAAATATGTTCTAATAATTCTTTTTTGAAAAGTCAATGTGACATTTGACATAGAAAGAAAGAGGGATGAGATGCCACAGGGCATCATTTCAGGCTGTCGTTTGTCCCCATTGCAAACTCATCTGGCTTTGTTAGAATGGGCAGTGATTTCAAATCAGGGGATGGCAACAATCTCTAGGCAAGAGAGCCAGAAAGCAGCCAGCCACGCTGCAACTGAGCCACAGTGCTGAGGGAGCAGGCTCTGCTCCTGCTGAACAAAGGCATGAACCCTGAGGGCTGCTCAGGCCCTTGCTCAGCCCATATCTCTCCTGGTTCAGGCTTTTGGCACCTTTGTGGAAAGGAGAACAAAGAAGAGGAAGGAAGCAGCATTCAGTGTGGGGAAAGAGGGGAGGGCAGAGCACAGAAGCCTCTAGTCCATATAATTGTGGGTGGTGGGATGTTGCCTTGTCTTTTGTCGTCTTGATTGACACAGTTTTGTTTTGAGGGGCTGAAATCTCTTAATGGCTCTCATGTTGATCAACATCTCTGTGTAATAGTGTTTTTTGCTTTCTTTTTGTTTTCAATATGTCCTTTAAACATTATAGAAGTATTTATACCTATGTATTAGCAGAATGCTCGTCTGGGAGCTGTTATCAGCTCATGTGGAAGGCACTGCTCATCACACATTATTAACTGTGGCTACTTGGCTGCATAACACCCATTACCCACAGAGCAAGTGCTGTCGTGGAAATGCTTACTCACACACTTTTACATGCACTGGAACAAGAGTCTATTAAAGCTGCAAATGGGCCATCTGAGAGCGAGAAACTTCCAGAATTGAGGCTGCCTCTCTGACCTTTTTTTAACCACCTGTGTTTTTGAATTATGCTACAGCCTTTAATTGTGTGATCAAAGTGAGCATCTCCTTGTTAGTGCACAACATGGTTTTCTGGCACTGGCAATGAATAATGTGGTTGCCTTCAGCACCCCAGACTCATTTCTGGCAGAAATTTCTCGTCTCTAACATCTAATAACTATTATCCTGCCCAGAGAGTGCTTTAGGAAGGTAATCCATGCTTAAGATGCACTCAGGAGCTACAGTAAGTCACCTACCCTAAGAAAATCCAACAAACAGGTGAATTTGGATAGTATTCAATAAATGAAGCACAAGTGTAGACTAGATGATGAAGGTAAAAAGAAATGTTGAACAGCAATATCCAGTGAACCTCTGCTGTGATACATGAAAAAAAAATTGAATGTTGATGTATGTTGATGTAAATGGGTATTAAAAAATAAAATATAAAAATATAAAATATAATATTATAATTATAATTATCTATTAATCTATATGTTATATATATTATTTTATAATATTATAATAAAATATAAATAATAAATGTTATAATGGGTAACTTTTTATTCTTTTCTAAGTTTTCCAGTGCTTCACTTAAACTTGCCTCTGTATGCTTGGAAACATCTGGAAGCATCTTTCTTTTTCTTTTTTCTGTTTGGTTTTTTTTTTCCCCTTTTTTCTTTTTTATCTTTGCATGGAATACATTTTTGTTCTTGGACAGGAATGAACTTTTAAATACTCAAGCAATCAGGGCAGAAGCATATTCTAATTTAATTCAAGCATGAAATATAAGCCTGAACTTTAGCTTGCATAGATGCAAGATTTTTCAATGGTCACAAAATTATCTTGTTGATTTTGAGGCAGGAGCAATAAAAAAATTATATTATTTTCCCACTGGGTGTTTCAGTACTTATTTCCACATACCCAGAGGAACATACACTCTTTCTGGCACTTTGAAATGAAATTGAAGAGCAGGAGAAACCCGTTCAATTTTCGTTATACCTTCCAGAATTCGGAATAATTCAGTCTGGTCTCTTAAAATACCCGATGGTTTTCCAAGCACATTTATCAGTTTGTCATTCCGTTGTCTCCTGTCATGAAACTGTCATCACAGCCTCTCTGATGTGGCAGTGCTGGGGGCACTGGCGAAGCTTCTTGGCTCAGCTGTGCTCAGATTTTTCATGGCAAGTTGGGCTGCTCCAGTGAAAGTCACATGGCTCTTCTGCCACAATGTGGAAGCTGCAGTGCCTTTCATTGCTAATGTCATCGAATGCCATCTTGACATCTGGATATATTCCCACCCCATTTGAAGTATCAGCTGTTTATTCCCTCACTGTTGACCTTTCTTACCTTCTTATAGTTTGTTGAGCTATCATCCTTTCAACAACCTGCTATTTTTATTTTTTTCTGAAAAGTGCTGGGAAAGGATCTGTGTAGCACTGAGTCTTTATGAAAATAATGTTATGCTTTTCCATCTGAGTTGCACATAGGTCATAATGGCAAGAAAGAGCTGTAAGAATCAAAGAATTGGAAGAAAAGCTGGGTTGGGAAAAAACTCTGAAAATCATTTTACCAAACATCCCTCTAAAAGTGAAGCAAAGTTCTGTTATCTGATGTTTCAAGGCAGCTTTTGGACCCATAGTCACACTGTTGGTTTTCTTGATTTTATTTCCTGGATCTCCTAATATTCTTCCATCAGAAATTGTGCTGCAATTGATTGTATTTATGATACATGACAAGTTCATATGCATCTTGTACACTAAAAGTCAGTATAATTTCCTCATTGTGTATTTCTCAAGAATTTTTTTAAAGACTTGTTTAATTTAAAGCTTAAATAATCTCCTTATATTCCAGTTTGCTGAGTTAAGATTGTTATAAAAAGAATATGAGATCTAGCCTTAGCTTGAAATAATATCTACTCTGAACCATGGTCCTGAAAACAAAACCAACAAACAATTTTTAAATTTCTGTCAGAATTGTGTGCCATCTCTTTAGCACAAACTAGGGTTATTTAGACTATCTCAGCCCTATGTTTTCATATAATAATTTGTTTACTTTCCTCTCGATATAATCCAATTCCTGCATTTGCAGAGCTTCCCTGGTTTCAAATTTTGTAAAATGGGTTGAGTATGTATTTTGCCTTTTTTTTTTCTTTTGAATTAGTGAAATATGGTGCACAATACTTAAACTATACTCCTGCCCTACTCTCATTTTATCAAATAGTGGCTTTGTTCATCAATGTCTTATCTGCCTTCTTCCTGTTTCGCTCCCAGTACCATATTTTTCTTTGTGGAAGAGAAGCAAAAATGGTGATGGCAAGACCCATATTCAGTGAGTGAAAAAAGAAAAAAGCACAAAGACATAGTCTATTAGTACCTCAGCTGTAGCATTTCTTCCTACAAAAGAAATGGCCCTTTTGTGGCTGTACAGGCTACCCATGTAAAACCTTTTTTGGCACCTCTGTGTACTGAAACCATCCAACTAGCTGATAAGCAGGCACCATGCCACCGAAGCAGATGGGCATAGCTGCAGAGAGCCAAAAGACAATGTATGTGCATCAAGTGTGGATGTTGGTGGCAGGCTTCCCAGTCAGTGATGTCTTAACGATTAAATGTCTCAAGTTTTTTGCATCTGTAGTTACAGAGATGCCAGCCTTGCTGCTGAATAGTGTTTGAAATTTTCTCCAGGTTTGTTTATCAGTTATAGGGAATTTTTTGTGAATGCTGACCTAGAAGAGACTTGGAACAAGAAGGTTAGCAGTAAAGGCAATAGTAGCAATAACTTTTCCCAGTCCTAAACAGGTGCACATTCTCACCCACAACTATGCAAACAAAAGTTCCAGAGAGTGAAAGAATATTTTCATAGGGTATTTGAGACATGCAGAAGGGAGAAGCAACAGGTACTTTAAGAAAAGAAAATCAAATGCAATTACATTTACCGTATTTCAAGAAAAAGAAGGATGTGGACGTGACGCCATGAAAGAAAGACCTTCAAAGACATGAATAAAGAACATTATGCTATTCTTTGATCGTATCACATTTAGGGAAATAGAATTTGACCAGTCTATGTATATTAAGAGGGCTGGACCACATTACCTGATTTCATCTCTAGTTTCTTCTCAGAACTGCAGAAATCTAGTGCATGGAGTATTTTTAGCTAATGTTTTTTGATGCAAGTTGAAAGAGAAGGGAAAGGCAGTTTTCCTAATATTGTCTAAGAGAAGGACTTTGTTTGCTGAATAATACAGAGCAAACTTGCACCCAGAGTCAGGTAAAAACCTCCCTGGGGAAGGCCCTAATTCATCCAATGAGCAAAGAAAGTGTAATATGTTTTGGTGATTTGAGAAAAATCAGAGATTGATTCATTGATTTATTGATTGATAAAGAAAACACTTTTAAAACAGTATTTCCTTTGAATATGTGCAGTCTGGTTTCAGCACAAAATTAACTTTTATTTAGACAACCAGTCTAAATAAAATAAATTTAGACAACCAGGAAGATTAATCCTGAAGAAATTAGAAAATTAAGTCAATTTTGCATTTTATCTTCTTTTTGAAAGTGATGTTTGTGTATCTATATTTATTGTTGCATCTTCAGGTTTCTCTTTTACTTAATTCAATACTTTCAGGATTGAAAAAGACTGAAAAAATAAGCCACATTGTATTAAAACATACTGATCTTGCCAAATCAGGCAGTCTTGCCCACGAGATTTACTAGAAGGGAATAAGAGAATTGGAAGAGTGTTCTTTGTCTTCTTCTCTCCCTTTGCTGTAGCTCAATTAGAGGTGATGCTCTCACAGGTGTGCCCCCCCTACAAAATGCATCTAACTCTGTACTCCCCACACGCTTCCATGAGGCTTGGTTTCATGCCTCTAGAATTTGGCTCCATCCCTTCCAGCTACCTTAGCCTCCTGAGCAAAATTCAGTCTGGCTTCAGTATGGCTGTCTCTAAACGCTCTGTAGATCCAATGTCTGTCTGTTATCTCCAAAGAATGGGAAATGACCTTTGCCATTGACTGCTTCTTTCAAAGCAGCTACTAACCTCCCAAAACAGAGCTGCCAGCCAGTGACTCTGAAGGTCTCTGTGCTCCATTCTGCAACTCTGAAACACAACCTTTCCTAGTGTCTTAGTCATGTCTCAATTTTTTTTCCAAAATTTTCGAGTGGTCTTAGGAATTTTTTTTAAATTATGCTATAAAAAATAGATTAGAGAGAGGCAAGAAATAACTTAATGGTCCTCATTTATTTTTCCTATGGCAAATACACCTTTAGTTAAAATTATATCTCCTTTGGAATATGAAACACTCAAAGCTCTGTGGACTCAACCAAAGTCAGGCTCTGCATGGCTTTGACTGTTAAGACATTAAGCCAAGGAAAACGGAAGGAAGAAAACGATACCTGGGAAGCTGAATACAAAAATCTCAATTTATCAAAAAGATCTTATTATAAATGGCTTAGTTTTAGCAAGAATTTTGGTATATTCTCTGGGGGAGATGGATTCCCTTTATAAATAGCTGTAGTTGGCACTTAAATACTGAGGCATCAATAAAAGAATCTGAATAAATGTAAGTAGACTTCTGTTCCTAGCAACAGTAGCTATTGATTTTATTTTTTGCACTCTGTTAAAAATGAACATTGAAAGAATTCTGATTGTCCTGATTTGTATTTTTAATAGAGAATTCAAATGGGAACAGCTGCCAAACATTCCATTAAAATAAGCTGTTCAATGACTGAATTATAACCAAGATTTTTCTTTTTGGGTGTTTCTGAAAAACCCAGAGACACCAAGGAAACAGTCAATACATGTCTAGCTCCATCAGTTGCTAATATCTGAAGCAAATTACAGCTTCCCACTTTTCCAGTGAGAAGCCTTTCTTGTTACAGTGCTGTGAGGATATGTGACTTCTGTTTATTTTAGCTGACAAGAACACCTTTCTTTCCTCAGTGCACACTGTCCAGTTCAAACTGGAGGAAGTGACAGAATTCCTGCTGCATGCTGGCCACTCAGCAGAATAGGCAGATTCCACCTAGGACTGCCACCCATCACTTCCGTGCTAAATTTGTGGAATTTTTTTTTTTCAATGTGATACTTCCATAGTCATATTCACTATTAGGTGAAGCCTTGGAGAAAGGAGTTTATAGTATCCAATGATCTTATTCATGTTTCCTTTTCATTGGTAATTAATTGATAAAATGTTCTGGGGAGCCATAAGTTACAGTGGAATTTTACCGCAACAATTCCTGCAATTTTCCCCTAAGTTCTGTTATAAAAAAAATATATCCATAGGAGGCAGTCTGGATTCCTATGAATACATTTATGCACTGATAACTATGTATTAAATCTGATTTCAGGGCTTGAAATGCTTAGTATTTTTGGACAGTTGTAGAGGGCAGGGTTTGAAAAAATTCTTGCAAAATATTTCTAGCACTGTAATTGAAGACCCAAATGACCTCTAAAATCATATCATTTTGATTTCTATTTTTTTTTTCCCTATACCAATGTTAATATGAATTTAACAGCTGATTAGAACTGGTCAAAAAATAATTTCATTTCAAAGCTGTCATTTCAAAGCCATTATTTCAAGTTTTTATATCTTGAACAGCATTGATTTCTACTGCTAGTAGCTCTTGAGGTAGATCCTGGTAGATTAATGTTGGAATTGAAGCAGAAAGGTTAAAAAAGGTTCAAAACCTATTTTAAGGTTGACTATTGTGTAACTAGCTCAAGTTGTCTTGAAATATAGAGATGTAACAAGGATTCTGTTATAAAGAAAGCCTTTTGAATTCTATTTAAATGTGAACTATCATTTTCCTGTTACTTACATTTAATTAGTAATTTCTATTTTGAGACACTTTATAATCTGTTCTACAAACAAAAGAAAGAATACTGAAAAACTATGGAAGTAACATAAGAGGAAAAATATCAGTCCATCTGTGAATGTATGCATGTATATTCACGTGTTTGCAGCTGGTTGGATATTGTTGGTGTTTCAGTACACTAAGTATTCAGATATTTGAAGTTACTTCTTGCTGATAAATGTTTCACAGCAAAGATATGATCAAAAGATATACAGGAACTGAATGATGAGTGAAGCCAAACCAATTAAATTTCTACTGCTATGTCAAAAGATAAAATAAATATGTCCTGTTAAAATTTCTGCCTTACCTTATGTTCTTTAGTGGCTAAAATACACTTTTGTTAAAAAATCTTGAGAACTGTAACATATGCAGAAGAAATGTAAATCCCCCCAAAACAAAAACAATGAAAGAAACAAGCAAAAAACAAAACAAAACCCAAACCAACAACAACTAACAAAAACAAGATAAGAAGAGAAAAACTGAGATGAAAGGAAGAAAATTTCTTTGCTCCCCTTTTGGAAGAAGAATGGCAGAAATATTGTGTTTTTAAAGAAAACTCTTTTTTAAAGTAACTCCTCAATTCAAGAATACTTTTATTTGGGGATCTAGGCTATTTGTAACTCCCTATTGTAACACAGTGTAGATTGACTGAACTGTGCTACATTGATACAATGTAAATTAAGTATTTCTGTGTTCTTCTACATTTTGGCAATTCACCCTTATAGCACCATATGGAAATAAATAATAATAATAATAATAATAATAATAATAATAATAATAATAATAATAAAAAAATTATTATTATTATTATTATTATTATTATTATTATTATTATTATTATTATTATTATTATTATTATTTGTAAGAATAGAGTGACTAGACTGAGAAAATGTTATGTATCTTCCTTAGGAAAGCTGTATGAATGGGCTGATAAATCTCCAGAGCCATTCATGGTTTCTTGGAATGGAAGTTTGTCGTTTAGTGTTGTGGGTAATCTCTTCAGTGGTACAGTTGGACACCGATTTAGAAGCTGAAGAACAAATGAAAGTTATGAAATACCAAAAAACCACTTTTCTCAGTCTTTTACACTAAAACCTAAAGAGTTGTGAATCCAAGAAACAGGAAATGAACAAATGAATGATTCAAGCTTAAGCATTAATGGACCATCAATAAGTGTTGGATGTTAGAGACAGTAATTCTCAGAACATGTCTCTTAAGCAGTCCATCAGTGGTATCTTACCCTGGTGAGGTAAGAGGTAATTACTTTGTTCTTTATGTTTATGTGGGGAAAAAAAGGAGTATATATCTGCATAGTGCAGTGTTACTATCTTATTTTTTATGTCACTGGTACAAGATTATTTATGGGCTCTGTGACACTGGGAATTTTGCCTTTGAGAAGTTTACTTTTCCAAACAGCAAGGGTAGAGTGATCTGTGTCAGACACTGGGAAATGAACTGAGCCCTGAGCCTTTTCTCTGAATTGGGTGAAATGGGAATCTAAATGCTGCTCAGAGGAGGACATCTGCATTGCAGACATCTAAGTGTGGGCAGATGGATACTACTCTGACAGTAATGTGCTCTGTAGAAATTCAACTTATTTTATGCAAAAGGAGTTGGATCCATGTCTTCAGGAGGAAAAGCAAATCTCTGCCATGCTTTCTGCTCCCAGCATAATTCTGGCACAAAGAAGAGGGAAAAAAACAGAAGCAGCCAAAAGAAAGAAGAAGCCCAGTGAGTCCATCTCAAGCTAGAACTCTCTGACTATGAGTGGATTGAGGGCTGACTGCACATCTTATCAATGTACTGGGCTCTGGGCTGGGCCTTTATCCATTTATGACCTGACCAGAACATGCCTCAGCTTTGCTCCTGCCTTTTATTCTTATGAATCCTTCTCACACAAATCAAGGGGAAAATAGAGTTAATAAACTCCTATATAAAATCAGGGCTCATAACTGAGTTTAAGGATCTTGAAAGTTTATACATAGCTAAGGGGTATATGGAAGCCTATGGAAATAAATTTTAAGCCACATTTGCTCTATGTCTGCAAGCACTGATTGCCCAAGAGAAAAAAAATTCCAAAGCAATTTTCTGTTTGGTAGTGACCAATTCTGATGCATGTGGCAGTTCAGAATCTTTCAGTCAGTCTTGGCAGAGGACAGTAATTATTAAAGTGTAATTACAAGGAAATAAAATATCAGATAGATTTTTTAATCTGAGGCAACAAAGGGAAGGAGAAAAAAAATACATAAATATGTGACTGATGAAAGACTGAAGAGTCAAGGAATCACAATACCAATGGGTTGAAGAATTCCCTGATAAAAAAAAGAAGAAAACTAGGCTGTCATTGCAATTTGAGATGGAAAACTACAGCAACTCAAACTGGATGCTACAAAATCGATTCATATCTGCTAAGAAAAACATGCTCACAAGGATGGACAGTGCTCTGATACTATAGCCGTGATTAAAAATAAATGAAAAAAAAAAAAACTAGTAAGAAATCTCTAAGTCTTAATGATAAGAAGAATTCAGCCAAGCAAAACTAGTGCAAGCTGCATGCTATGACAATCAACAAGCAATGAAAAGAATCCAGTGGATTATGTCATTCTGTAAGTGCTTCCCAGTACATTCAGGAAAGTCAATCAACATTTATTGAAGTTGAACTGGTTGCACAAATTCCTCTGCTGCCAAGAATATTATTTATTGTCAAGACTACTGGTTTTGGCCCTGAGCTCTCTTCCAATGAGGCCTGTGGATAACTGCTGGGCAGGGAAGACTTTCATCTGAATCATTAAAAGCAGAACACAGTTGCTCTTTGTGTTAGGTTGCTGAGGGCAGCAGTCCTGCTTAAAACATCTGGTCCTCATGCATTCAATCACTGAATCTCTGCTGGGTTTGAAATCTGAGGATTTGACTTCAGATTCCTCTTCGGAGTGAGGCTGTGGTTTCTGATCCTGCACTGGTAGCTTCCCACTGGTGTGTGGCTCCTGCTGGATTCTAGAACTGGACTCTCCACCATGCTGTGCTACCCACATCCTCATCAACTCTCCAGGAAAAGCCTCAGGCAATGGGAATAGCAAGGAAACAGCAAAATGTGCGGAGCAGAGGTAATTAGACATGGTGCCTACTAAGCAGCCACATGAAGTCACGCTACAGACTGATGTCCTTTCTGCTTCAGATGGACTTCTCACAGGGGAGTCTAAGGCGTTCTACCCATTCCAGGCAGATGGAAACCAGAGGCAGAGACAGTATATTCATGCCAAGTATTCAGAATTTCACTTTTTATTCTATTTGATGGGGAAAAGATAGGTTTGGACAGTTCTTACTGCATTATTGGAAAGAGATACTCTTCCCAGACATGCTGGGCTCAAGGTAATGCTTGAACAACTCGAGCACTGTTGCCCAGATAGCATAAATAATCATATATTTAATTACTATGGCAAAAGTAGTAATTATAATTTTAGAAATGCCTTTGATTTCTTTTTCCTGAATGTAGCACAGAAGGGTCTTGGGGAAAAATATATTTGGATTTGGAAGAATCTGCCACTAAAATTGTGTATATTGCAAATCATTAATCACAAGAACAATTCAATTGCTTTGAATTTCACAATGTAGGTCTGGGCCCTTATGTCCCTCAGACAAATCTTTTTGTAACTGGTTCACATATCAGAAAAGAATTTTGGAGCAAGAGAAATGCCATGTAAAGTTCTGTGGAAAAAATAATGCTTTAATATAAAATACTCATAGCTATCAGAGTTCTTCACTATTTATACTTGAAAGATATGTGACATAGTTCTCCTTCAGGCAAAGTGTGACAAGAGTATTAGATGTGAGCTCTGGTGACCATGTTTATATCAAAGGCAGTAGCAGCCTACCTGAACCTTTGGTTCTTGTACCCTTTTGATCATTTTTCCATTTGGCTTAGGATTTAAGTGAAGTGCTTTAATTTCTTTGACCTCCAGTTTCTCTGTTAGCGAATTGGATATAATGTGACTCAGCCAACTTTGACAGAAGTGTGAAGAGAAATGTATAGGTTCTTAGTACTGGTACAAGTATTTCAATATCTCAGTTTTCCATTCTCCAAGAAAAAAGACATCCTTTATTCATTTGTGATTATTCATAGTGAATGTAACTACACAGTATCAAAAAATCGTAGAGTACATAATTCTTCTCAAAATTCTTTCCAAAGGGTTATAAAGTCATGTTTACTTCGAGAATGGTAAACGTGTGAGAGCTGTATTTATAGAACTTATTTTTAAAATTAAAGTAACTTTTACTGATTGGCTAGAAAGTTTCCATATAGTAAGTATTCAAGTCTTCAGTGTTAACCTTCTAGTGATATGTCTTTCCACTGTGAATCTTCATAAAAATAATAAGCTGCATTGTCATTGCTGTGCTCCTTGTCAGTGTATCCTGCTTGGTCAAGTGTGTATTCATCAAAGTTCTTGTCTTGCTGTTAAGTGACTGCAGTAGCATTGTGGTGGCTTCTGTCATTTAATGCAGCCGTCTTGAACTCCCACATATGAGAAAAAAAATACAGCTGTAGCCCTCTGAAGAACTCTTATAAAATGTGCTTCTAATTAGATACATATCATAGAGAGTGTCAGAGGGATTTGTTCAGTCACAGACCTTCAGTGCTGAATTTCTTCAACAATTTGCTGAAGCACATAGAAAACAAGAGGCATTTATGACTGCATGTGATGCAGAGATAAGAGATGTGCTAGATCTGAAGCATCTGAAATAAGAAGCAATGGGAAGCAGAAACATCCTTGTATTTCAAGACAACTAAACTCAGTGTTTATCTACAGAATTCAGGCATCAAGCACTTAAAAACCCATTTCAAAAGGAAGAAGTTTAAGACATGCTTTTAAAGACATTTTTAGCCTTATCCATAGTCCAATAACAAGAGATGCTTGTTAAAAGAGTGTATCTAAATGGCAGATAAATTTGTCATTTTTTGGTGATAAACTTGACAGTGAAAAAGAAAAGTTTTGCCTCTTCATGTAACAAGGCTCTCTGCTGGCACAAGCAGATCCAAGGTTCCTCGGGGTGTTCTGTTGAATGTGCTGTGCATGTTGAGCTTTTTTAATAAGCTATTGATTGCATGCAATGGGACAAGCTGTGCTATGAACAGCCAACCTAATGAAACCTAGTTTCCAGTGTCTCTCTCTCACATTTTTTCCTCTTCGCATTGACTGATAAATGATGATCTTGTGAGTCTTTCTCTGTATAAGGACTTAATAGTGTCTATTCCCATTTGTTGGCCTATTTTCCTGAAACTTTTGTAGATAAAATATCTTCAAATCTGCTTGTATTCTTTTGTCCAGTTTGTTTAAATTGTTCTGGAACACAAAAGATGCTTCAAGGGAACAGAAATTGCACGTGGATATTACGGCTTTGGTATTTTTTCTTTGAGAAATGAGTCTAAATGAACTATTTAGAATTTTCACTATAAGAAACCCAGTTGTCTTCATGTATCAGAAAGATTGCTTTTATTAAATACATCAGAATATATAACATCACAGTATTACAATAACTGGCAAAACCCAACAAATTAAAATGCTTCCAAGTTGGTTAACAAAGCCAAATTAAGGTTATTGAATCTAAATTAATGTTTCCTTCCCTTGTTTTGTAGTTATAAACCTCCACGTTACACGTGAAGAGGGGTGTATTGTGAGAAAGCTACAGGAAAATAAAATGCTCAATATGTTTAATGCCTCAAAGTTTTGTTTAAAAAAAATAGAGTTTGTTAAGACTATCCAGCAGAACTAAGCTCCTATTTTTTCAAATTTTTATTAGTAGACTGCATTCAAAGTGTAGATGTGGATTTGCTGGGCAATCTCTGGAGATATTCTGACCTCAGCTGGATAAATCCCTGCAAAACGTGATCCACACTGGTTGTGCTTTGAGTAGACATTGGACCAGGTGACCCCCAGAGAGTTCTCCTGACCTAAGTAAATCTGTCATCTGTGACCAGAAAGAGCTGACCTATAAAATATATGTAATCTGTATGCTTTAAATTACCTGAAATTACTTCTGTGTAAAGCAATTCAAGCATTTATAGCTGTGTTAGCTTCCATTAAATTGAAACTACTTTTGTCATAACTTTTTAAAATCTGAACATGGTCCAAATAATGGCTAGGCTAGCTGGAAATTATTTTGTTATCTATAAAAATCAGAAATTAGAACAAGTCTAAATTTTGGTCATACTGGATATAGTCTCACTTTAGATCCTGGGAAATGGCAGAATTGTTTTATTTTCACAATATCTAGAGGATGAGATTGACAATGGCGTGTTGAATAATAGACAATGTGATACAGAACAGCACTTGCAAGAGAAATGCAAGAAGAATCCTGCATAGGTTGTTACTGAATGAAGAGATTGTCATTCATGACAAATAATAGTTTGTCGTAATTTTTTTGTGTGGAATGGATAGTATACAGTCAAAAATATTGTCTGCTTATTCAGAATGCAAATATGTGGAGGTGTGCAGAAAATAATGTTTCCTGATTTGGAGAAGGAGCTATCAAAATTTAATCAGTATGGTTTGGAGAAAAGGCTACAAGACATGAAGAATAAGTCTGCAAATACTTGTGATAAGTGGGTATAAAAGGAGAAAGCAGCTCTCAGCTGTGACAGATAGGGAGTGGTGTCCTATGGCTGTTGTATTTCACACATGTCCAAGGCCTTGTGGAATGAAATTAGCAAACATGCAGGATTGAATTGTGGACTAGAGGATGAATACAACAGCCATTGGAAAGGCATTTGAAGATACCAAAGTTTATTAGATGATGGAATAATTTATCAAGGGAAGTTTTTAAATGCAAACATTAGATAAGAGTAGCAACAGCAGGTCAAACTTTATTATACAAGATCCTCCAGCATTACAGCAGGGGAATGTAGTTTCCAGTCCTAGCACATAAGGTCTTATGAATACAAAACAGAAACAGAATAGTGGACAGAAGGAGAGAAAACATGTACTCTATTACTCATATCAGATATATGAATAAGACATTTGGCAACTACCAATGAACAGATATTGCTTAAATATGAGTACTTCTCCTATACACTGTAAGATAAAATGAAAAAAAAATTAAAATAAAATTTAAAAACCCAAAAGTAATTGGCAGTTTAAAATGCAATCTGCCTCTTGAAGGTGTTGAATAATTACAAACTGAGATTTAGAAGGTCACAAAATAAGTTGATAGAGGCAGCTGCCACGAGCAAATCCACCTATATTTTGTAGAAGTACTGAAAATTGATAGATAGATTGATTGATTGAAATATAGATAGATAGATAGATAGATAGATAGATAGATAGACAGATAGATGTACAAATTTTCTCCAGGTTATATGTATGTTTGGTTTCTTGAGACAAGTGTTGAAAAATCCCATGCTAGTTCAATTAGGCTGTTATTTAGTAAGTTATATTTGAATGATCAGCTCTGCACTTCTAATATATAATTGATATTACATGCCTCTCTATTTCAGTATTACCCATTTGAACAAAAAGAGAAGGATACAAATCAGTCTCAAATTCAAATGTCAGATTTATCAACTGTTTCCTGAAATGCAGATTTTCTGGTGTGACTGAGTACTCACTAGGTCACTCTAGACTGTGTCAGGGAAAGGGAAGAACTTATTTGTGGTTCTCTCTTATGTGTAATATTTTTATTCATAGGCACCATACTTATGATCTGGTTTTGTCTTGGATTGGACTGATAAACTAAGTGTAACTCAGTTGAGAGTGGAATTGGTAAATCTGTGTTTCTCTCTTCCTCCCTACAGTATGCTGTCTGGCTGGTCCTTTGGGTTACGTGGAACGTGTTTGTTATCTGCTTCTATTTGGAGGCTGGAGACCTTTCAAAGGTAATTTACCACTGGACAGATTTAAGCCACCAACTCTTTGCTGACATGCCACAGGCTGTGCTCTTTTTCACTCATTCTTTTAGTGTTACCAGAATGAACATTGTAGTATGATGGAAATTTGGAGTATTCAGGGTATGTTTGAAACTTTTAAACCAGACAGTAATGAGCATATACATTCTTATGCCCACAACAATAATTGTATATATGCTTTAAAAGAAAATTACCTCTTTTTGTCCCTCTCAGTGGTCCTGCAATGCAAATTTCACCCATGAAATGTGAGAGACATTAGTTAATAATTTCATAAATACAAAACATTTCCATCTCAGGGGCAAACAAATATTTTTTTGTACCATTTAGCTTGCTATTACTTAGCTGGATTGCTTTCAGGGGTCTTATACATAGTATAATAATTGTAAAAGAAGGTGTCTTTCAGTAAATTAACATGTAAACTGAGGTGCCAGAACAGGTTGCCCTTTGGCTTCGTCAGTGTTTTTTAAGTTTGTGCTTATGGTAGGATTGTTATGCTTGAACACTTATACACAGTAAAAATCCATAGGAAAAATATATTTTCCTAAAAATGGCGTATTTATAAAATTTTATTGACAGTGTGATAATGCATAAAGTGGCAGTTGGTAATGGCCTCAAACCAACATTTCAAACCAAAAATCCTGCTTTCAAAGATGTTCCCAGAAAGCTGGCAATTTGTGGGATAAAAGATTAGCAATGGCAACAATTTTTTTGTTCAGGTAATATACTTCAATTGAGTCTAGGTATTGTGAATTATGCTCACAGTGCTGTGAACTGACCATCCAGGAGAATCTCTTGTGTCAAACACATCACATTCTCTTCTTGACTCAGATTTTAATTTTTGTTCCTGGTTTTAGGGAGTTTAGCCCAACAGTTAATTACAGATATAATGCCTTGATCCTTTGTGAGTTACTGATACCTTATTATGCAGAAGGTTAAACACAATTATAGGAAAAATAAATGAGGCAGAGATACTTCCTTGCCTGTTGTTTCATTCAAATCACCCCCAAAGTACACAAACTACTAGAGACGAGGTATTTCATCCTCATGCATTCTGCTTCTCCGAAAGATGGTTACTTAAAAAGGACCAGAATTTCATTTCCTGAGGGTGTAAAGTAATTTTCTGCAGGTAAAATGTTACACTTTCCTAGTTTTGTACCTTCAGACAGGCCCAATCTCATTAAAAGCTTGGCGAAAAACATGGCAAATAAAAGAACCTGCATATATTATATTTTATTTTATCAAAATCCTTTCTTTGTTTCCAGGAGAATTAACATATATAACTAACCTGTTGTACACTTATACTCAACCAAATCCACCATCTTCCACCTGCTGCTTTCAGCCACCTGCATTCCTAAACTTGTAAATGTTGGGATGCTTATCTTGCCTGGGGAAGCAAATGGGAGTGGGAAAAAATGGAGAAAGGAGAAGTAGCTGTTTGAGCTCTGGGTATAAAACCAGCATAAGAATGCTAGTAAGTATGAGCTGGAGTAAAAATGGGCCACAAATAGTACACAAATCTTGAAATTACTTTTTTCTGAAGTCTAGAAATCGTCATCTAGAGTATTTCCCAATCAACCATAGGGTTTAGCTCTATATTTGAAAACAGTTTAATTTTTTATTTGGTCTTTGGAGGTATTATTTGTTCCAATGAGATGCTCTGCCTTGAATACCCAGTAGAGTATATTCTTTTTACTTCAATTGGTTTTCAGACCATTGGAATTGGTAAAGAGAGGGAGAAAAGGAAAAGTTTCCAGAAAATGGATTTAAAAAACTGGTAGAGATAAATTCATTATCTACAGAAGATCTACGTCACATATGGGACGTCACTCTCCTTTTCAACTCAAATGGTACGTCGAAACTTCCCCACATGGGAAATATTCTTCAAGATATAGGACTTGGAAATATACATCCAGTGGAACTGTTTGGAAGGATATAGCTTTTCCTCCTGTTCTAGATCCTTCAGAGGCTCCGGGTGTTTTATAGATGTAGGTATCTTACATAACAGATCATTTTAAGTATTATGTTTCTCAGGCATATTCATAAATCTTGCACTGAATCTTCGTTATTCTGTATATTTACATCTGGGAATAGCTTTAGTTTTAAATCTGTGGTGATAAACCTGACTATTTCCTTTGTTTGGAATGGCACGTAAAACCCTGAGAAAAGCTCTGGGTCTGAAATGGTTCTAAATAGAGAATAAAAAACAACCTTTAGGCAAGTACCAAAGGGATGCCTCTGAGGTTGTAAACCATGAGAGAGTATTCTGTGCAGCATGGCTTTAAGAATTGATAGGTTAAAATTATAGCCTAATAATAGTCCAGATGGGTATAGTTTATTTTTATATGTATCATTTATAGCTTGCTATCAAATAAAATAAAAATAAGGCACTTCTTTTTTCAATGTTTTGAGAAAGCTTTTTTTCTATGTGCACATACAACAATTTTTCCATCATCACCTGCTGAGACAAGGGAGAGGACATATTTCAATTGTTAATATACTTATTTTAGTTGTGGGGGTGGAGATCATGACATTTTTACAGCTTTTCCTTATTGTACTGAAACAGGCCTGTAAAGACTCAAAAATTTTTAGAAAAATGAGATAATTGTCTCTAAAGAGACTGAGGAGATTCAAGGATTATTGGTGAACATCCATGTGTTCATCATGGAAATGTGTTTGCATTGTACACCTTTACAATCACAGATATCTTGTGGAAAATGGCATCATGCTAAGTATTTTCTGTCCTTGAGGCACAGTCATCTTTGCTGAAACTCTTTCACAGAAAGCTGGAATATTTATGGCTTTGTAAGGAGGGATTGTACAAAGAGGAAGTACAATCACTTGTTCTTAACCTTGATTTTTATGTGGATCGATAAATGAATGCCTAAAAAACCCACTTCTCAGACTTACTTTTAAATATTATTCTTCAAAAATATTTCATTAGTCCGTGTGTTGTTTTGCTTGCTAGTGAGAGCCATACTCAGTCTAAGTAGGACTTTAAGGTTTCAGGACTGATAATATTTATTTTGGCCTTTATTTTGGCTAAGCAAATGTAGCATATGGAAAGCATAACCTCTTATCTTGAATGAGGCACATCTGAAGTACACTAGTGAAACCAAAAAAGAAGGAAAACATAATAGAAAGCATTTCTGAGAAAGTGTAATATTTCTGTGATTTTTTAAACCCAGGAAAGGACACAAGAAGATAGATTCAGCTATCTCAGAAGAGCACCAAAAAAATACTCATGAGAATAAGAACGGCACTCTTGATTCAAGGCATTTGAAAGCTTCCCCTAATTATGTCTAATGATTCCACAAGCAGAAAATAAGCAGAATAAGAGCTATCATACTCCCATTTTTAGTTTCCAGATGAGTAAACATTTTTTCTCTGAAAGAAACCCTTTCCTGAGGTTGTGCTGGTCGCATCACAAGCGCAGGAGTGGAGATGCTGTTGCTGTGAGTTACTGGAACCCAAGGCAGAGGCTGGGTTTGGGGTGCTGAACAAGGGGCACCAGCTGGGGCTCAGGGTCCGCAGCAGCCCTTGCTGCACAGGGTCCCATCCTTTAGGCAGTCCTTCTGGTTCTCTGCACACAACCCTATTTGTGTGACCAGATCCAAGAGCTCTGCTCTCGCTGTCGCCTGGCTGAGCTCCGGAATCACTTCACTGTAGTCCCCAGAGTACTCTGTGAATATGACCAAGAGAACACTTCCGAAAAGCTCATTTTAACTGTCAAAATTGACTTAGTTTCTATTTGTGTGGAATTCTTGACATCGTCCTTGTTTAAACCTAATAAGACACAAAAGTCACATTAAATATATTAAATCAATGTATTGATTGAGGTTGTACTAATATATTTTTTGACACAAAAATTAGATGTTTGAAAGTCAAGAAGTGTCAGAATTAAAATTGCTTGTCTAAGCATTATTTAGCTCTCTTGTGCATTCATTTTTACACAGCTTTTAATTATGAAATCACAACCGTCTATTTTTCTTTAATCTCTGTACCACATAGGCTGTTTCAGAGATGAGGTTTTGGCAGTTGAGTGAGGATGCCATGCTGGATCTTACTCCATATACTGCAGCAGTCAGAAAAAGCTTAATAACAAATATAAGTGTAAATCCTGTACTTCAGTTCTGATCTGAAAACTTGTAGAATATGAAGGGTTAGGTACAGAACTCTGCCACCTAAGATCTCTAAGCACAGAGGTGATATTATGTACGTAGATCACTAGATGCAGTTAAACTGAGGTTCCTCATTATTCATTCTACAGATCTGAGCAACTGTTCTTAATTAAAAAAAAAAAGAGTTTCTATTTGCATTCAAATCATGTTACTTCCTTTCCTATATTGCTCTGTACTGCAACAGGGGGAACATGAAAGAGTAAGAAAGATTTAAAAATGCACTTATTTAAAATTGAAATTGTTAAATATGATACAAAGGACTGAATGTGTTGTAGTTATTAAAATGGAAACTAAAGGAAAATATGTAATCAGGTTGTTTTCCACCAGAAGTTTTAAGGGAAATCAAATATTTCTAAATACTTTCTCTCCTACCCACTGCAAATAACTGGAAATATAAGATAACTTAGACTTACAAAATCACAGACTTATTCATGCTGGAAGAGCCCTCTCCAGGTCACTTAATCCAGTCTCCTGCTCAGAGCAGCACCAACTTAAAAGTTCGACATGTTGCCTAGAGTTTTAGCCAGTCAATGTTTAGAAGTATTCAAAGATTGAAGTTTCACAGCTTTTCTATTTCTTAACCGTTCTCATACTGAAAAATTTTCTCCTGATATTTTCTCTGTGACATTGCCTCTTGTTCTTTCACTATATGCCTCTGAGAAGAGTCATGCTCCACCTTTTCTAACAATCTCTTTAGACATGTAAGTGAAGTTGAGTACTTCAGCTTTCTGTTTTTCCTTTCTGTAGTCAAATTTCTGTTTCTAACCACTGGTAGTTTGTTGCACCTCACAAGAAGAAAGCTAATTATCTTGCAATAAATAAGTAGGTCACTTTTCACTGTTTTGCTATACTATGGGAGAAAAATGAAGGCTCATCAAATGTATGTAAAGCTATATAGTATCTTATGTAGAAGGTGGAAAGATACAGGTTGTTAATGTCTGGAAGAAGTAGTAACACATTCAGAAAGAATTAGAATCCTTTGGTTAAAAGACAATTCTATTTATGCTAATATTTAAGTTTCCTGATACCATATTTGACCAACTACTGAAAATCTTGCCTATAAACCTTGTAGTCCAGTCAAATATTGCAAATGTGTAACTCTTCCCTCTTCCTGATAAGGTAAGTGAATCAACAAGGTTAACCAAAACTTGGTGAAGGCTCCCAAGTAACTACTAGGGAGCAGTAGGAAGAAATATAATGACATTGTTGGGGGATACCCTTGGGGAGAGAGTCAGCTCTGCAAAGCTGGAGAAATGATTTCAGGAGAGAGTTTGCTGCTGTTATTTTATCTGCAAGTACTGCCCACTCTCTAGCTGAACTGAAACAGCAAGTTAGTCTGTTTGCCACATCATGAAATCAGAGAAATAAAGACTAATCATGTCCAGCTGCCAATATGCATTCTGTTTAAAGTCAGTGTTTACATACTTGTGGTCATGGCTCGTAGTAAAGCCAGAAGGGACTTCAGAATACAGCCATCAATTCTCCTGCCTCCAGCCAGACCCAGCCACCAACCTGTACTGTGGGAGAACATCTGATGCAAATGATCTCAAGGAGGAAATGAGCAGTTTAGAAATCCACCTACAAATGATGCTCATGTATTACCAACTTTTCATCACTGAGAAATTGTTCATTTCCTTGTTGATCTGAGATGTTAATCTGGGATTAGCCGAGTATGGCTGACATTTAGTGGCTGTAGGGCAACCCATTCTTTCTCTTTCCCTTTTCCATTGGGTGACTCTAATGAGAAGAGGAAGGGGCAGCAATGGTCATAGCACCTCCAGGCAACAGATTAGCACCAGTCCTGCATTGCTGGTGGAAGTAAATGGAAGGGGTGGGAGGAAATGCAGAGCCTATTTTTCTTCCTACTGTTCCCACTTGCCCCTACCATCTTATTCCTCAAAATTATAAGGACCAACCGGAAACAGGCACCTTATTGTAAGTAGTATTTTTCCACTTGAGTATCCCAACCTTGGCAAGCATATATCCACTTATGTGTCTGACTTTCATGTACCACTGCTTCAATTGATACCTAGTTGCTCTGAAATCCAGTTTATATCCATATGCAAATTAACTGCAATAATGCAAATTACTTCAGGATATGATTTGCATAGCTTGTCACTCATGCTGCTCGAAAAACATGCCAGCTCCAAGTGCTGAACACTTTATGCAGCTAATATGCTCTGATTTTAAAGGGAGGGCTTGATACCCTGGTGAAGCTGAGGGAAGAAGGAAACAAAAGAAATGAGTAATTCATCTTCAGCACAACTCAGTTGTAACAAAGCAATGAACTTGGCAACAAGATTGAACTTAAACCAGTTATGCAATCATTCTACATTACTTTGTGTCCGTTAGTATAATTGTTATAATGCTTTGATTCCACATTTACTAATTATTTTTGTAAGGCAGTGGTCATTAGCATTTAAATGTCAATGTCATACATACTTTAATAAAACAACCTGCAGGATGGTTAATTTTGAACATATTACCTTCCTTGGATGTTGTTTTAACAGATGTCCTGTTAAGATAACAGAGAAATTAAATTAGTTTTCAACTCAAAGCATCTGGTTAACTTTGTAGGTAAATGCCTTTGAGCAGTAAATCTGACCAGGGTTTTCAGATAAATAGCTATCAGAATGTTTTAAGTAAATGACTTTATTTTTTCACTTCTATTACTTAGGGCACATTTGACATGCTTGATCATATATCTAACAGATGAAAATTGAAAATTGTGCTGGCAACCAGCAGTGTTAGGTTATTCAGGGGGTAGTTTCATGGGTAGATACTATTAAGCATGCTTATGGTTTTAGAAAATATAGTTCTGCAGCAATTTTTAAACCTCAAGATCTTTACCAGCTGGAAGATAACTGATTATAAAATTTAATCTGTTTAATACTGTAGACATAGCATATGGTGGAATACATTTAGATAAAAGTGGAATTTTTCATCTTTTTAATGGTGAAGTAAATTGTGATAGGAAATCATCCAAAGTATGGAAAAATATGAAATATGATTGTATATATTTTTCTAATTGTAACAATTTTATCTTTTAACTCCTGGGACATATTTTATGTTGAGTTTATGAATAAACATCCATTTTCATGTTGATTTATATATGCTTACTTTTCCCATAATTTAATAGCTTTGCACCGAATACAGGAACACATGAAAATAAGGAATTATAGTGACTGCTTAGGTGATAATTCCATATGACGACTTCCGTATATGTTTGCATATTGTATAAATATCCTATATTTTTTTACATATATATTGAGTACCTCAGTTATACTGTTAAGATTGGTAACCATAAATTTTAGCATACACCTTAAAGCTGTAGATATTGTAGTTACATGGAGGCTTTCCTGTGTATCTAAAGGCAGTGCCATGGATATTTCTGCAAATCTTTTGAATGTTACAACCAAGACACTGCAGAAAAATATCCAAATATATATTTATGAGATTAATTTTTAATATTTATTAATTATATTGCAGTACCATCTAGTGGCCCCATTTTGATATCGGGGTGCCATTACACTAGGAGCCCTAGACACACATAATATAAGTAAACCTTATCCTAAATGGTGCATAGTCTTAGCATGTGATTCTGTGATTCTGGGAATGAGAGGTGGAAACCAAAAAATAGTAAACTGCTGTGAGAATCCAAAACAGTGTTATATCTTTGGAATTCTTCATGAAGTCTGGATTTTCACGACTTTCTTGTCCTGTTTTCCCCATGTTTCTCCTCTCTGTGAGGATTGATAATCAAGTGACACAAAGCCCTACTTTTGCAGAGTTTCATGTTCCACTTTGGTAAGGAAAACACTTTTGTATGCTGTTGTGCACCATTGCTAGCATTTCACCAGCTGTTTAAGGGACTGGGGGAGAAACTGTAGATTTTGCTTAAAATGAAAGAGCAGCGGCTAAATTTATTTCTAGTCTGGGAGATGCTCACAAGACCAGAGAATGCACGTTTGCTATGACAGGTTGTCTGGGGGTTGTCTGTGCCTCTCATATACAGTACCTTTACTGTGGCTATATGAATCAGCTTTGGACAAGGGCTGAAGGGGATTTAGCATAGTTGAAAGTAGGGGAGTCTGCCACAGCAACCACTCATTTTTGGTGGAAGTATAGAAACATACAAAAGTATGCTCCGCTTTTGAATTTTCACTGTCTCATGGTGTCAGCCTTGTGTCTCTTTATTTATTCTTTTGGGGTACAGATGCAATATTTTAACATTGTCCCTTGCAATTTTCTGTTCCTAATAACAGATGCAATGCTTAGAATATATTTTCCCTATGTCTACTTTTCCTCTAAATATAAGTATATAATTGATCTTCTTTATTTGATAATTAGAATCTATCAAATAAATTCTATCTTGTGAACCAGGGTTCTACCAGAAATTTCAAGGCAGCACTAAACCCATATATTTTCTGAGGAGCTTTGTATTACTTGGAATTTCTGAAGGAAACCATTCTGATCCTTAGGTCGCTCAAAATCATGCCAGTGTTAATCCAATAGGAAATAGAAATTCTTTATTACCTTCAGCATCTTTTTACATATGAATAAGCATTTATTGAACCTGGGAAAGCAATGTGAGCTGTGAAGTACTCTTGTTTTTGGATCCTGTTTAGTATTGAAACCCCGTACTCCTTTCTCACCCCTGCAATGGTAGCAACAGTCTCACAGGCTGTGCACTGAAAATGTCTGTGGTGTCTGATCACCTCTTACAGTGGTTCATCATCTTATGACACTCCATATTTACAGTTGCCCTTCTGCTGGAGGCTCCCACTCCCACGGTCCTGCCACTTGAACACTCATGATCTATCTCTGGGCTACAATACACAGGTGTGTCTTAAGGCACTTTGAGCAGCCACATAAAATACGTTCTTACACAGACACAACTTTGCACTGAAGCAGGTGAGTAGCTCCTACAAAAGGCACTAATAGAAAGCTAAGGAGACAGTAATGTGTTTAAATTGTCACAAATATTTCAAAGTGAGTGTCTGCCCTAGTCACAGAGTCATGCTATGCTTTCTGCACTGCAGGAGAATTTACACTCTCTAGGTAAATTTCCTTAAACATTTAAACAGGTATTTCAAGAAGTGTGTTGTAATATAACTATTCAAGACAAAACAGAAATTGATTTTTCCTCCTGTAGAACTGCTACCTCAAAACTGTAGAATTATTTTAAATATTAGTATTATTTTTCATGCCATTTTCTTCCTTTCTCATTCCAATGAAAAGAATGTTTCCAAAACTGGTACTGAAAGGCAGTGATCTGTGGTGTATGGATAAGCGAATTAACTAATGTCAGCTTCAATAATAGCGTAGATTAGATGATGATTTTTCATTAACTGTCCATAATAAACAGAAAAAATATTCTCTCTCATTGACTTCAGTGCTGTCCCACTGCAGTTGACAGCACACACACAGCTGGTTTTATTTTGTTGATTCTGTATGCTCAGAATGAAGCTCTAGCTAGGAAAAATATTTGATGTCCTTATCTAATAACCCATTAAACTCAATGATTACCTTAGTGAATTTATCCCCAGAGGATAAGTTTGCTCTTGCGTTGTTTTCAAAACTTGCTGCTGCTACTTCAATGATAGTAACTCTAAGGGGCATCCTATCTATTCAGGAGTGCTGTAGTACGGTGCCACATCCCACTTATCAGACTACCACAAATACCTGTTTGTGTAGAAATTGGATTCTTTGAGGGTAGGATTTGATTGATTGAGTAACCTTACGAATTGAACTAAAGCGTGGTTTATTGTGGGTATCATGCTAAAAGCCTGTTCTTCAGCAGGCCACAGTGTAACTCAGGCTATTTTTCTTCCATCCTACAACAGCTGGGTAATTCAGCAATAATGAGGTGATCAGTAATGTGCTGTGTCTAAGTATCTCACTGGTATCTTTAAACTGCCAATGAATCCTTTTATAGAAAAACGGCTGTTTGCAGTGCAGAGGGAAAATAAGATCAGAGTGTTCGAAACTATCTCCTCTATAGATAATTTGAGATATACCTCACTACTCAAATGGAAAAATAAAAGGGGTCAGATTTGTCAATCGTTCGACAGTATCTTAAGAGTGAAGGGCTCTCTGTTGATAGGGGAGCCTCACAGAGGGGGCCCTTCTGTGACTACCAATCAGATGCACAAAGCAATTCCTCTCTTTCTGTCTCTTCTTGGCAATTTTGTACTTGTCACTCCTCTCTTTTTCTCCCTCAGCTTATTAAAACTGAACACTTTTTTTCAAATCTTGGCTTTGCTCACCTCTGGCACGTTCCTTTGACGCTTAGCACATCCAGAGGTATTCTAGCTTGATTTGGCTAAACTGACCAGGGGTGGTTTTATTTGGGAGCATAGGGAAATACTGTATTTGAGTGCATGTTCATTTAGGTATTTCTCTTTAATCGTCATTTACAAAATACACTAATCGTTGTTGTTCTTGACTGCCCATTGTAACCAAATGCACCCAACACACTGTGTCCCACTAACGCTCTTAAATAACAAGTTCGAGACATTTGTCCTGCAGCTGCAATGATGGAGATGGATTTGCATTAGGTGAAGTTAAACGGTTGGAACATATTTATCTTAAAGTTTGACTTAAAGACATCATTTATTCCTCACTAGAGGGCCAATATGAGATTTATGTAGTTATATTTGTTCTTTCCTATGCTGTGTATGACATCATAATATAAATTGTACTGAAACATTGTTTAATATATTGCTGGTATAAGCTAACTAATATATAGTATAAAAACTACTTGCACAAGTATTCACAGAAGAATTATGTAAAAATCTATACCAAGGGTTGTGCAAACATTATCTGTGAATATTATCATCTACCCAATTGCACTTATTCCTAGATGTTCAAAGGGTCATGTAACAAACACTGCTAAGGGCAGTACCGAAAGAGATTCCTCCACTGGAAAAACTTCTTCTTAAGCCTAGGGAACTAACAACTCGCTTTTATTGGAAAAGAGACATGTACCTGTATACATAGATACATACGTACATATATATTAGATCAGTGTTTTCCACTTCCTTTAAAGTATTTCAATCATAAAATTAGTTCCAACTCAGCACAAGGATATACTACATAGTGCAATTTGCATAGAACCAGAAGACTTTGGAACTTCTAATTGTGCATTTCTCATGATTGACAAACAATGGTGGGGTTAAAAGCATGAGGTGTTTCCTAAAACTACAATTGCTGGCTGTTTTGTTTGCCTTCCTGAATTCTGTGGTTTTAATTTTTAATAAAGGAAAAATCATGAGCTCAGACAGATGTTTGGAAGAAGAGGCTACAGGAGAGCTTAGTAACAACAGACTATGATACTATATAATTATGTTTTTTTCTCTTCATTAGCATATATAACCTGCTACAGGAATGAGAATATAATGATAATTACCAGACTCTTGGGTTTTCACACTTGGAAATGGTGTAAAGTACAAATCTAAAGTAATAGGGATTCCTTCAAGAAATGTCTCTGTCTGCGTAGTGAAAGCAGGAGCTTGTAGCAGACTGTGGAGACTTAATTTTGATGTTAAATTTCTGGCAAGACATCTCCAGTAGATAATAGCCCTTATTCTCATTCTGGTCTCAAAGTGAAGATGAGTGAAGCACTCATTCTTTAACTTGTCATTAAAAGATGTTTGTCTGTGTCACAGCGTGTAGCATTGATGATAGATGCTGCAGAGAGGAGATGCTGCTATATGAAAAGTCACTGAAGACTAAAGTTTGTTGAAAAAGCTTACATGAGAAATTTCTTTGATTCCTGTGCACATTCTGTTTAGCTTTAGGCAATATTTTCATTTTTTCACAAGCACAGTAATGTCTCTGTTAAAAAGAATTTATAAAAAAGAATACCTTTTTTTACACTGATATCACTGTGTGCTTTATAGGACAGTACTCCTTTGTTTCCTTTCATAAAGAATTATGGTTTCAAAGTTGGTAGGTGTCAAGTACCATCTCACAGAGGTAGTGCAAAATACTGTGTGGCAAACTGGTAATAAGTAGAGTGTTGTTTCACATATAATTTAGGTCTTTGGTAATCCTAACACTAAGGATTATTTTCAAATAGTCAAATGATCTTCCTTCTTGGCAGGACATGTCCTGGTGTGCTGCTATCCTCTCATGCCCATACGACATGCCCCTTTCCCGTGTGTAATTCTTTGGTCTCTCTTACTCCTTTTTTTTACACTTCCCTTGTTTTCCTGGACACCTGCCTGATGCAGGTGTTGCTGGGCTGAAACATTCTTTGGAGATCCCTGCTTCTCTTCCTAGACTGCCAGTAGACACTGACAAGTTGGTCACAAAGAGGTTGTCCAGCTCTCAGCCCTGTTCGTGAGAAGAAATTGCTTTCTCACGAGCAGGGCTGAGAACCGGGAGAAGTTTGTGTCGACTATCTTTGGTGTTTTGTAAAATATGTCTCACAGGGAGTGTATTTTATATTTTGTTATTCTAACGTGTTACTCTGTGAATAACCAATGATGTGAGAGATGTGTTCACCCAAGAACCAATGGTTGTGTCCTGCTCTAGCAATCCTGGTTATAAAAACGACAAGATTTTCTTAATAAATGGCTTCTTTCATCTGAGGTCCATGCTGCATTCTTTGCCATTCCCAGACTTAGAGCGACAAACTGCCCTCATAGTTCAGAGGAGATACCTGACTTCCAGACAGATGAAGTGAATCAGTGAAATCAGCTGAAGTGAAAATGAGCTGAATCCAACCCTAGGTGCTAATCACCCACTGAATTCACGGGGCTTGGGCACTAATGGGATACNGCAGACTGCCCTCATAGCTCAGAGATACCTGCCTTCCAGACAGCTGAAATTAACTGAGCCGAATCCAACCCTAGGTGCTTATCACCCACTGAATTCATGGGGCTTGGGCACTAATGGGATACCTTCCTTCAACTCAGAGCTCCTAATATATTTAAAAATCTGATGGAATGGAGCCTAAATTGCATTTAAATAGGAATGTGAGTGTTTAGTCTGTAAGTAATTTCTGAAAATGAGGATTGAGTTCTAACAAGAAAATCCTTATCCTTCCTTGAAAATCCCGCATTTATTGATTTTTCTTCAAGAAAAGGAGAAAGAATGGCAGTGGTGGAGTTTTCATTTATAGACATACTGAAAAACTGCTTCTTGTTTTCACTTGGAGTTACATAGTTTATTTTATTCTCCTCCTTCATTGATTATAATTTTGTTTCAAGAGTAAGGCAATGATGCCACATGTGAAATAAATTAAAAACCTGCCTACCATGTCTATGAAACAATGGGAGTTGTTTCATAGCAAACAACCTAATAAAAACATCACACTGACATGCAAATGAATAACAAGCTCTCAGAACATGAGAACATGTGAATTTCAAAAACTGAAACCTTAAAAAGGCAAATGAAGTGCATGCTTCAAAGCAAAGAGAAATGTCAAGAATTTGTGGCTCTGTATTGATTGGTACTATAGAAGACATTTATAACAAGAAAAGTGGAAAGACTGCATGAAAAATTCAAAACAAAAGATCTGATATGATGATTTCCAATACTGAGGAAGGGATATATATTCAGCCTACTGAAAAATTTAAGCCTAAATTTTTATTAATGGCTGTTTCTTTTCTATAGTATTTCCTTTGTGATGGGCTACATGGTACATGTTAGATCGGGTAAAATGGAGAAAGAGGCAAACTTTTGAAAATATAAGTCCTTGAGCGGATAAATATTTTATTTTACTTTTTTAGAATTAAAGATCAAACTGCAGAAATGTGGAACTCCTGTATTTTTATACAGGGAAGGTCGCATGGAACTATGTTAAGTATAAACTCCTTTGGGATTATTTACTTTATCATTAGGATGAAAAAGAAAAAAAAAATAAAAACAATGAACAGATAACCAAATGCCATATTCATGTGTTGTCAATTTCATATTTTGTTATAAAACTGCCATTAAGTGTTACTGAATGAGATTTTTCTGGGTTTTGCCCAATGCTACAGTGTTGGTTTTCATTTCTGAGTCACTAGTAAAATCTCCTGCAGTTCTCTCTGCCATATTTTACTACCTTGCCTAATTTTACTTAACTCTCATTCTGTGTCATTTCTCCTGCCTACAGGAAGCACTTTGCTCTTTATTTATGAGCAGTGTTGTTCTTCAGTTTGCTGAGGTTATTTGGATTGCAGGTCTGCCCTCTCGAGCATTTGCTATCCTTTTTCTGCGCAGTATAAAGAGTGTTAAATTCTATCACCCAAGTCATTAATGAAAATACTGATTGAGTTGAATATGGAGTAGACACCCACCTTCCTCTTCAAACCTTTTCTCAGTTTAATACCCAAACACTGGTGAATACTTTGTTGGGAACAGTTTTTAAACCAGCTATGGAAGTTGTTCTGGTGATTTACATGCACTATGCACTTTCTTCATATATATGGGACATCATACAGCCCAGTGTCATAAAATGGAATAAATTATGTCCTATCTCTTGTTCTACCTATCCAAAACCACCACAGCCAACTCATCACAGAAGGACAGTGATTTTAGTATGAGTTGCTCTTGAAAACTTGTGTTTATTTTGCTGTTTCATAGGTGCACAGGGATCGATGGATTAAGAATTTTGTTACAGAACCTCAGGACCAATTCCCAATTCACTTTTCTAAAACTGTAAAAACAATGGCTGTCTTTCTGATACTCTGCAAATGCTCTATCAGCTTTTTATTAGTTCTGCTTTTTTTTTTTCTTTTTTTTTTTTTTAATTTAGTCAGAAACTTCAGGTGAGATGTCTCTGTTGAAGTCAATATATGGGGATTTTTTTTATTCCATTTACTACAATCAGACCAGGAGCTGACATAGACTCTTCACTCTGAAAGTGTCAAGTTTCATCCCTAAAAATCATGCAGATGTCTTGAGAATTCTGCACATCAAAAACAATTTCATAACAGAAGATTTTGGTTTCATTGATATGGAAATCATGTGATGGAGCATGCATCGTGAAAGCATTCAGTGTCTAAACTGACACCATGTGAGGCATGCATACAAAATTTCCATCATCACCAAACACTTATTCATTTAGATTTAGTGAAAAAAATGTACTTATCATCACAAAACACCGATAGACATATGAGTAGTAGTATTTTGAGTTCTGTTTTCATTTATTGCTTTAATATTTCAATGCAATTGGAATATAAAAGATGTGCAAATCTTTGGGGAGCTGAATATGTACATGAAGAAGTAAACATTTATTAATCTATTAAATATCATCTGCTCACCGAATAAGCCAGTTAACTGCAGAACAGGAAGATGACTTTGTAGTTCAAATGATTTTACTGAACCTTGGGAGATTTAAGTCCACTTTTCAGCTCTGATTCAGGATTCCTGCAAATCACAGCTTTTACCTCAGCTTTTGCTGTCAGTTCTTGCTACTGTAAAAGAAAGATGCTTGCAGCTGCCTGCATGAGAAGGACATCACCATAGTGAGGTTAAATTAGTATTCCTCAAGCGTCTCACAGTATTAGTGTAGACACCTTTCTCTGCTGGTTCACCAGGTCCTGTCCTGTTCACATTGTGGAATTAAGTACTTGAGGCCTTGATCGTAGAAATGGGTTGCATTAAGTTTTCTCATAGAAACATTTTTCCCTTCCTCAGTACACCTTCAGCCTACTGCTAATGAAACAATGAGCCAACTTGTGCTAATGTTTGTGATTACTTTGATTATCATATTTGTCTATTCAAATTTTTTATTGAACTTTATGGGAAATTTTTTTTTTAGAAACCGTTCACCAAATGGCTGGCAGTATGGTCCAAAATATTTTTGGTTTTACTGATTTAATTATTATAATTGGATTAGATGAGTCTATTTGGCATATTGGGTTTACAAGCATGACAGTCGATGAAACAGTATTGGCAGCCTGTTTTGTGCAGGGTCCTTGTAATGGTCTTTATTCTTTTGCCTGGGCTAAAGTTTTGGGTGATCAGATCTGGAAAACAGACTCAGAGAACAGACCAACATTTCAGCCTGTTTTGTATTAAGTACATGCAGGTGTAACAGCACCTTCTTTTCTTGTTACACTTGTGTTTGATGTTATAGAAGTGATACAAACAATATTTTTCTGGAAACAGTATATTTATCCACTTAATGTAAAGATAAAAGCTGGTCCACAATGTAGTCTGCTGGGTTAAATGAATCTTTATATCTATGTTTCATTTCTTTTCTTGTGGCACAGAGGAGATGGGAAAAAAGAGGATGATAAACTGAACAAGATTCTTTTAGAATTTCAGTGACAATTGCATAAAGGTATTAAGTTATATTTACTTTAGGGATTATGCTAGCTAAACATTTGTACAATATTCTAAGTTTCTAAAACAAATATTCTGTCTTAGATCATGAAGATCAACAGCAATCAATTTAAATGAATACTGATTCACTGAAAGTTTCTGTTTGTCATTTTTTAAGGTGTCTTATTTTACTATGGAAAAGGTAATTTTCCCTGATAAATACTATGGAAAATCACTTTGAGTAAAAAAAGTTTAGCAGTCATTTCTATGGCATGAAATGAAGTACAGCTGACTTGTTTTTATAAGAATCTCAGGGAGAAAAAAGTCTGATTTATGTTTAGGCCTAACTTTGTATTTTGAAGTATTGGAAATAAATTTGTATAAAACAGATATAGAAATCACATCATCTGTAGCTGAACGATGGCAGTAACTGAATGCAGAGGTATGAACAATCGTTTTTAGATTAGAGAAGAAGAGGGGTATCATCAGAGAAAGAATTTTGATATACAGAATATGATTAAATTCTTCTGGTCATCTACCTTAATAGAGAGGTCAATGCCTCTACAAAAGTATGATGGGACCTTTAGCAATCACAAACACTTAAGCAGTAGACAATTCATTAGACCCATCAGTAAAGGGAAATCTATGGGAAAACTGATTATTTTCCAGCCCAGTGTTGCCTCCACCTACAGCTACTCCTCCAGGAGACCTGAGGGTTTTCTGTGGAAAAGAACACATAGAGAGTAATGTGATTTCAGCACTGCAAATGTTATCAGATAGAAAGCCAAGGATTTTGCTGTAATGTTATGCAAGTAAAATTCTGCTTAGTTCCATTTTTACTTATTTTTTGAATTGAAATATTATTTGATAATCAATACATGGATAGGATGCAAAAAATAGGAAACAAAGAGAGAATTTCCACAAGGGAAGAATTGGTCAATGTATCTTAGCAAGATTTGTACTAACCTTTTCTCCAGCAGAATGTTCAGCACTGGTTAAGCAAAAATGATGAATAAAATAAGGTGACAGAAATACTTGAGTATATCAAGAACTTCAGTCTTGCCAAAGTTAAGAGTCTAGGTAGAATTGCAGAACAATCTCACAGCCCTTGCATTTTGTGAAGTCACTGATAGGACAAATTGGCCCTGATTATAAATACCTCTAAATTACCTATTACCACTTGTGAAGTAGATCTATTATGTGACTAGTTCTTTGAAATCATCAATTCAACACTAAAAAAACAATGTTAAGTCTTGCTAGGAAAGGAAGAGAGCACCAAGCAAGTAATGTCATACTACTGACTTAAACCACAGCAAACTCCAGTGTTACCTAATGCTATCAGTTCTGTTCATTCATAACAGAAATAATGCATGAAATTAAGAAGGAATGGGGATGCTAGATTTGTTTCATGATGGATGAATGAATGTCCCAACTTCTTGGAGTAAGGAATATTTTCCTGAAGTATCTTTTTTATACTTGCAATGTCAGGGCTATAGTTTCATCTTAGGCTATGGTTCCTGTGTGTTTTGATTTTCAGGAAATAGGATGTGTTTTGAGTTTTTGCTTGTAAATGTTGTCCTCTTAAAATGGCAATGAAAAAATCCATCATAAAAAACTGAGGGATAAAGACAACTGGACCAAATTATTTAGGAATTTTCTAGTAATTGGATTTTAGTTTGTAGCTGATGAATCACAGTGGCTGCCTACCCTCCCTCTCCTCTTCTGCTCTGGTAAAGCAGAGAGGAAGACAGCAGTGATAATCCTTCTGGACTGAAATATTTTACACTTGTTTGGTAGGTGATAAATGCTTCATTCCAAGGGGATTAGCACAGTGAAATTTCACTAAAGGAGTGAGTGGTTCTGCATGCACACTAAACAATTCGGAGCTTTGTTGAATCAACAGGAATAATACTTTTTCTGTAGGAACAGCTAATACAGGAGCAACTACCACATGAAGTTAATTTTTTTTTAAATTTTATTATTCTCCTGCAGCTACTCTGTCGTGAACTTGTTTGATTGTTGTGAGGATTTTTCTTTCACTAGTTCACACTAATCTTCTCAGTTAAATCTTAACGGAGTTAGTAACAAGTATTGCATTTTCTCAGGAAAGGGAGGCAATTTTAGGCAACTTAATGTTTTAAGCCAGATGAAGCATTTGTAATGATCACCATTACAGCCACCATAAAATGTTAATAAATGCATATCCTAATAAATGCAAAGGGTATAATATTTCAAGTGAAACATATCTACATTTTGTGGATTCCTATCATTTCTTTAAACATTAAAGTTTCATTAAAACCTGTCATTGAAAGAGCATCCTTAATTTTCAAGAAAGGCAACTGTAAAAGCATTCTGCATTTCTTATCCAAATCTATGCACATTCAAAAATACTGTTGAGAGCATTCAGATTTTTTTTACCTTAATGAAAGTAATGTAATAAGTACTGCATGCATAAAACGAGAAACTGATTTGATGATTATAAGCTGTTTAAAATCCCTTCTTCCAGATATGTCAAATTTATGCTTAAAAAGTTCTGTTGCTTGGAATTTCTTCAATCTACACAGAATCACAAGGCAAATAATCTATCCTAACATCGAATCCAAACAATATGATATTTAAAGGATGATATTAAAGGAGTAAAGTGAAATTATTTTCTGATTTTTTTAATCACAGAATGTAATCAAAATTCTTATGAACAATGTTAATTTATGGACTTTTATATTTTACTTTGTTTTTCCTGTTCTGTCATGTACTATGCACAGTTATGTCCTAATGCACAATCAGAAGGCTGCAGTGGAACACCAGGAAAAAAAAAGGACCCATTAACTCATCTAATGCTAGATATTTCTACTACCAGATAGAATCACATGACTGATTTTAAATTGTGAGTTTTATGCTAGAGCTGAGTGCTCCATCTGTGACAGATTAGCTCCCCAAGTTGGAAATACTGCTTGCAGTCCATTTCTGTGCTAGGGACTGAATGAATTACCTTTTAAAAAGCTGTGCTTTGAGCACAGTTGTGTTTACTTTGGAGAACCATTGTAAGATAGTGTCCAGTGAGTTGATGTCAACAGCTTGAGCTGTGCTCGCTCCCACTTGAAGATTGCTTGTCTTGGTAGACTTTATACAGGTTATTGGTGTTCACGATTTCAGTATTGAAAGTGTTGGGGGAAGGGGGGTTTTTCACAATTGTATTTTATTTCCCATCCTTCTAAAATGTGGTTTGTGCAGCTCTTCAACAACATCGGATTGCAGGCTACAGAAATGGAACCACTTGCTGATATGTGATACAGTAGAGAAGATGAAGGAATGGTAGGCCAGAGTGATAGAGAGCATCAGTTGGGATGGGAAATGATTGACAGGAGTCTTGATATATTTTCCCTTTGCTATTGAGATACCTTCCCTACCAGTTCCTTTTGCAGGTTTTGTTTCTAATGACTTACAGCGTGCAAAGCACTCAGACTATATATACACTGTAGGCTGGTTCAGGGGGAATCTCAATTTATTTTTATGATTTCATGGAAATGTTAAAAAGAAACCCCGAAACTAATGAAGGCAGAATTCTGAAAACATTGAATTAAGAGTCTTTTCTGTCTTCAATACCTTGACATTAATTGCACAGCTTAAATGATAGGCAAGGCATTTAATATAAGTATTAAGCTAAGAGAAGAAAATCCTAGTAAGTCACACTACTATATTTTTCTGAAGAACATGTCATTTTTAGTATTTGAAAAAAAGTACCAGTGTTGACTAATTAGATCCTGAATTTAATGGTAAAATATTGTAATTTTTTTAAAACCATCATATATATATAAAAGCCATCAAAATCTTCACTTACAGTGCTTGGCTTATAATAGCTAATTTTGTGGCTTTGTTTAGGCTTTCCAATATGCAATGCATTTATGATGGCAGAAGATAAAACCATGACTCCTCTGCTGATTTAGGCCATAACATTTAAATCCTGCAGTAACTGGAAAAACTATCTGCTTCTTAAATGTAATTGATAGTAATTTGTTGGACTGCTAAAAATTTTTATGACATATGCAAAATAGAAGAAAAAATTATTATACGCTGATGGTGCAACACTAAAAATATCTAAATATTGTCAGAGAGCTGATTTGGTGTTTAATACCAAAATTTTTCTTTTTCATGGAATGTAAGGTTTTAGCACTTCAGACATAAATAACACTTGTGGCAATAAAAATGCATAGTATTGGAAAGTCCATTGAATATATTTTCATGTAGATGAAATATTATTTGAATTTTTACTTTCAGATTTCTGTTTCTAAAATTGCAATATTTTTTTTTTTAACATAGGGTGATATCTCACAGCCAAAAGTAGAACTTAATCATCAGCCTCAAGAGCAGGGGAAATGTCTGGTGGAATTAGTCAAAAACTTCTTTAAAAAGTCATATAATAAAGAAGTTTACATGTTTGATCTCTTTGCTTAAGACAAATTTCTAAGTAGTTCAAATAATGGATATAGGATTTTGGATATGGGTTGTTTGTTTGTGTGAGAATGATGAGGGTTGTGCATGGGGTGACTTGTGCACTTCACATACTAGCATAAGAAGAATGTAGGGGGCAGGCTCAAGGTGATGAAAACTGGTGTATAAAATTTTCTATGCAGAAAAACAAAAATACAAATAATACTTTTCTTCAACAGGTCTGATATTTTGGGGTATTCCTATTCTGTTGACAAAATTGATGTATGTTCTTTTTTTGTTACTTCATTACACTGTTGGTACAACTAGATGAACAGGTAGAGGGGGATTTAAGTATTTTCCTTGTCTAATTATTGGCACTATTTAGTGAATTATACTTTTAAAATTCTGTGAACATTATTAGACACCAGTCTGGAGACACATTTACTGACAGTTGGGAGCTGTAAAGGACATAAATTACCTCAAGAGATCTTTGCCTGCATGGTGGCATGATAAAAGAAGGCAGTGTTTCTCTTCAGATTCTATACTGAATTTTGTGTTCTTTTATTCTTTTTTGTAGAAAACATTTAGAAAAACTATAATTGGACCCATTTATTTAGTCTTTTGTAATTCTAGGATCACATCTTGAGAGTTGTCGTAGGCACGCGCAGATCTGTTGGAGCACGTATTTTTGTTGAAATATATTAGTGTTCTCTTTTTACATAGAAGACCATAGAAAGATGATGAAGTTTTTGTCAGAATATGAGGTAAAGTTTTTACTTCTGAGGACAAAAATTGTGATTATTAAGAAAGTTCATTAAAAACCACTTTTTTCTTCTTATGCTTTTCAAAGGTTGGAGGCTTAAATTTAAATTGAGAATATTATCGGTAATAATTACAGTAGTTACAATAATTACAATGTAATAAGTGTAACAATACTGCAAGCAGTCACCTGGTTTTGAAAATTTTAATATGTGAAAAGAAAGGAAATTAAGGAAAAAAGGGGAGTTGAAAACTATTGCAAGAGATCTTGGATGCTGTACAATAAGAGCTATAAAGTTATTTTAAATGAGAGGGAAATAGATTTTTATTGTTACTGTAAATATAATATATTTAAGTAACCCAGTTTAAAAATAATGTGACTTGTCTTAACAAAACTATGATATTTATGGATTTTTAGTGCTTTTTAATGGGAAAATCTTTTCATTTGGCCCTGCTTTGTATCATCAGATATATTGTCTGTCAGAAAAAGTCATTCGAATGGTAACTCCTACTAAGGAAGAAAATAGACCCATATTTTGTGGAGAAATAGTAAAAGGGTCAAAGGTATTTCTTGAAATGTTAGGGCAATTTTGCTTTTACACTTGCTATGTACTCTTCTGTTTGAAATTGCATACTTATAAGCAGAGATGTAAGTAATTCGTTTTAAGACTGAGAGCCTGTTATGATCCTCTAGTTTGATCTTTTGAATAACACAGTCCTTTGAATTTCACTGAGTAATTTTTCACATTCTGACAGAGCTTCTGTTATCTTATAGAAAGAAACTCATTGTAGCCTAAAAAGATTTAAAGTGACGGAAAAGACATTGTTCTCTGTTTTACTGAGTAGGTACCTCTGGGGTTAAAACAGTGCTCCTATCTCATCTGAATTTATTTAGCTTCTACTTTCATCCTGTGCATCTTTTTATATCTTTGTCTGCTAAATTCAGTGTCTTGTCAGAAATTTTCTGTTCATATTTACATTGTCTTCCTCCTTGTCCTGTATCATCTTTACCAAGTTTCGGCTATAAAATTACTGCTATTAAATGACTAACATAAGTTATATAGATTAAAATACTTAACTTTCTCACAGTAATTCAAACTTCCCAGATCCAGAATAACTTTTTAAGCTCTTCACAGAACTCATTTTGTTTTTTTCAATTTCCATTCAAAAGTGAGACATGAGAGCTGTTTCCCCATAATGGTCTCAACAATTTAGAGAACGGTAAATAAAAATTCCGGTTCAAACATACACATCCTACGTATATGTTTAGGGATTTCTATTTTCTTCTTCATTATTTGATTCTGGGAATTCTAGTTCATTGATCTCAAGGTCTTTCCTGAGGATGGTTTTCCTTCTCTCATTATTGGAGAAAGCTGGATTTCATGGGTGGACTGTTAGATGGATAAGAAAATGGTTGAATGGTTGCATCCAGAGGGTAGTGATCAATGGCCCAGATTCCTAATGGATATCACTGACAAGTGGTGTCCCTCAGGAGCCTTTATTGGGATCGGTGCTTATTAATATCTTTATCAAGGACATAGATGAAGGAATTGAGTGCATCCTCAACAAATTTGCAGATGACACTGGCAGAGCAGTGTTGTCGACACACCTGAAGGATAAGATGCCATCCAGAGGGACCTGGACACTCTCACGAAGTGGGTCCGTGGGAATCTCATTATTTAGCAAGACCAAGTGCAAGGTGCTGCACCTGGGTNTGGCCCAGATTCCTAATGGATATCACTGACAAATGGTGTCCCTCAGGAGCCTTTACTGGGATCTGTGCTTATTAATATCTTTATCAAGGACATAGATGAAGGAATTGAGTGCATCCTCAACAAATTTGCAGATGACACTGGCAGAGCAGTGTTGTCGACACACCTGAAGGATAAGATGCCATCCAGAGGGACCTGGACACTCTCAAGAAGTGGGTCCGTGGAGATTCCCGTGCAAGGTGATGCACCTGGGCTGAGGGAACCCTGGGTATCAACACAGGCTGGGGGATGAACAGATGGAGAGCAGCCCTGCTGAGAAGGACTTGGGAGTGCTGGTGGATGAGAGGCTGGACATGACCTGGCAGTGTGTGCTCACAGCCCAGAAAACCAATGGTGTCCTGGGCTGCATCCAAAGCAGCGTGGCCAGCCAGGCAAGGGAGAGGTTTCTACCCCTCTGCTCTGCTCTGGNAGAAGTGGGTCCGTGGAGATTCCCGTGCAAGGTGATGCACCTGGGCTGAGGGAACCCTGGGTATCAACACAGGCTGGGGGATGAACAGATGGAGAGCAGCCCTGCTGAGAAGGACTTGGGAGTGCTGGTGGATGAGAGGCTGGACATGACCTGGCAGTGTGTGCTCACAGCCCAGAAAACCAATGGTGTCCTGGGCTGCATCCAAAGCAGCGTGGCCAGCCAGGCAAGGGAGAGGTTTCTACCCCTCTGCTCTGCTCTGGTGAGACCCCACCTGCAGGGCTGCATCCAGCTCTGGGGTTCCAGGCACAGGAAGAACATGGACATGTTGGAGCAAGTCCACAGGAGGGACATCAAGTTGATTAGAGGAATGAAGCACCTCTCCTGTGAAGAAAAGCTGAGAGANTGTCAGAATATGAGGTAAAGTTTTTACTTCTGAGGACAAAAATTGTGATTATTAAGAAAGTTCATTAAAAACCACTTTTTTCTTCTTATGCTTTTCAAAGGTTGGAGGCTTAAATTTAAATTGAGAATATTATCGGTAATAATTACAGTAGTTACAATAATTACAATGTAATAAGTGTAACAATACTGCAAGCAGTCACCTGGTTTTGAAAATTTTAATATGTGAAAAGAAAGGAAATTAAGGAAAAAAGGGGAGTTGAAAACTATTGCAAGAGATCTTGGATGCTGTACAATAAGAGCTATAAAGTTATTTTAAATGAGAGGGAAATAGATTTTTATTGTTACTGTAAATATAATATATTTAAGTAACCCAGTTTAAAAATAATGTGACTTGTCTTAACAAAACTATGATATTTATGGATTTTTAGTGCTTTTTAATGGGAAAATCTTTTCATTTGGCCCTGCTTTGTATCATCAGATATATTGTCTGTCAGAAAAAGTCATTCGAATGGTAACTCCTACTAAGGAAGAAAATAGACCCATATTTTGTGGAGAAATAGTAAAAGGGTCAAAGGTATTTCTTGAAATGTTAGGGCAATTTTGCTTTTACACTTGCTATGTACTCTTCTGTTTGAAATTGCATACTTATAAGCAGAGATGTAAGTAATTCGTTTTAAGACTGAGAGCCTGTTATGATCCTCTAGTTTGATCTTTTGAATAACACAGTCCTTTGAATTTCACTGAGTAATTTTTCACATTCTGACAGAGCTTCTGTTATCTTATAGAAAGAAACTCATTGTAGCCTAAAAAGATTTAAAGTGACGGAAAAGACATTGTTCTCTGTTTTACTGAGTAGGTACCTCTGGGGTTAAAACAGTGCTCCTATCTCATCTGAATTTATTTAGCTTCTACTTTCATCCTGTGCATCTTTTTATATCTTTGTCTGCTAAATTCAGTGTCAGAAACTTTCTGTTCATATTTACATTGTTTTCCTCCTTGTCCTGTATCATCTTTACCAAGTTTCGGCTATAAAATTACTGCTATTAAATGACTAACATAAGTTATATAGATTAAAATACTTAACTTTCTCACAGTAATTCAAACTTCCCAGATCCAGAATAACTTTTTAAGCTCTTCACAGAACTCATTTTGTTTTTTTCAATTTCCATTCAAAAGTGAGACATGAGAGCTGTTTCCCCATAATGGTCTCAACAATTTAGAGAACGGTAAATAAAAATTCCGGTTCAAACATACACATCCTACGTATATGTTTAGGGATTTCTATTTTCTTCTTCATTATTTGATTCTGGGAATTCTAGTTCGTTGATCTCAAAGTCTTTCCTGAGGATGGTTTTCCTTCTCTCATTATTGGAGAAAGCTGGATTTCATGGGTGGACTGTTAGATGGATAAGAAAATGGTTGAATGGTTGCATCCAGAGGGTAGTGATCAATGGCCCAGATTCCTAATGGATATCACTGACAAGTGGTGTCCCTCAGGAGCCTTTATTGGGATCGGTGCTTATTAATATCTTTATCAAGGACATAGATGAAGGAATTGAGTGCATCCTCAACAAATTTGCAGATGACACTGGCAGAGCAGTGTTGTCGACACACCTGAAGGATAAGATGCCATCCAGAGGGACCTGGACACTCTCACGAAGTGGGTCCGTGGGAATCTCATTATTTAGCAAGACCAAGTGCAAGGTGCTGCACCTGGGTTGAGGGAACCCTGGGTATCAGCACAGGCTGGGGGATGAACAGATGGAGAGCAGTCCTGCCGAGAAGGACTTGGGAGTGCTGCTGGACATGACCTGGCAATGTGTGCTCACAGCCCAGAAAACCAATGGTGTCCTGGGCTGCATCCAAAGCAGCGTGGCCAGCCAGGCAAGGGAGAGGTTTCTACCCCTCTGCTCTGCTCTGGTGAGACCCCACCTGCAGGGCTGCATCCAGCTCTGGGGTTCCAGGCACAGGAAGAACATGGACATGTTGGAGCAAGTCCACAGGAGGGACATCAAGTTGATTAGAGGAATGAAGCACCTCTCCTGTGAAGAAAAGCTGAGAGAATTGGACTTGCTCAGCCTGGAAAAGAGATGGCTCTGGGATGACTGTATAGCAGCCATGCAGTTGCTGAAGGTGTTAGCGTAGAAAATACCTAATCACGGTATGATTATATGGAGGTGCTTTTATTGAGAGCTCTGGGAGTCAGGGGTACAGACCCAAATCAGACTCCAACATGAATGATGGACATGTTTTTATACCCTTTTGTTACATAACTGTTATATAATCATATTTTAATCATTAAACTTATCTTGTTCTATTGTATACGTTGATTTCACCCAACCATGAATTTCCAGACCCCTTCCCAGCAGCATTCCCACAATTATCGTTCATTTCTCATGATTCTTGATTAAACACTAATTATATTTAATTGTTAAGCAATCATATCATTTATCATGTTGGTTATACAGGTGCAGTTTCACATGATCTGGTAAAGACAAAGCCCAATCACCCGTTCCCAGGCCTTCTCTGCTTTGGTTCTCTTTCCCATGGCCTACCAGGCCTTAGCCTTTCTTTCTACCCCTCTCTCCCTTTTGAATCTATTCCCATGATTTTAAAAATATTTTAACCCTATGCTATCAAAGGGAGCCTACAAGAAAGATGGGATAGACTATTTACAAGGGCATGTAGTGACAGGAAAACAGGGTATGGTTTCAAACTGAAAGAGAGCAGGTTAAATGCAATTTTAGGAAGAAATTATTTTCTGTGAGGGTGATGAGACACTGGAAGAGGTGCCCAGGGAGGTTGTGGATCCCTCATCCCTGGAAGTGTTCAAGGTCAGGGTGGATGGAGCTCTGAGCAATCTGTGGAAGCAGTCTAGTAGAAGGTGTCACTGCTCATGGGAGGGGTACTGAGTGATCTTCCAGCTCCAACCATTCAATGGTTTCTGATTCTATGATTGCAAAATTGGAATTTTTGGAATCCATCAGAAAATCTGTGATGTGTGGTCCTTCTTCCTCACTCTAAGATATTAAAATGAGTTATTTGGAAAATCTGCTTTACTCTGTAATGCAGGTATATGTGTAACAATGTCTACTCCTCTTGAGTATTCATCCACCATTTTTTTTATCAACTGCAAATTTTTTGCTAAGATGAACATGCAAATTCTGGAATAATGAATATTATATAGATCAAGATCTTTGCACAATCCCGCAAAAAATTTCTTTTTGCATATTGGTTCCCAATTAACAAGTGTCTTCTGAGATTAGCCAGGGAACATGTTTTTCAAAGAATTATTATGTGCTACAGGGAATTTTGTGTAGTGCTAATTTTTAGTCTGAATGTTGTGCAGACAACTGCCCTTACAGAAGTCATATTGTGTCAACACACTCTCCTCTATGAACTGAACTTGTCGCCTCATCAGAAGTTCTGATGAGATCTGTTTTCCATAAAACTGTGCTGATTGGCACTAATTATGCCACCATCCTTTATTTCTGTAGTACTTTTATGTTGCATCAGCTTTTCTGTGACTTTCCCAAGAACGGAAGTTCATCTAAGCAGGCTATAATTATTTGGGTCATCTCATCTACCCTTTAGAAAACACACTACAATAGACAATTATAGTTCTTTTTCCTTTCCATTATGTTTTACGAATATAGCCTAAGATCTCCATACAGAATGGTAAGTACAGTTTTGTGTAGTATGTCCTTAAAAAGGCCTTGGATTGCAGGCCATGGAAGAGCCTGTCCGACACAGGGCAGAATACCTGCAATATATATGCAAAGGCTGAATATCACTTACTTTTCTCACGACAGAGTGCATACTGATGATGCTACTGGAAAGGTTACAACCTACTTAAACTCTTCTCTGCTCCATTAAGTTGTTCCATGTCTCAGATAATCTCTTTCACAGGTAGGTTTTCAAAGCCTTTGTCCTAGTTCAGTATCACCGTCTTGTCTGTTATGACAGAACATCACAGAATGCATGTCTCAGAGACACCATGAAGATGGATCAAGATCACTGCACTGAAAGCATGTGTTGCTTTAAGTGATGATGGTTCAGACAGACTTATTTTTATTTAGAAAATAGAATATTTATCAATTATGGATCTATAGTTCTCAATCTCATGATTTTTGTGTAGTTATTATCTCAGAGCCAGATGCTCAACCAGGCTAAAGCAGTGTCAAGAGGCAATGTTGTGATGTCACTATGATTTCTATGGCAGCTGAGCTGTAGACATCTTTATTCTGAAATGGCATTAACACAGCATGTTGCTTTTACTTCTGTAGAATAGTTACAAGACTTGCATTGTATTACCAAAAACCTTTCTGATGTCTTTAAGTATTTAGTATGCATTTGGACTATTTTCATTTTTTTTCAGATTAATACATCAAAGGTTCCCCGTGAAGTCATACCAAAGAATAAAACCCAGAAAAGCAGCACAATCAGAAAAAGAACACTTTGGGAAAAAAAAAAAGAATCTAATCTTTTTAAGGCTGCTCTTGCCCTTTAAGAGGTGCACTTTTAGGAAAAAAGCTTAATTTTTCCACTTTACAAACTCAGTCTTCTCTTGTGCAATAAATGAAGTTGGCATATACAAAGGAAGTAGCTGTGATATGCAGTGTTATTTTACTAGCTAATCAGATGCACATTTTGTTGCCATTTTGATCTTGGAAAATAATTGGGGGACTGAGTGTTTTTGAAATGTGCCAGCAAAAAATAGTATGTTGGAAGTAGTTTTATTTTGAGGTGGTCCTGCAATCCATTAAGCATCAGCAACACTCTAGAGGGGTTGGAAACACAGTTCAATAACCCTGGTTACTCTGTGGAAGAAAAAAAAAGTGTAAACAAAAATCTATTTGATTATACATATTTATAAAAAAGGTATCAAAATGTATAAGAAGCATAAATAAATTTTAGAGAAAGTAAAATATGATCTGCATACTATGCCTCAGTTGAGGATTCATAGCAGGTGTCACCTTAAGCAGCTGCTAACAAATGTTCATGCACATGTACATGTACAAAGCCTAATCAAGATGTTTTTGCAGACAAAAACACTGCCAATTAAAAGTTTTCTTTGCAGTTATATGAAAAAACATGGAATAGCTTACATTTTCTTCCGCAGTTCACATTGCACTGCAAGGAGTCTATGAAATATTTCTGATCCAGAATTCTCTGAAGGAGATTTTGTCTTAGGACATTTCTAATGCCTATTGCTATTAGGAATCAAGCAGATTACTTTCTTTGGATATTTATATAAGATTGCTTCCAAGAAGAAAAAGAAAAAGAAAAACAAACAAAACAAAACAAAAAACCTTTCACTTACTCTGGAGACAATATGTTTGGGTTTGATTCTGTGACCTGGGAAAGGCTTGGATATTGTGCTGTGAAAAATGGTATTGCAATTGGTTTGCAAATTCCTCAAAACAGGTTTGAGGCCTTTTTTTTTAAAGTGATTTCACTAAATATTAATTTAGTATTTTTTCTACTTATCTGTCATTTTTTTTTATTAATATAATTGTCTGGTCTTGAACAGTATTGACTTATGTGTGACTTATCTGTGATCCGTAAAGAACATAGGTATTATCTGTGTATTATATTAGTATCTGTGAAAAGCATATGTGTTATCTGTGATCTGGGCCAAAGTAACTTGAAGATTAATTAAGACTGATAAATTTGAGGCATAATGACTCTCCTTCCAAGGTATTAAAATTTGTGATTAAAGAATACCACTCAGTTTCCTGAATCTGAAACACAAATTTTCGTCATTCATTATAAAACATCATAACACACGTGATGGAGTAACTCAGTTTCTAAATTATAAAATGCCTAAAAGCCATTGAATTACACCTTTTTTTAAGTAAGTGTATTATACTGGTCAGTCTCTAGAAAAGTTCTAATTAACTCCCACCTTTAGCTGAGAACTACTTGCAGTTACTCTGTTTATAGGTTGTGTTTGCCTACTTCCGTCTAGAATTAGTCTGTACTTAGTAATGCTCATTTGTGGCCAGAGGCTGTTGTGAATCCTTAGTTGTAGACCTCAATGTGGTGTCTGACTTACTGTAAGTGGGCTTTGCATTTCAATGTACAGTTTCATGTTTTGAAGACAACTATTTAACCTGGAAAGGCAAACACAGTCTCATTCTGGATTCATCCCCTGAAACTCTACCTCTCTGTTCTCCATGGAAACTGCATGCCATAAAAATCTGTTTTTATATCAGTACTATTAATATATTATCTTTCAATTGTGATCTTATGAAGATGATAGAGATTTGTCTGCAAATAACTTCAAAGAACCATGTGTTCATATGATGACAAGGTGATCTATGAATTTTGGAGGGTTCTTTTTTTAACTTTAGTTTTACTCAGCTTTCTTTAACTATTTTTTCATTTGATTGTGCTGCAAACTTTTGGGGGTTATTTTCCTGGTGTTGGCTAGGATAAAGCTAATTTTCTTCTTGACAGCTGGCACAGTCTCTAGTTTGGATTTAACATGAGAATAATGTTAATGACACACTGGTGTTGTGGTTGTTGCTGGGTAGCCCTTACTCTAAACTGAGGACTTTTCAGTTTCCCAGTGAGAGGCCAGGGCAGCTGACCCAGACTGTCCAAAGAGTTATTCTACATCATGGAATGTTGTTTCCAGGATATGAAATCAGGGGAGAGCAGGTAGGATTATCGTGGCTTAAACCCAACAGGCAGCTAAGTACCATGCAGCCAATTATTCTCCCCAGCAGAATGAGGAGGAGAATCAGAAAAAAGGTAAAATTCATTGGTTGAGGTAAAGACAATTTAATAAAAATGGGTTATGACCATTACTCCTACTACTAATGATAATAATAATAATAATGATGATGAGGGAAATAAGAGTGGGAGAGAACAATAAGCTCCCCAAAATAAAAGTGATGCACAATGCAGTTTCTCACCACACACTGACCAATGCTCAGCCCAGCCCCAAGCAATCAGCCCCTCCCAGCCAACTCCCCCACCACAGCAGAAAATTCACCATGGGTCAGTGGAAGATGGTTGATATCTTTAGTTTTGACCTTCACTGCACCAGGTTAAGTATTGTGTGTCAATGCAGAAAAGAGACAGAAGACTCTTGTATATTTTCCATTATTTTCTGTAAGACTAGTTTCTCTTAAGTAGACTAGTTTTTCTTAAGTCTCATTTATTTTCATTAGTCGTGGTTGGAAAAACTGATAAAAAGCTTCATTAACAAAACTAATGGTATAAAAATTGCCCACAAAAGATTAAAAATAAGGCCTATAAGTGGGCTAATTTCCATAAACTACCATACTCCTACATTTTATAATAATTAGTCCAGTTTTTATAGTTATAGATTTTGAAGAGCAAGAAGATTTGTATGTTTGCTTTTTTATTGATAAAAATTATGAGTGGTTTTCCTCCCTATTTTCCATTCTGTAGAAATCCAGTGTTTAGAAGACTAGAGATTTGACAACATTATGACATAACATGTGTGAAGGAATTGAAACCTAATTAGTTAATATAACATGTCTTTTTTCCTTATTGAGATTTCAGTAATATCTGCTTAACAATTTCAGAGGAAAGGCAGGGTCTAATCATGTCTCTTGGTTTCATATCTAAGGACAGGAAAACATATCAGAGTGTTTTGAGGGAAGAGAGAAAAAACGTTATGAAATAAAAAAAAAGGCAGATTGCAAATTGTTGAAGAGAATGGTAGATGAACAGGCAATTTTTTCACTGATACAAATTTAAGGAATTTTTTCCTTTCATTCCTTCCCACATTTTATTATTTGGGATCAGTTTCTAGCTGTTGGAATGTGGTTTATTCTATTTCACTCTATTTTTGTGTCATAGATTCAATTATTTTAACTTTTGGGAGGTAAAAATGGGAAGTGCAAGGAAAGCAGGAGAAACAGCCTCAGTGCTTGTTTTCAGTGAGAGGTCTTTATTCCTGAGCTCATCTGGGATTCAGTTTCTGAAGAAAATTTACAGGGATGGATGGAGACTTGTTACTTTTACTGAGTCTTGTGTAGAATTGAGAGGACTTCAGCTGCCTTTAATTTTTTATGTTCACTGGAAAGCCGCTGCTTTTGGGGCTTCAAAGAGAAAGGACAGTCTTGTCAGGGCAGGACTCCTCTTTTACAGGGTATCTTCCCATTTTCCAGCTTTTGAGATGTAATTGCTCAAATAAGAAATCCCATGGTGCATATGCAACTTAATGACTTGAAAATGTAACAGTTCCAAATAGTTTTGGTACCAAGGAAAGTGTAATTTTTTCCTTTGCCTTTTTTTCTTTGATTTTGATAAGATGACAAACTTTAATTTTTATTTATTTTTCTGAGAGACAACAATACTGGAAGGATTAAAATGATCTTCTTGAAGAGCATTAAAGAATCCCAGCAACTCTTTTTACAGTGGTATTGCTCATTTTGTTCTTTCATAATATAAATACAGAACAACATCTCTTTTGAGGAAGTGTGCATATAACAATAATTTTCAAATATAACAGCAATAATACTGACAAAAAATGATACTCCTCTGCACATTTATCTCTCATTTCTCTCTGTCTTAGGTCAAGGTGATTAGAGAGACACATGGAGTAGCTGTTAGTTGCGTGGCTTAGAGTATACTCAGCCAAGAATCAAAAAGTATGGAAAGGTTAAAATGGTGTTTAATTTACTCCCCCCTAAACAATTATTTCTATAATACATGCATGTCATTTTCTCTTAATAAAATGAAATCCAGAGCAGTAGTGGACTTAAGATAATTCACATCTTAAATACCTGTCTTTTCTATGGGTCACCTTTTCATACAGAATACATTTTGTACTCTTCTTTTTTAGTCTGTGCTCACTGTGCTGCTGTCAAGTAAATGGTCTACTAAATGTTAAACCCAGGATACACTATGATCCACAATTACACTCAAAATTTTCAATTCCATGTAGGTTTGTGTAGATCTCCAGAAAAAAAAAAAAGGTGGCCAACCATACCATATTGCAATTCATGTTATTAAATTATGAAGACTTGTATTCAGGCTTGTGGAAAAGGAATCCCACGTTGTTATTTATTGTCCTTTTTTGAGGGTAATGCTACACAGCTTGTGATCAGATGGTTATACACAACTTTTACATCAGGACCATTATTACATTAAGTGCACAAAGTGCACTTTGCGGTCTAAAAGAGAACCATGTTATTTCTGTTTGTGACATAACTTATTTGTTACACATTTTGCACTGGATATGCATTTAATATGCATTTGCATATTACACACGTGACATTGGAACGGGCTGACCAAGGGAGGTAGTGGAGTCACCATTCCCAGAAGTTTCCCAAGAAATGACTGAGCATGGTGTTGTGGTTTCGTTGGCATGGAGGGGTTGTCAGTCAAGGGTTGGACTTGATGTTTTTGGAGATCTTTTCCAACCTAACTGATTCTGTGGTTTTCCAGTCTCTGCATAGAATATTAACAATATCCTCTTAAAGGCTGCCGTTATAAACACAAAATTTTCTTGTCATATAGAAATATGAATATTTCTTTTCTTATCAAAGGGCAGAATAGTCAGCCCTTTGATAAGAAGAGTATGTATAGTGCTTAGACATAATAAGGACACCTTTTTTTCCCAATGAACTCTTATTTGCAAGCAATATAGTAACTATTAAATAAAGCTCATTGTCTATCAGAAACTAATGTATGCAAAGGTACCCTCTGAAACATCACATGCATAGAATAAAAATAGTTATGCAAACTGCATCCTGATAAGGCAGTCCAGTTTTCTTTGCAAATGGTTTGCCACAGGCACAGTATTAACAGAACAGGAAGACAAATCAGGCATTTCCACTCCCTGGCTTGTCCTTGATCTGATGGTAACTGTTCCTTTTATCTAAATTACTTTTTTTAAGAGTGCCTAATAATCCAATTACACTACATCTAAAAACTCTGGCCTATCTTTCTAGGAAGAATGCCAATAGCGGTAACTAGGAACTAATGCAAACAATAGTCCAGAGTAGTTTTCGTGAATTGTCCCCAAATATTTCATGGAAGCTTGTGTGTTAATGTTGTTCATTCAGTGCTCTAAAACAGATTTTGCAATGGCATGTACCAAATCCTCCTAGCCAGTTTAGCAGTTTACTACACAAGCAAATCTTTGGTTTATATCCAAAAATGCTGGTTTGTCTGCTCATATTGCAAGAAATACCCTAGATACTTTCTAACTGCAAGTCTTGTCTGCACTGATTATGTCTCCCCTGGAAGCTGGCACACTGTGCTACCAAATGGTTTCTCAATATTATGCTGAGACAGTGGTCTGCTACTGAACAGAGGAAATTGTGCCAAATATTGAATCATCAGTGCTACTTTCCTTAGCACCTGGGATTTTCTTTGGAGAGTTCCCAACCAATTATTATGCAGGCCGGAATCTGCTTACCTTATGAGATCTGACGAGATCACAACCTGAAGAGACACAGATGGTGAGGCATTCCCATCATTACCAGCACCCACAAGCCAATGAACTGCATTTTATTTAGATCTGCTTCCAAGAAAACTTAATATTTGATGGATATTATTAGATTAAGTGAGCCCAAATCCAGGACTAGATATGGAATTATATTTGCAGTGCATAGACAATATATCTTATATCTCGACGGACACGTGACAGTTCTAATATCCAAAATCTGTGTACACAGCAGAGGGATGTGTAAGAACACTGTAACTCATTATTTGGTTGGCCATTGATTATAGGAAAAAAAGATCAAATCAACTAAAGGAAAAAAAAAAAACCCACAGTCCTACCAAATGAAAATAAAAAACCAAAACAACTTTGTTTGTGGGAGAAGCTCCATACCATTTGGAGAATATGGAAAGAAGAGCACATATATATGTGTGTGTATATATATGCAAATCTATACATAGAAAATGCATTAAATCAAAGGCTACAGACATGACGGAGTCATGGGAGAGATACAGGTCTCAATATCAAAAATTTTCCCTTAAATTTCCCCTCTGAGAAAACTGAACAGTGAAGCCAACAGGAGTGATTCCACTCAGAAGGCGAAGGAGAGATAATAGATACACCCTAGGATAATATGGGAAGCCTAATCACAGGGTCATAGCAGTTATTCCCACTTTGTGGCTCTGTGAATACCTTATCATTTTACAAACTGGAATAGCCCCAACTGGAATAGTTTCCAACTATGAGCTTACAAGGAGGTATTGCTGTTAAATCCACCTGAAATTTCAACCATCAAGGCTGAGACACTTGTGTTTCAACACACATTATAGCTGATGAGAGATTGTATGTATGTGAGTGATGGGAGAGTCTAAAACAAGTCAAGGGGATTTCACATTCATTTTAAATCTTCTAATCATTGTACTATCAAATACAGAAAAAGAGGCAAAAAAATCTCCTCAATTTTGCATGTGATATATCATAAGAGAACACTTTGCTAGGCAGTGCTGGAATCAGTTGTTTAAACATGCTTCTCGTTTTGTGTCCTGCAAATATGGATTCTTGGATTCTGCAAAGACAAAATGCAGCAACAACAAAAAAAAATAAAAAAACTGAAGAAATAAAATATGCTACAAGTGAAATGTTACTGTCCAAATTGCATATACATAAAGACAAGGATTTGTACCATCTGTCTCCTCTAGTTTTTTGAACTACCAAAATTCCCATCTTTTCTGCCAGTTGTTGCTTTGCAGTCTGTTAATCTTTCCAAAATCTCTCTTGATTTTCCTTTTTTTGAAAGATCTATTTTTTCTTTCACAGAAGTCATTTTGTGATTCTTGTCTCCCTCCATATCAGAATGCCTTTCTCATAGAGTTGAATTGCAGTGCTTTGGCTCAGAATTGTTACAATCCTCTTCATTGATCAAAACCCACGACCCTCATGAAACACCTGCAATTCATCTACAGCAACAAAAATGAGTCTGCCTTGATACCATTTACCTGCCTCCTTTTTTCAGTAGCTTTGTTGTGTTTCAGGGCTATCATTTCAGCAGCAGTGAAGCCCTGCTTAGAATATACATATTTCTATCTGGAATGTAGATGAAAGGAAAATCAGTCTGATTAATATGCTAAGAAATGTTATCTTTCTGACTCACTTTAGGGTGGGAGAAGACAAGTGTCTGAAGAAAGAAGCTTTTTGTTTCTCTTGTGTGTTCTCCAATCCATAAATAAATACAGAAGGGAATATAAGCTACCCAAAGGAAGAAAACACCCCCATAAAATGCTAAGACAGACTTGCTTGCATACCATTGTGTGATAGCCAGCATCTCAATCCTCTCTGCAATTATGATAACATTTTGCTTTACAAAATGTATGCAATTAGCATATTTAAACATAGTCATTTCAAAGTATGCTGTTTAGCTCAAATTTATCAGCATTTTCATTGCATAAAATTTCATCTTAATAGTCCATGAAGGTCAAGCTATTAGCAAGACATACACAAGCTCCCAAAAACATGCCTGAAGCACAGTGGAAAATTCATGACACTTAAGTGACTTGGCTATAATTCCTTTTCATCTCAACAGCCTTTAAAACTCTCCACATGAAAACAGCAATAGCCTTATGACATTTGCAGGAGAGTGTGCTTTCTGAACATTTACTTACTTGACTTTTTTTAACCTAAGGGTCATGTACAATGTCAGCATATTGGCAGAAGTTAAAGGCAGAAACAGAATTCAAAACTGTAGTAATTTTTCATAAGAGCCTTACAATACTTTTTAAAAAGGTACACCTGCATAAATAAACTAAATTTGCATTTGTGCAGTTTTTTTCTGTAGATAGACTGAATTTTTATGGACAGTAAAGAAAATCCATTTCAGTTTGTAAGTCCTTTTTTATGCCCCACAATATTATTTCTTATAAATATTTGTTCTGTGGACTTTCTGAAATTGTTTCTGTGAAGTCTGCATGAGGCTGTGAACTTGACACATTAATTTACCTATGAGGAGAAATTCTACCAGGATTATTTTGACAATTTGCCCTTTGATGATAAGATCAGAAAACAAAAGCTTTTGACCACTAGGGTTCCCTGTGTTTTGATTTTTGCAATGTAAAACAAACCCCCCCAAATACTCAACATGGGTATCTACTCTTCTCTTACAAATACCACCTTTGAGGATCCAGTTGCATTCAGACCTCACCCACTCTTGGTTTAGGTTCATGTCATGGATATAAATTGCCTTCTCAATGCCTTTGGCATTGCATTTAATAAGAAACTTTTCAAACATTTCATGATGTTCTATTTATGGCCCTAATTTTGATCTCCCAGGGATCTCCATATTTTATTTTTAGTTTACATTTAATTTATATTCATCTCAGATGTTTTGCCAAACACTGTGTGCACATTTTTTCTGCTTTACTGATCCATCAGCTGTGCAAAAGTCTGTGTCATTAGTAGAGTTAATGGGGCAAGCAAGTGTCCATTGTCTAACGACAGATGCAACCTGATACAAAAGCAGATGAAATAATATTTAATGGAGTTTAGTAAAGAAAGGTTGGGGAGGCTTCTGCTGCACGAGTGTTAAGAATGACAGTAGTCAGTGCTAAGGGAGTAGAAAACAGGTAGCTGATGTCAATATTCAACCATTTATAATAACTAAGACACATGCTTACTACCTGTTCTAAGTATCATAGAATCAAGGAGTCATTTAGGTTGGAAAAGACCCCTAAGATCATTGAGTCCAACTATTAACCTCACACTGACAAGTCCATCAAATTCAAATACCTTTTCCCTTGCAACTTCCTGATATTAACATGCCTTCTAAGGAGAATGGGTTGGTGTTACATGAAGTTTTTGCTCTTGTTGAACCAATTTTAAACTCAGCTTAGGATTGCATTATAATGTGGCCTAATCATTAATGACCAAATTATTTCAGTTTTGAGCTATATCCTTTACTGTGGTGACTTCAGTTTATTATTTGATGTAATATAACATGCATTCTACTGTGAATTTTTCCACAATTAGCTGGTAAGCAGGAAGAGCTGCATTTTGACAAAATAAATGCAGTGAACAGGGAACATGTTTGTGGGAAGGACCAAGCCCTAATTTTAGGGCTTGTTTACAAACTGACTCTATGTTCATAGAATTTCAAAAGGTTTTATTTATTATCAAGAACAGAGAGCAAACTTTTTTTCTCTCCAGCTATGTTCGCTGGAATGATCATTTGTTTGACTGTGTCCCTCTGTGTCTGTGGCACAGTCTCACAAATATGAAAACAAAATCTAAAATAGAAATCTTTATTGGTTAAGGAGAATACTTTTTCAAAACATTTTTCATGTTTGCATTCTTCTCTACTTGAGAATAATTCTGACTGACTTGGTGCTGTAAGAAGCTTGTTAGGTAGAAAATGCTTAAAAAATCTTTCTTGGGTTTTCACACATATTAGATCACACAGCTTCATTTTATCACCCACCTATAGAAATTATTACCTCCTGTCCTGTCACTTATATAGAATGGTTTACTTTCTTGACTACCTACCCACAGGGATCAAGAAAATAAAATTTTATATATTACTTTTAAAGCTAAAAATAATCAGTTGGAGGAATGCGTTCATCCTAGAGCCCAAAAGAAACCAAAATTCAGCTATTTCAGCATGGGTCATCATCTGCTCTGCTTCCAGGCGTGCAAGGAAACATGTTTTAGTTTAATGGAATCAAACAAAAAAATCTGACTCCAAATAATAGTAATTTTTCCTGGAGATGATTTATGATTATAACTTGTGTTCCTTTGGTCATCAAATCCCCAAGTTTCCTTAAAGTTACGATGACCAAAGTCATAAGTCATTGTATTTTATATACTTATGTATGTTTCTAAGTGTCTCTGTCCTTTGTGGCTTCATGTAGAGAGTCTGTGGGCCTAGCTTGATGTCTTTCACCTTTTTAAGAGGGATTTGCTATTTTTTTTAAGAGGCTATTTGCTTAAGTACTTCAAGTTCTTTAGTGCTAGAATTAATGAATAATATTTACATAGTACATATAAACTCACAGAGGATTTTTGAAAGAAGAGAAATCATTAACTTGAATGGTTTTCTTGTGCTAATATATTTGACTTTATGTAATTCTTATCCATGGTGATTGTCTTTCATTTTTCTAAATTATAAATTCCTAAAAAAGGTTTCTAGATTAGAGAAGCACATTTACCTTTAGTATACCCATTCTATTCTTCTGTTTTTTACCTTACAAAGAATGAAAGCAAACAAGAAGAGAAGGTTTCTTTTCCTCTGAAGTAGTATTGTGTAGAAAAGGATTTTATTATTTTGTTGGTTAGGAAATATGCTAGAAGACTTACAAGTCAAAATGAGGAATTAACTTACCAAGAACTGAAAGTGATTATAAATTATAAGTTCACACAAGTCATAAGCTTAGATTATTTGCCCAGTAGAAGTGAGCCTGATTAGCTTTCCCTCTCTGTCATGTCATGTGTACGCATGTGTCTGGTTAGTGGAAGTCAAATTGCAATTTTTCGTGGGAATGTTAAACCTCGCAAGATGCAGTGCCCTCCAACAGCAAGATCGATTGTAAGTCTTATTTCTACCACCAGGCTCTATGACTCCATATAAAACCCCAGAATTCTGATAAACTGTCATGGGGAAAAATGATAAAGTGATTTATACTCAATTTTGCTGGAAGGGAGAAATGCAGAGGCTGTCAGTCTGGGTCTTCAGAACAAATGAGTTACAGTTCATGAGGCAGCTCAATAAGGCTATCATTTCCCATCAGCTCCTATCACTGACAGCCACAGATTTACTGGATGGGGAAAGAGAATGGCTGAGTTTTTGTGCCAGGTGAGTCGACACTATTACTCCATCAACCAGACTTGTGTAGACAAGAGGCTACCATGAATATTTGATAGTAGCTTCTTCCCATAAGTGCCTGTAGAAAGTAGTAAAGCTATTCTTTCATTTGTATAAAAAAAGCTCTCCATCTCTCCATTTGGATCCAGTTGAAAATGTCCATTCGTAAGCCACTAAGGTTTTTGTGATTTATTTGGTGTGTATGCATTTGTTTCGTTCAGCAGTCTGTCTTGTGCCATGTGCTTTATTTATAGCCCATGCCTAATAAAACAACAAAAATAAAATCCTCAGTCTGCTGGGATTTCATATACAATGCATTTATCACTATCTGTCTCACGAGAGTACAATATAAACACAGCCTCAGAGCCACCTGTGCATGCCCAGAGGAAAGAGGACTTTCATCTGCCACAATTACAAATTGTTAGAAATATCTGTGTTCCAGTTCCAGGCAGAAAAAGATTCAGGTCAAAGCTGAAGTACTTGATCTGTATGTGCTCATGTTAAAATAGATCAGCACAAATTACTTCTATATTATCCCAGGTATCTCTTGCACAGAACTTTCCTGGCAATTGTTGGTGTCTGTACAAAAAGCTACTATGGATGCTACCTGCATTTTTTATGAGCAAATCCAGATTTGCTTTACTGATACATGCTACAATATTAGATTTTCTTTAATCTTTGTTATCAGTAATGGATTTGGTCTCTAGATGTCAGCATTAAACATTCTCTTAGGTTGGACTGTTGTGCTACAAGGGTGAGATAATCGAATTGTAGAATCATAGAATATCCTGAGTTGTATGGGACCAATCAGGATCATTGAATCCAACTCTTAGCTCTGCACAGCACCATCCCCAAGAGTCACACCATGTGCCTGAGAACATTATGCAAACACTTCTTGAATTCTGTCAGGTTCTTGGTGCTCTGACCACTTCCCTGGGGAGCCTTTTCCAGTGCCCAACCACCCTCTGGGTGAAGAACCTTTTCCTGATATTCAACTTAAACCTCCCCTGACACAACTCCAGGCCATTCCCTCAGGTCCTGTCACAGGTCACCACAGAGAAGAGATCAGTGCCTGCCCCTCCTCTCCCCCTCACAAGGAAGTTGTAACTGCAGTGAGGTCTCCCTCAGTCTCCTCCAGGCTGAACAGACCAAGTGACCTCAGCCACTCCTTATAAGGCTTCTGCTCCAGACCCTTCCCCATCCTCGTGGTTCTCTTTTGGATGCTCTCTAAAGTCTTTTTTTATATTGTGGTGCCCAAAACTTGCAGATGTTATTGCCAGGCTGCTTTTTAAGATAGAGATATACTCCCAAAGGAGAATTAAAATGATACTTAGAAACAGGGCTGTAATGTTCTCACTCTCACTGACGTCTTGTTTGCCTGTTTCTGTGTGCAAATCTATGTTGTGAATCAAACACTTCTACGCCTGTATCAGTCAACAGAATTATATCTCTATGCCTTAGTTATCTACAGAAATGAGATTGACTCCAAATCTTTGCTTGTGTCCATAGCTTGGACAAAATTTTGTTTAAATACCTGTTCAGTTACAGAAACTCCTTCCATCATATGCCCACTGAAAATAGAAGTTGAAGAGTTCACACATGCAAAAAAATTAATACAAATTATTATTAAATATCTCTTTCATTATGTATTGGGTCTGGCTGAGATGGTGTTTCATTTTACAATCTATGAAGACCAAGGCTATCCAGGCATTGCAGGTATTGACTAACCTAGTGCCAAAAGAGTTAATGATGGCAGACTTTATTTGATTTCTTTTTATCTTGCTATGAAGATTTAGAATAGCATTAAACCTTTTTACATTTGTGGAAAACTACAGATAAGAGAAATACTGCTAATAATAAAATCGTTGTTTCTTACCTGAATTTTTAAACCACTGCTGGCTGTTTTGTTTTGCCTAGGTTATTTTCCCATGTGCTTGAGCCGTTCCTGTCATTACTAATAGGTACCATTTCTTTTTTCAAATTCTGCTCTGCTTTCATTTGCTTAAATGTCTGAAAGCTGTGTACGAGTTCTATCTTTAATCTTTTTCTCTTAAGCTTTGAGAATCTCAGTAAATACATTTTTGAAAATAGAAAAAAAAATTCAAAGTCAGATCAGATTAACAGGTTTGTCATTTCATAAACCATTTTTCATCTAGGAATAATAAATACAAAGAAACATTTTCTGATTTGTATTCCTCTCTCCTGGAGCTGGAGAGGGCTGAAAAGCAAAATGTGTCATAAATAGATCAAACTCTGTGTAGACAGGGTAAGGAAAGTACAGGATGATTACAGTCATAGGGTCCTCATGTTTCATATCAGTCATCTGTCCTCTTAAACTCTAGAGAACATAGGGAAATGCACATTAATCTAGTCTTGAGGAATCCTAATAAACATATCTCCACATGTTTTTCCACTCCTTTTGTTTCTTCATTTAGCTGAACACAGGAGAGTGATCCTCTGGCAGAGCCTTAAAATTCTCTTTGCAAGGAGCAGGAACTCATAGGGATCCCTGCATCTCTTCAGTTGTTGTCTTGTTTATATTTGCATAACTGACCATAAAAAGGGATAGCAAACTAGGATAACCAGGGCTCCATGACTATTATGTCACTGCAACTGTTCCCTACTCTCTCCAGTAACTGAAGCATGGAAGATGAACTGGAAGAATTGCATTTTTTCAGAATATCAGATGATTTTTCACATTCTAGAACATCCTGTATCTATGTGTGTGAAAATATATGGCAGAAAGGCAAGGCAAGGAAATGGAGAAGGGGATGAGGAAAGAAAGCAAAACATGGAAAAAGCAGGAGGAAAGAAAAGGAAGGGGAGAGTTGGAAAGAGAATGAGAAATAGAAAGAGAAAACCATACATGTCAGGTTTCTTACCTGGCAGACAGTCCAGGAAGAATCTTTAATTATAACATGAGTTGAGGTTATTGTTTAGGAGAGATTTCTCTTTGAATTTCATTCAAATTTTAAATTGATTTGTGTTCCTTGTAGCCTCAGCTATGAAGCATGAACTACAAATCATAGGTTTATGAACACTTCCAAAATTTCAGGTGGCATAAATTTCTCATTTGAGCCAAGATTTTGTCTAATTTTATCCTGTTTTCCGCTTCCCTAAAGAAGTGTCCATCTTCACTGGGAGTGCTAGTGAAGTATTTTCCCATCTTGCCTAACTATAACTATGAGACAAATCTGATATATTGTTCTGAAATGTTCTGAAACAGCATTTGAATTTGAAGAATGTTCTGAAATATTCTTTAAAAAGCTCTCATAGTAGCTGGTACACCTTTGGTTCTTTTCATATTTCTCAAATGAACTGTATCCTTTTTGAGATTCTGGATCTCAAATAAAGTTCGAGATCTGCAATGCAAGACAAAATGAATTTTCAGTTTTAGTCCAAAGTTCACATTTGAAAGTTATTTCTATGAAAGCTGGCAAGACTAACAGCAGAAGAAAACCAGGACTGAGCTAATCAGGCAGGATAAATGAACAGCTGAAGAATATCACATGGGCATTTCCACATTGCCTGCCTGAGTGCCTGCCCATGGTTTTGGGCACTGGTTCTAGTACTTTTATTTAACATCCAGTTGTATGTATCCAGTTATTCTTTGCCTCTTATTTTGTACTCTCAAGGACAAAAAAACCCAAATATGTGGGGTTTTAACCAAAGTCTGTGGAGAACAAAAGGTTTTGAAGGCAGTGCAACAATACCCTGCCTTCTGTACTTGAATCAGCCTGTCTGTACAAATATTATATATTAAAGTTATCTTCAGGAGAAGACAATATCTTGTGAATCTCTCAGTTACAATATTTCAGGTGAATATGTGCATGATTATATGACATTATCTCCATTTTATTTTCTAGTAAAACTTTAAGAGATGTTACAGGTAGAGAGCCTGTGAAAAAAAGATAAGAGCTTACTAGAAGGTATTAATTGCTGTCACAGTTATTCATGGATGAATTATATAAATTGTGCTGTAAAACTGGGCTTGTAAGAATGCAGCTGCTGAGCCATTTTCAATCTCTGTGCAGTTGTACAGCTAGTGATAGGTGAATCTGTCATCAAATAGCACCACTCCACTTTTCTCACACAGACTAACATGAAAGTCCTTTACACGGTGAGGAAGTGTGTATCTAGCTCAGGGATCAAATAATTTACTTCCTAGTAGTTGAATCACTGCTTAGATTTCTTTATTGTCTTTTCTGTTTTCCAGTAATAGAGTGCTGTTTCTCTACAGCAATTCAAGGTGTAACGTGACAATTTCATTTCTCGAAGTAAAATCAGAATGGATAATACATAAAGAAGAAAATTAGACCCAATACATGGTCCAGCTAGATAAGAACAGTAGGCATGCTGTTGCTTTATTTATTTGGGCCTTAATAATCTAGATTTTCCAGTAATGTTCAAGGATTAGAATAGAATTAACAGTGAGAAAGACTGAAGTGCTTATAATGAAGTTGAGGAAGTCCTTAGAGAGTACCATTCTGGTATCAGCAGAAGCCTTGAATGTTAACTATCGAATGATACTATGTTTATTCTCTTAACTTAAAAGGACCCTATGAAAGTTACTTTCTTTTAGTCCATAAGAAAAATAAAATAAAATGAGGCCACAACTAACAACTGATAAACGTTACAGGCAAAGGCATGTCTTGACTTGGATGATTTCTGTAAGGTTACCATCATGCTTATGGCAGAGAAAATTCCAGATAAAGGATAACTTTTGTCCTGTCTTTTCCATATCACCTGATAAGCAAACAGTAAGGAAATTACACAGGGATAGATTTATTGAATTTTTGTGAGATCTAGTTATACATACACTCCTCAGACACAGTTCTGGCAATAACTGGATGGTGCAAATCATTATGAAATACCTGTCTGTGAGGTGTAATTCACTTGAAGATTGCAATGCCATACACAATACAAAGTCAGGGCCCAAAGTGGAGTCCTTATCTATCAGCTACATTTGCTGCTTATTTCTGGACATAAAATAAAGGGTGCTGATCATCAGCAAGAGGCAAGGGACAATTCCAGCTGTAGGTTTGGTTTAGCTAGTTTCACAGATGCAGGTATAACAAGTGAAGATGCAACAGCACTTCTCCCATCCCCTCCTGTCTCCAATCTCATAGCCCTGTGGAATTGGCTCATCCTCCCCACTGCATGGCTCCACCATGTCTTCTGCTTTCTTGCCCACGAAAACTTCTGCTCATTTAAACATTTGGGTTCACCCAATGCACATCAATAGTCTGCTTGTGGAAAAGATGTGAAATGCCTGGAAATGCTATGCAATTCCTTTCAGTAGGCTTCTCAGAGCATGAACCAGACACCATCAAAGGGAGAAGCAAGGAGGCTAACTGCTGTAATACTGATGATGTACAGGAGGGAAGGCAACATGTCACTACAGCCTTGATGTCGTCTGGTGATCTGAAGCGTGTGCCACCCTGGGCAGGTCTCACTGGGTCAGGCAGAGAGCCAGTCCACAGGAGCATTGGCTCTTCATTTAGCACAAAAGCACCGGGGTTACAGGGTGATGTGGCAGTCGCCTGCCATGGGGGATATTTCAGATTTTCTTTCTGTCTTGGGAAAGTCAACTCTAAACCTTCAGCCATACTAGAAAGTGATTTTGTAGCAATATTCTCTGTTGAAGTAGTAATGCTCGTTATCCTTCAAGCATAACCTGTTATATGCCATAGAATTCTTGATCATTTAGACTTAAGAGATTGACAGTATGGCCCTATGATTCAGATCATGGGGACCAAGAGTTTGAGATGCCCACAGGGATCTGAGTAGCATTATCTTCAAAAGTCTTAGTAGAAATTAGCAGATTTGTATGAAATATCCTGATTTCTTCAAATTGATGTTTGCCAGTGGCAAACATTTCATTTGGTGAATTTGCATCCAGCTCCCTTTTGCAAGATGTTGAGAAAAATCTGACAAGAGACAAATTTGTGTCAAACTTCTTTTGTAAATGGAAATCTGTCACTTCTGTTGGCAACAAGAACTAATGATTCGATTGTCACATAGAATTTGTACCAATCCAGTTCCAACAAGCTGGAAAATTCACTGACATGCAAGAATAGTTTGTCTGCCTAAACATACAGATAGATCCAGAAATCATTGATGCACATTATGTACCATTATTTTGATTAGGACAAAATATGCATTTAAAAATAAAGAGGGATCGAGGGTCTCCGTTGTTACACAAAATGACAGGTGCCAGCCACATCTTTTAATTCTTCACTGACTAGTTAGTATTCAGCATGACTGATATCCTTCCCACTTGTATCTAGAAATAAGTCTTTTAACCCTAACCAAACTACTCTTTTAAGAATCATTTTTAGGCTGTCTTAATCACTTTGATTTCTACAGTACCATAGTGCTTCTGCACATGCTGGGCCATATTAATATGAACTATCAAGTCTATTGAAGGTCTTACCTGAAACACTCACAACTGTTCTTGTTTGTAGATTGTAACTATTTTTAAGAAACCCTTTTGGTCTTTATCAATGGGGTCATGGGTTCTTTAGTAGTTATGTCTATTCACTCTTAGAAAGCTTGCTATGCATATTGTATATTACCAGAGCTGTGAAGGATACAGATTTTCACTGCTTTTATAAATACTACATTATTAATAGTTTCTTTCACTGGAAATAGAATAAGAACACTAAGAATCCTTTTTTCCAGTTGAAAAATTTGTTTCCTAATTCAACTTTTAAATTTTGTGTTAATGATTTACAGTAGAAAATGTCAGCTGCATTTCAAATCAACTAAAAATAAAGATGTTTTTATTTCTGTCTAAAGCAAGCTTGCCTAAGTCTGCCAATGTTCTCGTGGAACATTTTTATCATAGCAAATAAATATATTTGTAACATAAAATGTTTCCAAAATCATGGTATATTTTTAATTGCCTTTGTGTATTTCTGACTGTGTTATGGCTTTTTGTGTAGCTCCTTTTGGAACAACTTTTGAAGGCTTTTGATGATCTCTTTATTTTCTTTTTAGACTTTATTATCCTACACTGTGAAGAAATGAGTAAGGTAGAATTATGCTCTTACATACACTGAGTCAATTTTGTGCACTCTCTACTGATATTTATATGCTGACTTTGCAACAGATAATTTGTGTTGTTATATTAAACTTGTATAGTTTTGTTGTGAGATGTCTTTTGCTTTTGTATTTTTATTATCATAGTGGCTTTACTATGCTTTGCCACCTTTACTAGTTTCTCTTTCTTTAGCTTTGCTTTTCTAACTCAAATCACCATACTTTTAGAAAAAATTGTACATATCTTCTGTAGTAAGTCATTCATTCATTTTCTTTATGATTATTATTCTAGATGTTTCACTTTTCTTAATTCATGACACTTTCCTCATTAAAGGATAAAAGTTGACTGCTAATACTTGACAAGACAATTTAGTCAGTGCTTTTTGGGAAGATAAACTCTGCTTGTTTAATATGCTTGACTTGTAGTAGTTGGAATCTTATTTCTCCAATTACATTGGCAGTGGAAAAAAATGAGTATTAATTCTTCAGTGTAATTTCAGATTTTACTTATCTTTTTATGATCTGTATCTTGCTCTGTCCCTTATATAAGAAAAAAACAAACGCCAGCGAAGTGCATATTATGGGACTGTGTTAAATTTTGAGGGTTTAGGCTTTTTCCTTTTAGAGTGATTTAAACTCTCAGCGTAGGTGGTCTAGTCACTCAGCTTACTATTCTCTGACTCACATAGCAGGTGATTGACTGAAATGTTATGAATTTTCATCCCAGTACTTACAGACTCTTTCAACAGTGGTATAAAACGGGCTTTTCTGCTCAGAGGAGACCCAAGAGGTTTTTTTTCCCACACAAGTGGCTCAAATAAAGCTCATCCTTTTTTATTTTCTTGATTCATGCTACTTTTTTCCCAATGGGCTGGAATAATTAATTTTGTTCTTTTCTTTAACGGAGAAAATTGTTTTGATTTCCCAATTGGAAATTAAGACCTCCATGAATGCCCAAGCTTGTATGGTGTGATGAATCTTGTTCTGAGAAACCTATTTCCCTGTTTTGATTTGACTTCAGGGAAAGGCATCAGAATTCCAAGATTTTCTTCAGTGCCCTTGAAATCAGAATCTGGATCATCCTGTTTTTTAGAACTGTGTGACTTCAAATCATAGAATCACAGTATCTCAGAAGAGGTGAAGTTGGGAGGGAGCTCTGGAATGATCTAGTGCACACATCCCACACACCACACTCACCCTCGCCACGGAGGCAGGGTCAGCTGTAGCAGGATGTCCAGGACGATGCTGTGCCTGATGCCCAAGGACACGATTGGCTCTCCTGGCTGCCAGGACACTGATGACTCCTATTCAACTTATGAGCCATATTCAGTGACTCATATTCAACTTTACGTCAACCAGGACCTGCAGGTCCCTTTGTGTGGCACTGCTTTGCAGCAGCTCACTCCCCAGTCTGTCCGTACATCCAGGGTTGCCCCATCCCAGGTACAGAATCCATCACTTCCCGTTGTTGAACGTTGTTGTAATTCAGCTCCGTTGGCTCTTTGTCTTTCACTTGGTCCTACAGAAGAACTCGAGATGAGGCTCTCTCATCTTCCTTCCTTTCCATAGGTGATCTCCTCTCCTTGCTTGGTTGAGAGGTCTTTTCCTCCTTTCTTAGGGCTGCTGTGGAGAGGATGGGTCTCCACCAGTGCCTGATTTGTCTGGCACCATGAATCAGATTTTAGACAATGGTTAATGCATTGTGGGTAATTGGGAAGCACCAGTCTCATAGCAAAGGCAGTGCCCTTCGGAAAGAAACTGGAAGGAGAAAGGTAACACATGGATGCTTTTAGCTGAAATATAAGCAGGTTATAAATATTTTTAATGTGCCATTGCTCTGTAATTCAGAAATTATAAACATTACTAGAAAGTAGATTTAAAGAAACTGTGATAGGATCTGCTTGTACTTGACTCGTTCTAAACCACCAGTATTAAGTTCCTGTTCTTTAAATTTAGTTTCAAATCACAAACTCAAAAACATGCCCTGAGCTTAAGAGACTGGAATTTCTCTTAAAAGTAGGTCACAGAAAAAAGGATCTGAATCATTAAATTATGCTATCCATATCAGAAGAGGAAAATCAGAATCTTATTATGTACTCTTCCAGACTTTTAAGTGCTGAAGCTGAATTTTAGTTAACTGAAAATATCTTTTAAATTTTGAGTAAACAAACAACAAATCTGTCAGCAAAAATATATGAATCTTTGATAAACTCGTCTCTCAATCCCAATCATATTCCACACTCAATGCATACATAGACTTATATGACTTTCACACAAATATTAAGGGAGTAATAGAAATATAAATTTATTTTATGTCACTGAGTCTACTTTAAATGCTGAATATTCTGATGCATATTTAGGATAAAGCATTTTATCAGAGAATATTCATCTGGATGGTAAAATAAGATGAGCGATATAAGCTGAGAGATATATTAGTAGAGAGAGAACACAGGTTTTGTAACGCAAAATGCTTTGGAGGAAACATTGGAGATTTGTTGACAAATAAAAAGGGAATGGGGAATGCATAGCAGAATGAAGAAATAATTGTTCAAATATATTAAAATTTGTTTTTGTAGAACAGATTGTTGGAGAAAATAAAATATTTATGCTATTTATTTGGTAATTTTCTAATTTCCAGTATTGCATCCAGCCTTTTGCATAATGTAAAGGTATTAATAGCAAAGGGGGGTTTTTTTTAATTTATTCTTGCAATTTTTAGCAAAATCACTATACTTCTTAAATGGCCTTATGGTGTTTGAGAACTTCAGGTGTATATGTTTCAAATCGCTTAAGGGTTGGGAGTCTACCATTTAGGAGCACAGTGTAGGAGTTTGTAGTGATGCATGAAAAATAGATGTAGCCCAGCTGTGAAGCAATAGAGAAGGCCTTTAAAATACGTCAGCAAACTGTCAGTAAAAAAGCCACTTAAAATCATGATAACCTCAATGCAACCTGAATTGTTGTGTAGTAGTTTCATTGGGATTTTTCAAGTTCCCTGTACATAGGTATAGTCATTGAAATATAATTCAGTTATCTTCAAAATTAGAACACTTTCTTTAAGAGTTTTCCACAAATTATCAGTACAATAATGTATCTTCCTTTATGTAAACAAATACTTTTTATTAATGCATATGCAATCTAAGGGAACAAAGCTCTCTATTCTTTTTACCATTTTGCTGCTGCTTGAGTTTGGGAAAACCAGTTAACACTTTGGATGAAAATTTTGAAGAAAAGGTCTCTGAAGTTTGGCTCCTACATATTAAAGTGCTGGTGACACGTTTTTGGAGCTACTGAATACCTGGTTGTTGTAGTATAATTTTTATCTCAATGTATAATTTTGACATAAACAATCTGTTTTCTAAAATTCATAGAGGAATGTTCATCTTCACAGTGAAAGATTGGAAATATGGCTTTTAGAAACACTGGGTTTGGTTGAAAATTGGGAGATATTTCTGAGGAATTATTTTATGGGTACATTTAATGTATATGTTTGCCTAAAGGAAATTATTTTTCCGATTAGAAGGGTTTGGGGCATTTTTTTGCCATGTCTGTGCTTTGATCAGTCCAGGAATGATTGGTCTTTTTCGGTTAGGTTTTTCTCTCATGTGGAGGGAAGTTTATACTTGGATGTTTTCAAAATTCTTGCATATTTCAGAGTGCTGTTTGCTACAGGGGCTGTCTTAAAGCAAGAAAAGGAGGATATAATATAGAAATGAAAAAAACATTTCTTACCTCTCCTTCTTTCTTAGCATGGATTCAGATAGAGTTCAAATGAAAACTGAAATGAAAACTCACAGTGTAGTAGAAAGTCTAGTCAGCCATACTCATGGCAAATAATATCTAACACTATGCCAAAATTAATTGTGTTAGTAAATGAGAATACTGTAATGATGATCTAATAGATGGAGCACTGGCATGTCATATCTATGGTCATTTAAATCTAACCCGAGGTTTTAACCACAATTAGAAGAGTGGTTTAGGGTTATTACCTGTTAGACAGTAGTCCCCCATTATCCTTAATAAAGAGAACATAATTTATCACAATTAGGCTTAATTGGCAATTCTCAGTCTGTGTTCAGTAGAGTATCAGGACTGAGACAGCATAGACAATCGTTTTATTCCCTTCATCTTCAAAGGTGATGTGCCTCAGCTCAGTGATAAACAGTACGAGGATCTCATTTAAAAAAATAAAAATTATAAATTCTGAATCAGTATCTGTCACATATTTCATTCTTCAAGTTAGGCATTCTAGGCAGTTCAGTTAAGAGACATACAGCTAGAAGAAATCTCAAAGTGTATTACATTAGATATATTGAGAAGTTATTATTTCTTCTTGGGGTTAAACACAATATTCACTTGCAGGTGCTGTTCTCACCAACAATCCATTTCCATTACACCAGCATCACCTCTTTCAGCCTCTGTAAGGACACTTGTTAAACACCAGATGCTTATGCTCAATCCCTAAGAAATATAAAAATATATGCAGATGTGGCGAATGTGACCGCATATTTTGATAAGCATTATTTATGCCAGATTGTATTGTTTTGTAAATTTATGTAATGAGAAAGGAATAATCTCCCTCAAAGCGCATGAATGCAACATAGTGCAGTATCCGAAGAAACTTATATAGTGAAGAATCGATATTTTACTCTTCCGCTTGAGACATAAGTTCTGTGTCTCGAAATGTGCTGGTTTTGACCTATGAGCAACAGAGAACTTAAACAGTCTCTTCAGTGTGGTAACGATGGAATACATTTATACCTCATCTTCCCTGAAAGCGTTGCGAGGGCCCTATCTGTGATCTTTCAACATGTCAAGCATACTGGATCTGACTAATTCCTTATGTGCTGAAAGGAAAAATGAATGTTGTTTAGGTCTCCTAGAAAACAGACTATGCTTCAAAAGCAAGCTATGCAATTGGTATTTATCTGATTCAAATCTAAAATTCAATTTAGGAGTGAAATAACATGAGCTTCTGGCATTGTTTTACTGGGCTGCTTCAGATGGACAAATACAACTCAGCCAGGCTTCAGTACTATTCAGTATTTTTTTAATAGCTGTCTAGACAGAAATATCTCTCATCCATTTTCCTTATAGAAGAAACATTTCCATTAATTTTAGTGTCTTGGTCATTCTTATAACAGTGATTTTGCTTTGTGTAAATCAAATTTTCCAAATGGGCAAAATCTGACTATAAACCAACAACTAGTAATGTACTTATTTGTGGCTCTTTAAACATTGTTTTCTAAAAAAATATATTATTCCCTTTTTTAGACCCTTACGAATAGTTTAACTTTGCCAATAAGTATCTGCTATCCTCAATTGCCAACTCAGGTACCAGAGTAAAATGAATTAGACTGAAATTTTTGTAACTGGTTACAGAAAGGAGAATATTCTTCACATAAATTAAAAAAAAAGTAATTAAATCAGCTGTTCTTTCCTATATACCGCTGATGACATCTTTAAAATCACAATTATGAAAAAACCTCCATGTGTTTTCTAGCATAGATGTTATATAAGCATTGTTTTGTCAGGCTGAGTTGAGTAAAACCACATGGATTAAATAACTAAATGAACTGACTTTCAGCCACATCAGATTTCAGGTGAAAATCCAATTAGCAGAGGCAAATTTAGCTTAACTTTTTTCCAGGACTACTTCTTGAGAAAAGAGGGGAAAAAAATGAATAAAAATGCTCTGAATTATAAACAATATGGATAATTCTTTAATTGTATTTTATCCTAAAGAAATAAATTTTCTACATGAACTGTTGAATTTTGGAATTGGAAAAATCATTCAGAGGCTTCATTCTGCCTATGCAATAATGCTAAAGTAACATTGAAAAAAATTGGTTTCTCTGGAAATTAGTGTTTGAGGTCCCCCAGATGAAGAAAAACATTTTATAATTTGCCTCCCAAGTAATATTGTTTTTTCTCTATCAGGAAAAATAATGAGTTTGCTTCTTAATTCATTAATTGTTTTTAATATTTGTCACAACCTCTAAAGTTTAAAAATATTAATTCAAGAATCCATAAAATTTAAATTATAATTTTATAAAATTAAATGGACTTGCCAAGTAATCTTTAATTTAAAACACTCGATGTGGATATATAAGTAGGTATGCTGTTTTGTAAATTAAAGTGTAACACAGACAGACATTTTAGCAAGTAATCTGAATAGAAAACAGACCTCATTTTACTGCCAGTTCTTATTTTCAGAAGCAAATACTTGCCATATTTACAAGTCTGAGACAATTCTGATACAAAATAATTAGATAATTGTGATTAACAGATATCTTTTTTCTCTCATTAGAAGAGATGACATATCTTTCTAGAGCAGCTGTTTGGCTGTCAAAATTGTCCATGTAGCTTTTTCCTGCTAAGAAGTGCTTGCAAGAATCTTTTTACTGCTGAAAATAGTTTGAAAGTTTTTTCAGCTGTTTCATCTCAATGTTAACTGCACTGCAGTTATCCATAGGAAATAAATGTAAATTATTTGGTTTATATCATTTTAATTGAAAAGTATGTGCACTTTAAGCTGAGAAATGAAAAGATAAAGTCAGAATGAGAGATAAAATTTAAGCCAAGTAATCTTGCAACTGTAAATTTTTAGTATTTTTTTAGATGAGATTGCTTTGAGACATACATATAAAAATGGACATTTTTTCTTCCCTCATTCTGATTTTCATATTAGTGTAGTTCTGTGGTATTTGAAGGATTTTTATAAAATCATATCTCAAGCTTCTGTACCAAAAAGCCCTGACAAGATGAAAAGGAAACACATTTAACTTCATTGGGGCTCTCTCCTGGTATTCTGATATGGGACTGCATTTGTGTGGGAAGGGGTGGGGAAGGGCAGGATGTGGGATCAGTGTCTAAGTAAGGAGACCCCAGTGAGTTAGGGATTGCAAAGGGCGACAGACTGTCAAGTCACTGATAGTTGCCTCCACCTGTTATGATCCGATTATTAAAAGATGCCTCTGCCCAAATTAAGGTGCAGACAAGATCATATGCTGAAGTCAATAGTATGGATTTTATTTAACGGTAGAGAGATAGAAAGAAATAGGAAAAAAAAAAAAGGGGGACAGGGGGATGGGGAAGGGAGAGAGATGGAGAGATCAAGCAGAAGATAGTTACCTCCCATGGATCTCATGGCACGCTGCTGGTCCTCCTTCACCCTGGTCTTCTCAATGGTGGGGGTCCCAGAGCCGTTCTTCTGACTGTACCATCTTTATACAGTTCAAGTTCTGGCTATCCACGGGGTGGTTGCAGATGTTCCTACAACATGGGCTCACATGGATGTAAGCACTTGTTTCCTTTCTCAGAATCTGCTCACTGGGAATTTTTGTCCAGTGTGCTAACCAAATCTTCACCTCCATTGGGGCAGGAATTAAACCTTCCCAATGTTTCCATCTGTGCTTATCTCAAGTTTCTGCTGTAGTGGCTTATTTCCTTCTGCAACCTTGACAGTGCTCTTTGAAACAGGCAACTGCATGCTTTAAATCCTTACACCACCCCATGGGAGAGCTGTTGCTTGACCTGGAGTGTAAAAATGCTCTGCATTCTTCTGCAGTTTCTAAGTTTCACAGCTATGTGTCAGAGAATCTTGATGCACAAGAGCAGATCAGTCTGTAACGTTCTAACTGTTGAAAGCTGGAAGAATGCACCAGAGAATGACTGGATATGTGTGAGCACATGTTCTCCTCTGAAGCTTCTGAAACTGGTCTATGTCATAGAAAGAGACATTGGATGCTCTTACAGTTGATTGTTTTATGTATTGATAGAATTTGTTTTCACTCTCTGGAAAGTGAGAGCTCAGAGCTATAATGTACATTTAGTTGCCCAAATGGTATTGAAGGCTTTTTCAATGTAAAAGGGTTTGCAGTAGCAGAGTCTTCATCTCGTATTGGCACAACTTCAATTGTGTCAGGTTATACTTTATGACAGACTGTTAGAAGAACTTCAGAGTACACATGGTTTAAGTACTGACATTTGGCCATAGATGCCACTGTGAGATCCCAGATTGCCATTGCAAATAGCTAGAATATTAATGGGGGATTAAATCTCTATACCAGTAAAAGATGGAGAGAGCATCTTCTTTTATGCTTCCCTGCCCTGTCTGAACTACTTCTCTTTTATAAAGGCTGCATTTCTGCCAACTGCCTCTTCTTTCCGGCAAGGAACTATAAAAGCAAACTGTCCTTGCCATTTAAGGAAGATGTTGACAGGAGGTAGATGCAGCAATCCCCTGCATACTTATGGCATCAATTCTTTCCCATCAGCATGACACATGAATAAGTGACTAACTGCCAAATGCCATTCTCCGAAATGGAGACATTTACACAGTGCTTGGAGAGTCTAATCTGGATCCCTAAAACCACAAGACTCAGTGCCTCATCTCCGCATAAGAATGAGCTCAAATGATTTTAAACCCAAGTTTATTACTAAACAAGGTAAATGGGCTTAAATAAGGTGTTAAAATGAATGTTTACACTGTACAGGTGAACTTCTATCATAGATGTTCTTGTCCCTAAGTAAAACAGATATGTAGAGCTGATAAATATGATCTAGAAAGTGAAAGCTGTGTTTTCTCAGTGCTAAATTTGGGTACGACGTGTATGTATCTGCAATGCTTGGTACACCAAGCAGGTGGCCAAGCAAAAGCTCTCCAGGTGTCAGTATATGAAATATACAATGGTGGTTGATCTAAACAGCTGAGAGCTCCTGCAACACACAGGCAGTGAAGCAGAACCTGAGTTCTTCAGGCCATTGTACTTTAGTATGTTTTCAGATTAATAATAAACTGTTTTGAAAGAATGAGAATAATGTGAATGATGATAGCTGAAAAGTTATATTCTAATGTAGGTACAGTTTCCGTGGAAGGCCTTGACACTAGCACGCTATTTACTAGGAGTTATTGGATAGCACGTGCCAGGCAGTGCTGTGTAGCCATTAGGCACTTCAAGTGACACTGCAGAGACAGCTATTGGAGAAAAAAAAAACAAAAACAACAGTACCTTAAGCCCTGCAAAATGAAATTATGGTTGTCCACTAGAAGAAAAATCACTCTCCTTACAGGAATTTGTGTAGCTTCTGTTTCTGCATTCAGTGTTGCAAGGTGTAAAAGCTAAAGCTCCTCCCTGTCCTCACTTTCTGTGTAGCTTGTGTTGCCTCCTCAACAACTGTAACTTTTCAGTGAAGAGAGAAACAACTCCTTAGAAGACGGGTTTTAGAAATAAAAATGGCAAACATTTCACACTGTGTAGAGGTGTGATATGTTGCAAGTAATCTTGGAAGAAATGCAGTAGTGGGCAGAGTGCAGGTGGAGCGTTCAGAGCTGCATGTGTAATTCACACTTAGTGAGGTGGGTGTTATAAAAAGGTTTAATACATAAACTCAAAGTCAGATGGAATTCATCACATATCTCTGCCATTTGTCACCTGAATATCACTAGTATGTACAGAATGCATCTGTATAACTTAATCTCATTTTCCTTCTAAAAATACATATGCTAAATGCATGTTAATTTCTATACACAGAACTGGAAGTGTTTTGTGTAAAATATGCCTAGGATGCTGGGAAGTTTTAACTGGAGATAGCTTGCACTGTGCCAGAACAAAATGCATCTTTTCCAGTATCACATTTACTCCTCATCAAGATATCTGTCATGTCAGTGCTTCATTTTGGGTAGCTCATTCTGTTGAAATATACAATAATGACTTAACCTGTAATAAAAAAAAATTACAATACAACAAAACCTATTAATATTAGCAATCATTATCATATCCTTATAAATTATATTATGCTTCCTTTCCATAGGTAGGCCAAATGCTGGTTTTTGACAAGTAAATATTCTGGTTTTGCCATTTGATTGACATCTGCAGTAGAGTCCTAAAATAATGAGGAATGATTGAGGTATCTATGTATATTCTTGCTATGGTAAATAAAAAGTGGCCTTCAGGCCTTTGATATGATATTGAAAAATGACCTATTAAAGAGGAACAGTAGGAATTTGAATTGCAATTTAGAATTTTTGTTTTTCTGAGAGGCACCTTCCTGCTAGTTTAAATTGTAAACATCTGAAAATCCAGTGCAAATTGATGTTATACTTACTGTGTAGCAGTCACTTTAATATGCTTGCCTTGAAGTCTCAAAAGCAAAATCCTGTGTATTAATCCTATGGCTTCAGAAAAGCAGGGAGAAAAATAACCATTGATGCTTATAAATATGAAGCCTGCAGAGTATAAGTAAAAGAAATTTATAGAGAAAACCTTGAACAATTCCTACTGCAACATCAGCCCAGTTTCATTCTGAGCTGTTGAGCCAGAAATGTGAGAAAATGAAGTGACTGAAGCCTGTCAGAAAAGAAAAACAGCTAGTGGAGTGATGATATGAATCCACAGACAGAAGCATTGAATCCACTATCTTCACTGCATTGATTAAAGACTGTTACTATTCAGGTGAATTGAAACCTTCACAGAAGCCATGGTGGAGAGGAGCACAATAAAAAGTTGTCATTTGTAACTCAGGACTCTGGAGTAAGGAACTGATCCCTTCTGGTTTTTTGCTTCAGCTGGGTTATATTAGATGGCTTATGGGAAGAAATATATATCATGTATGTTTCTTCCAATAAATACCTTGATTTATAGAACATGCTAACAATCAGTTTAGGCAAAATCTATGACAAGGCTAAACTTTCCAAATATAACTCTACCTTAATGGTATATCTTATATCTTGAGTTTGTCTGGTTTGCATAAAACAGTTCATCTCATTTAGCCTCATTTGAAGATGAAGCTGAACCTCAAAAATACCACAGATTTCAACACACTCTGGTCTCTCCTGGTCCAAATTGATACTGATGTTTCATCCCATTGTGACAGAAAATAGTCCTTTTTCATGACAAAAAAAAATAATAAAAATTTGTTCAGGGTGTTTTTTGTTGGTGTTCAGGCCTTTCAGTTTGATATTTTAGAGTTCTTTGGGTTTTGTTTTTTGGTTTGGTTTTTTTTGTTTTTTTTGGTTTTTGATTTTTGATTTTGTGTTTTGGGTTGTTTTTTTTTTTGTGAGAAGACAGCAATTTTTATTAAATCTTCATTTTTATAGCATTTCACAGCTTGTGGACAAATTAACTGATCAAAGCCAGAGACATCACCCCTGGGATACTCCTGAGGGGCAGATGACTGCGAGGGGGAGGCATTAACATGGAGTTTTTTCCTGATTCAGGGCTGAGTACTTAATCTGGGTCTCCCACATTTCAGTCACACCTCCTACAGACACAGTCTCTTGGTGCTTGTGAGTAGGTCTTTCCAGCAACTTGGGTAGGAACTTCTCCATTTTGCATCGATAATTCAGGGAAGTTATTTCAAAAGTTAGATTTTTCCTGGTCTGCCTTCATTACAATGAATATAGTGTTACCATAAAAATCTTGTTGTAGTAACATTATTAAATATATTATTCATGGCAGGCCAGGACCTGTAAATATCAGGTATGTGGAAAATGCTCAAACAGACTAAAAGAATTATCCAAAATTGGAGGCTTGTCAGGAATCTGACACACGTTTAAGTGAGATTCAGAAAAACGCTATTATAAATCTTTCTACTCCCTTAATATGAAATGAAGCCTACAGTTTACAAGATTCCACAAAGAATGATTTGGATATACTCTCAGGAACACACTAGAGAAAACCTCTGCTCTGCCACTCTTGTATGCATAGTAGCAGAAGTCATTCACTGAAGTTTAAGTGTAAAATAATTATTTCTTCCAAAAGTTCTTAGAGTTGACACTATTTTAAATTCATGAAGTTAATTCAGAATCCTTTCTGTCTCTCAGTCCATTATAAAACAAAATACAGATTTTATTCCTTATACCTCAAAACATATGAAAGTGAACAAAAACCACCTTCTAATTTATGTGAAACTGATTTGAAATGTGACTTGTAGTAGTAGCATTTGACAAAGTATCCTCAGCTTGAGAAAATCAACAAAACCACTATTTCTGCTATGCTACTGTCTTGTTTCTACTGAAAAGCCTTCAGAAATCAGGGGAGAAATCCCTGGTGATTTTACAAGATAACCTCCCTTTAGCAGTAGAGAATTCAGCTTATTCTACATGATTTATCCTCTCTCTTTTTGGCATCATTGCAGAGGAAACATGAAAATTTCAGGAGATATTTATTAAATTATTAGAATATGAACTGTGTTTTGAGTTTGCAGTATGACATTATAAAAGTCAAAAACTGTTCAGGGCTTTGGATGGAAGGAGGTTTTATTTCAAATGGTATCAGTTACCAGTACCATGTGATTTCAGTAAGTAATCTTTATGGAATGAGATTGTGAGCGACTCAGCATTCTCTGGTATGTGTTTATTTAATTAAAGATGATTATTTAGAATTTATTAAATTATGATTAAGAAAGGTTTCTCTGTTAATAGTTTCTTTTACTGCTTAAAATTTTTTGCCTCACTGCATCACTCTATCCATCCTTATGCAAAGCTTTTCAAGAATAGCAGAAAAATGTCAATCCTAATTCAAATTCTTGTATCAGACATAAAGCCAAAACAAACTGGCAGTTGCATGTTCGTAGGTTATGTCTGCTGCACCTGAATGTAATTAAATGCAAATTGTTAGTTAAAACCAAAGTACTGATAAAAGAATATCCCTTCTAAGTAGTTTCCTTAGTCACAAAACTTGGCAGGTTTTTGCAAAGACCTTAAAGACAAAAAATAGCCAAAGAATGCCTGATCAGGAGCTTGAATCCTGTTGATTCTTTCCTCATGAGCTGACGTTGCTTCAGCAATTTAAGAAACTCATTACCACAGTGAGTTATTCCCATGGTAACAACAGGTAACATAAACTAGATTGCTCTCCTTCACAGACTCTGGAATGTCAGTCATACACTTCAGTGGTGCTGTTTCTTTTCCAACAAATGCCAGTTAACCTTAGGGGAAATTCATGCCCTATGTCATTTCCTGCAAGCCAACTTTTCAGTCTCTGCATAGCCATGTTTCCTGGGTTTAGTTACCTGCCCCATGGCTCCTGAGGTAGAAGTCACGTGCTGTTCCTACTGCTTGCCTCATGTTTCTGGAATTGATCCTCCATGGAGAAATGTGACTACTTTTAGAACCTGACATAAGATGTGAGCTATGTCAAGTTATTTACATTATATTCCTTGCTGTTTAGATTCCTGAAATTTTTTTCAATACTTTGATCCTTTCAGGATGTAGGGCTTGCTGCAAGGGATTTCACAATAAAGTATTCCCTATCATAGAAAAAAAAAAAGCGCCTGTTGTAATTTTCTTGATGGTTAATTCCTTTAAAGATCCCAGATCATGGAATGTGAGTTTTATAAATATGGGTTTTAATAATTAAAATTAAAATTAATTTGAATCTGTGCTGCTGTATAAGTTTAGGTTGAAAATTCTTAGTGCATTCTAAGCAAGAAGAAAGAACAATGAGTCAGTCACAAAAGAGATCATGGAAAAAATGAAAGTTTCATTCACAGAAACGTCAATATTTGATTTGATATTTGATCAATATTTTATTTTGAAGCAGTTGCTAACGGCCTTTGAGAGAAATGCTTATTAGTAAGCCTACCCCTGCCACTTGTACCAGTGCACGTGATACCTTGCAGTAGATCAAGTGGATTAGAGCTGAGTGATGAGAGCAGAATCTATCTTCCAAATCTGAGTTTCTTATCACCTATATTTGGAGATGATATTCATCTTCTTTATTTTTATCTACCTCATGTAAGATATAGGAATGAAAAAAATCTCAGCAAATGCACGTTTTGTCTGTTTCTGGGGTTAGGCAATGCCTATTACAGCAGAACAAGCTGACTTATTTCTCCCTATGTATCCTCCTGGATTCAGCTAATCACTCTTTTAAGAACAGTCTGAACAAGAATTTCCTTGTGTTCTATTTTGTTTGGTAGCCTATAACAACTTCCATAAGTTTCTATGGTAGCGTTTCCAGTCCATTGAAAATTATGGCATTCAAAGAACTTGATAGCTATGAATTCCACAGATTAAATGTGTGGAGTAAGAGGAAATACTTAGTTTTTCTTTTTTTTTTTTTTCTGTCTCAAATTCATTTAGCATCCCTAGTAGAAGAAATAAGGAAAAAAATAATTTCCTGTTCCCTTTTTCATCCTATCTCTCACTGCATACAGCTTCTAGCCCCATTTTCTCCAGGCTGTAGAGGCACAGCCTATCAACTTCTCCTGCCATATTTATAGCTTCTTCTCGTATGGAAGCCATTCCACTTGTCTGATCAGCTTTATTCCATTTTCTGCATTTTTTCAAGGTCTTATTTCAGCTTCATATACTTGAAGATCAGCTAAGTAGAACTGTGCATATTATCCATAGTAAGGCTGTACTATGGCTTTAAAGTGAGATTGTGACATTTTGAGTTGTTCTCTATTTCCTCCTAAGACATTCTAACATTTCATTTTTCTTTGAAGCACCCCTGAGTACTAATCTGAGATTTGAAAAACTATCACCCAAGTCCCCTTTCTAGACCAGAAGAACTAGAGATACACAGATCAAAAGGTTTTATCAACACTGAATTTAATCTGTCATATCTTTGCTCAGTTATTCAGCATTGCAGTGTCTTGCAACTCCGTTGCCTGTCTCTGTTTCAGTTCTGACTGTCTTGATTTTTTTTTCTATTGTAGAAATTAGGAAAAGTTTAGAAGTGTCAAACATTCACATTGTGCTCATTCTTCAGTGAATGTAATAAAGTTCAGGTGAGTTGTTTCTAGTTTATCATATATGGATTTGCTTTCTGGCTTTGTTCTAAAACCTATTCTACTGGCTTTCCTGGCTGACATTTTATCATCATACCCAAATAAAAAAAAAAAAAAAGAAAAATAAAAGGAAAGAAAAAAATCCTTATAGTAATCATTATTAGAAAGAAAAGTTTAGTCTTCTTTTTCTGCTGTGATCTTGTCTTCTCTGAGTGCTCATACAGCACACTGACATCTATAGTCACTGAAGGTATTTGTCTGTTTAAGCTCTTCTAATGAATCTGTATAAAAAGGGATTTTTCAGAGTTTAATGCATGCACAAAGTACTTCCTCACAGTCTCTTTTTGGCCTGTGTTGTCATGCTTTTGCATTTAGATTCCCAGATACTATATTCTTTCTGTTCTTCTAGTCTGGACGCAAATTACAGTTTCTTAATGATACCTTTTACTGCAGATAACTTCTCCTACCTTTTTTTTTCTTTTTTTTTGGTGACTCTGTTTAAAATCTTGATGAGTGTTCTTACAATAATATTCTTTGGGGACATACAAAGTCACTCAAACTCCTGAACAGCAGTGAGCAAGCCAAGAATAAATCACATCACGGGCCCTGGATTGATGCACCACACCACTACCTAATGGCTAATGTAGACATACTCATTGTTTACTTTGAATCTCCTTCCTGTGATTTGAACATTACCCATGAAAACAGCAAGCATTTTGTGTCTTAAGTTTTACCTTTTCATTTGCTTTTATAAAACATCCTTACTTTCTCTTTTTGACATTCTTACCTTGTAGGTTTTATGTTTTTAATGTGTTCCTTCAGGGATGCAGATAATGAATATTTTACCAGGACTATTTGAAAAATGGCTCTTATAGCCATTATTCCCTAAATCAGATTCTTCACAGCTGTACCATTTACCACAAAAAGCTAAATAGAGTTTATATATGTATGTATATCTATCTATCTATCTAATAAGAATATAATCAATTGAAAAAAATAATTTAGCTAGCAATGGAATATATCAAAGACTGAAGATTCCACATTAAAAATTAGGTATAAAGTCTGCTAAAATGGTAGAACACCTTCAAAGGAAAACATTTTTAATAAAAGCAGTTACACATTCATCTACTACAGGCAAAATCCTAAATCCATCATAAATATAACTCCTATTATTATATGATGGAACAGTGAAAAGCAGATGGACCTTATTTGCAATAATGTAGCTGGGCTGAAGGTATTTTTCTGCCTCTCTTCCTGCATTAATAATGACAGGTGGTGTTGAAGATAATTTTAACCAGATTATGATGAGCTGTAGTTCGAATTCAAAGACTTTTTTTTCCCAGCTTCTCATACTTGGTATATGACTGAACATACTTTTGAATGCAATTCTTCAAAAACAGCATTTGAAGATTTGTGTGTGTGGGAGCTGACGAGGTGCTTGCCTTTTCTGAAAAGAATTCTTTGAAAAAATTTAAAAGGACATATTTCAAAAAAAGTTCTTCTGACTTTCATGTGAAGATATCTATTTTGATATGAAAATGCTTGTAAATGGAATTTCCATATAGCAGATTCTCTCCTTCTGAAAAAAGGATCACAAACGATGTGGAGAACAAAAAAGAGCCCTGTGCTTAGTTTAGACCTTGCAAGCTGACAAGGTAGTGTCTTAATTGCAATCTGCTTGCAAGGTAGGGCTTATTCTTTTTAAGAAGAAAATAAGTATATACATTTGTGTGGTACTTGGTTTACCTCACAGATCAGTTACTTACCTTCAAAGCTGCCACAGCCCTTGAAGAGAATTTCAGTTTCTTACTCACATTCTTTTGAGTTTCACCTTCTGTGTTATGTGTACTTATGCATATGAATGTATGCAGATATATCCAAATGACTGCATATGTTCAAATTTCCTGTAGTTGTTTAACTGTATGTAGTGGAAAAACAAAGTATTATGGTGCTTAGTTTATAACTTAAGTAGGCAAAGATATGCTTTGTGAAAGGGTTAATACTCATAGCAGCCCTATTCAGCTGAATGAAAATATATATTAGTGAAATATTCAATAGAGGACTTGTACTTTCTGTCATTTCTTTGTGATGAAAAGTTTCATTTTATGAAAAGAAAAGTGTGTTTGCAAACTGCAGATATAAATAAAAAAAACCATGCATTGAGTCCAGTCACAAATTTGTTTTGAATGACATCAGAATTACCAGGCTTCAGTAGTTGAAAAAATAGTAGCTACAGGTATTTATTTGATCATTTCAAAAGACTGCTTGGGAAAAACAGTATAAAGAACAGTGGCAAATGACCATGTATCCACTCATAGAGTCTGAATAATTATAACTTCTGTGAATGTTTATTTATTTTGCCTGTTAAAGCTAAAATTTGATGCAGTTTGATTCTGGCATCTAGTATCTCTCCACAAAGGTTTGTATCTCTGCAAATACATTAGAGTAATAACCAGGTGCTGCCTCAGACTGTGCTTGAATTCATTTTTGTCATCAAAAACCTGAGGGAAGGCTGGTGGCAGATTCCACGGAGCCCAGATTCCAGGGAGCCCAAAGCTGAGGTTAAGGGCTCCTCCTTTCTCCTGTTAGTAATCAGCTGACTTTCTTTGCCAACTGTTTTGCTCACTCGAATATTCACCCATACTTTCAGCAAGTTTTCAATCTGGTTAAAAATGCAGTTTAAGCAACTGAGTCGCATCAGTAGTGACTTATTATCACCTGGGCTAGGGTTTTACATAACCATGACCTTAGGAAATCCTTAGAAGACTCATAGTAATGCTCACCCTTTTCAATGTGAGCTCACTGAGAACAATGAAAAATGATTCAGAAAATTCTCCCAAATCAATTCCTTGTCATAAAGAGGATCTGCATAAGACTTTTTTTTTTTTTTTAAATACCTCAGAGCATTTGAGGATAGTTCAAATCCAGTATTTCAACTTGGTGTGAAGTATTTGGTAGATCTTTGTAATATGCTATTACGTCTCACATCCAGAGTGCAATTGCTTTGCACAGTAACCATTTTCAGACTTGGGCTTTGTCACTGCCCAGTGTAGCAAGATAATTAGCAATACTGGCAGATATCTTCTGCTAAAATTGAAAAATTTGTCAGATGACATGCTGCATGTTAGCTTAAAATTTCAGCCTTGATTCTGATACTGTTATCTTGGTTCAATCAAAAACAATAAATCCAACTAATTTAACTAAACCACTAAATGAAGTTGTGCTGCTACTTTTATTGCAGTTTAAATGAGGCATTTTCCAATGTAGCATAAATTGGGATCTGTTTAAGCTAAACTGAAACAAACTGCTTTTAAACTGAGTTATACATACACAATGGACTTTAACTAATTCACTTTATGAAAAAAGCTTAAGTTAATGACCTGCAAATCTCTTGTGTGAACAAAACTTTATTTTTCCTATACAAAACTAATAAAAGATTATTAAATATGGTTTCCACGGCTTAGTAGAATAATGCAAAAGAAGTAACATTTGACACATGGTAATCAGAGCACATATGTACTTCTCCAAAATATATCAGAAAGTTAAGGTATGAAATAAAAATTTGATTTTGCTAGAATACAATAGTAAGTGTAAACACTAAAAAAGTAGTTTGTGAGAAAATATAAATAAATTAACTGGCTCTCTGAAAAGCAAGTGCTTATATCATTAGGGAAAGGTAAGAGTAAAATGTACAAAATATCTTGGTTCAGGTGATAGATTCTTCACTATAATGAAGATGATGGAACTGCAAAGATTTATTTATATTATCTAATGAGCTACCTTCTTCTAACATACTACTTAAGTGTGATTTCTTTCATGCACAAACCTGAATACAGACTAAGAAAATTTTTTAAGACAAACATTAAAAATAAACTGTTAATATTCTTCAAGCATGTGCATCACTTCTGTCAAACTCCTGAGTAAAGAGAAACTTGAGCATATACTTATGGAATTCTTCCAACTGGGACTCTGCACCACTATTATCTTTAACAATGTAAGTACAGCTTCTCCTGTGTTGTGGTGGAGTATGACTGAAAAATAAAATTGCTTTTGACTTCAGAATAAGAGTACCTTGGAAATATTTTTGCTTCAGCAACTTGAGGCCTCTTTGTGGACAGGAGGCATTTGGAGTAGTATAGCTCTGCTGCAAAAGAAGAATATTATCTACTGTTATAGATACCACTCATGGATCATACTTATTGGGGAATTGTATTGAAGATCACTTTTATCAGGCCTTGAGATATTTTTTTTTACGTCTGACTTCATTGAACACTTCCCCAACAAACAGCAAACAAGTTTATTCTAGGCAGCTCAACAGCACTCTCACATCTGCTGTGTGTCCTCATTGTGATACCAGTAAAGAATAAAGGAAGAAGAGATATTTCACAGAAAAATCACAAACACTTCATGTCTGGGGACATGGAGTTATTCAGGCACAATTCATGACTTAGATTTATCTTGAAGCCTTCACTTGAGAAGCCCTCTCCTTGATATTGTCTTGCCAAGCCATCCAGACCTTCTGGAGTTGTTTACATGAGAAAAGTCTGGAGAAGAAAGTGATGGACAGCTTCTCAGCAAGATGAGTCTCCCCTTCTCAAGAGGAGGCTGCCTTTGGAGAAGGATGGATCTGGAGATTGTACCATTATACCATAAAGGCAGGACTGTAGCTGCATGTTATGATTTCCCTGTAAGACTATATCAGACATTAGGGGCGAAAGGGCCTGAGGCCATAAGTAAGATCACCAAGAAATTTTGGTTGATTACTGATGAGAAAACATTAAAAAAGGTGAAGATTCATCTTAAGAAGGTACTGTGTTTTCATTGCAGACGGCTGACATGGAATGTCTAACTCTTTTTTAACTGTGTTTTTTATTCAGGATAAAATGTTGCCAGAATTCAGTTATTTAAAAATAAATAAGCAGCAGCTTGAATGCAGATAAAGGTACCCAACTCAATTAGGAAGGATTTTTTCTCCAAGTCTGAAAGCAGGCATTATCCTTCTTTGATAGAAAAACACAGCTGTGTAGTGCTGAGATACTAATGTGTTCTGCATTCAGCAGATTGTAGGGAAAACAGACATTCTTATTTTGGATACAATTCAAACTTTTGGCAGTGTCTTCCAGATTCCGAGGTCATTTGCATCACTTCATTACAATGCACACACATTGTTCATACCTTGTTATATGCCAATTGAGTATAAGTAAGTATTTGCATATTATTGCTCCACAGCTTATTGAGAGGCATTTCATTTCAGAATTTTAAATATTTAGTGACCAGGTGTTTAACTGCCAAATAAAAATAATCATGTCTGTTTCTTATGAGGAAAAAGTCCAACCAATCCAGTAAGACATTCTCAGTCCCAAGCCAGTGAAGTGTGTAAAAATGTAGTGAGCTAAATTCTCTTCCTATTTAAAACAGCATAAATGTGCAATTATTCCTCTGAAGCAAAATGCACACCACCAGATATATTTGGTGTTAATTAAAATTAGAATGTGGACTCTAGCAATCAGTATGTTAGTGAGTTTTATGTTAAAACACAAATACAATGGATGAAATTGCTAATCATGCAAAGAATAAAGAAAACATAAGAGAAAACATACTTTAAGCTTCTTCTCCATTTTTATTTTAATATTTCTCCAAATATTCACATTTCATGTTCTTTCTGCACTGTTTTCAGTGGGGTTTTTTGTTTGTTTGTTTGTTTTTAATTGATGGCTGACTGTTAGACCCCTTACCATGTACCTAAATGAAAATAGATTGATTTTCAAAGTCATAAAGCATCTTCTGCACTCCTTGATTCAGTAGCTTTCATTATTTGACCATGGAATGACTATTAAGAAGAATGTAATGGGATCATAAAAAAGACAGATGTTGCACTGGGTTATGTCAAGTAAGGTTTTTCCACTAGAAGTAGGGAGGTATTGAAGCTGTTTTATAAGGCGTGGCTGAATTTTCATACAAAATACAGGGTATAGCCCCAGTGTTTGCATCCAAGAACCAAGTATTCAAAAATAAAAGATGTAAACAGAAGCTCCTGGGATGATCAGAGGTTTGGAGAGCTTGCAAGAAATTACTATGAGAATTCAAATTATTTGGCTGAATACAGAAAAAAATGTAAGAAAGAGGGTGAGAGGAGGGTTTTATTTTCCTGATATTTCTTCATGCCTTTGTGGTTTACAGTATTAAAAACCTCCTGAGCTACAGAAAACTATTCCATACTACCAGCCATCCTTGTCACTTTATGTGTACTGTGAATAGTATCACAACCTCGTGTCTCAGATAAGTGGCCTGAAGTGTGTACACAGTAATTGAGATTTCCATACACTATGTATTTGTACAGTGGCATAATTATGTTTTCTAATTTTTCCTCTTTTGTTTGGTTTCCGACTTTCTATATTAGAAAATAATTCAAATTTGCAGTCTTTCCATTGTTATTGACTTTTTAGGTCTGCAATCATTCCAAAGTCTCTTTTCTGACCAGTAACACCTAATTCAGTCATCAATGAGTTTTTATAAGTCGAGATTTATTTTTTCTTTATATGCTTTACTTTGCAGCAGTGAGTACTGGATTTATTTCACATATTACTTATTGAAAGATGTACCTGGTTCTGGTCTTGGTATGCAGTCCACGACTGTATTACTAGACCTAAAATAACTCAGACAGGGACTGAATCACTGGCTCAAGTACATATCCTGGCACTGTTTAGCCAGGTCCCTGACAAATTTTTGTCCTGTGCCATCAAATCATTGCCTAGACAATTGACAAGCATCATTTTGGCCCCCAAAAGAGGACTTTTCAAATGCAACTGTACCATAGGAAATAATGTAAGCAAGTTTATTTTCCAATTCATGACTGCATAGCTTAGCTTTACAATTAAAAGGTATTTATTATATTAAAGGAAAATCTACTTAAATCTGCTGTGTTTGTCCTATTTTTACATAGAGGCAATAGACCAATTGCTTAGCAGAAATTTTTACTATGCCTCCACTCATATTTGCCTTTATATTGCCAAAAATCTTGAAACTCCTTCTCAGATTTTCATGATTGCAGCTCTTTATCTCTGTTCTGTCATGGGCATCTCTGACAGCCCATGAGTTTTTGGGGAGCTGGTGCTTAGAACAACTGTTTGCAATGCACCAGCTGTGTCATTCCCAGTGCTGGGATGAGAAAAGGATTGCCTTGCATGTCTTACAGAAACTCTCTTTTCTTCTTCTTATGGTATTTGCTACTTCTACAGCTGTGTAAGGAAAATCATTTATATTGGTCTCATGGTTCTGAGACTTCCAGCAAAAGTAATATATGTTTTGTTTGCTTTCTTTAAATATCCCAACCATTTAAAAGAGATTTTCTGGGTGCCAAGACTATAATTTATTTTAAATATCTTATCAGATGCCAATATTTCATTGAATGTATAGATACTCCTTCTTTATTCATGGGCTTTGAAAGAAAATGATTGATGACTGGAGTTACTCTATCAGAGGTAATGATTAAAGCTTCAGCTTTTAATACTTACTCTAGATTATTTCTTTTACTATTTTAACTTAAAGTACTGAAGTGATAAATGATTCATTAGACAAGTTTAGAGTCTTCAAATCAGGAAAGTATTCTGTTAGGTCAGATGACAGATAAAAGTTTGAAAAACTTTTCATTTATGATCCTTTAGGATCAGGTTTATGATCCTTTTGCATCACGATACCTTATTTTGGGCCCGTTTTTCAGCTAAATAAAGAAAAAAAAGGAGAGGTTTGGTCTGAGAGACTTCTACACATTTTCTTTCATTTTCTCTAAATTATTGAGGAAAATAGAGAGGAGAGTGTGTGCGTAAAAGAGGAATTGAGTTCTTTGTAAAATAATCTTCCCCTTTTATGAATTCACAGTCTAATAATTATGACCCCTAATGTTCTCTTAAATCTTCCAAATATAAGTGAGTAGATATTTTGTTATTATTAAAATAACTTTTCTAGAGTGTTTTAATCTTTCTTTTCTGCATTTGGTGTTCTCCTGCTTGAAAAAATATATATGTTTAAATCTTCGTCTGCTGACAAGCCATGACCTGGTTTGTTATATAGGCTCTAGCCTGTATAGAGAGGATTGCCAGTTGTTTCTTGTTGGTTTATTTCTATCTAGGGTTATTTTAAATTATCACTATCACATTTAGAACTCTAAGTGTTCTAAGTGTGGTTTTACATACCTGTAGTGCCAAAACATTTTAACACTCTTAATATTTTTTTTTAATTTAGAATTAATCTTGAGGAGTAACATCTTGATCTTTGTTTAAGAGCAAAACAAACCTAAAACAGTCCAGCTAGAGGCAATTAAAATTAGATTTTGAGATAAGCTTGATAAAGGAACCATAAGAAAGGCTGTAAATCTATTTGAGCACTAAGATGCTATAACTAAACACATACTGATAATTACTATATTAAACATTTTTCCAGAGTTTTCTGTGGAAAGGAATTGCTTTTCTAAATTTTACTTTTCTAATTTTTTTTATTTTTCAAATGCTCTGTAAAATATTTTAAAAATAGATGCGACTGTATTCATCTTCACACATCCTGTTTTCCTTACATTTAGAAATTTGTCATGTGTATGCAGTTACACACAGCACAGAGAGAGCAGCACAATGGCCAAAGGCAGTTTATTTGAACTTCCATATAGTTTTCACCTCTTCTATAACAAATCATTCAGAAATTCAAATTAAAACTCTGCCTAAAGCTTGCTTCTTAACTTTTAAATTTAAAAATCCAGGATCCCAGCATTCTTTGGCCTCACAGGCACAATTGAGGTTCCCTTTCAAACTACAACTATTAGGATGCAGTGTTGCAAATATCAGACTGTCATCATGTCAAAAGCATGATTATTTCCATGCTAAGCCTTTAACCGGTCTTGATTAAAATTATGACTTCTGTAAAATTATAATTTCTGTATATTCTGTTATAGTATCTAAACTACTGTATGGTATCTCATCTTCCATCAGAGTTATGATTAAAGTGATCAGAAAGTTTTCCAGGTACTGCTCTTATGCATTGGAGTTAACATGAGTCCTACTTTGAGATGTTTGAAGTTTGGTGGCCAGCAACCTCTCATGTCCACAGACTGTTGGAATACTGATTTGAAGAAATAGATGTTCACATTATCAATTTTTTTTTTTACTTCTCTCTCTACAAGGGAAAAAATATAAGGGAAAATAGAAATGTCAGCAGGTATACCTGGTAATTCATTTGCCATGTTGTGCTATTATTTATGTCTATTTGATTGCCAAAATAAAGAGGATGCTCAAGTTAGGTTATGCTTCATTTTTATTATATTAACTCCGGCCTTGGTCTCTTGTTCCCTTTTTCTTGCTTAGTGCCATTACAGACATTTCATTTGTGAGTACTATCAGCAGTTATGAAAGAGCAATAAAAATGATTGAGGGTCGGGAAGGAACTGATTTATGAGGAAAGGAAAAGAGCTAAATATGGAGTGCCTGTCTAAATAATGATTCATGAACGGCGTGCTAAATGTCTGTGTTTTAAGAGGGTAAATGAGAGAGGATTCAGGTAGGGTGGCTCAAAGAGAAGTTACCAGGAGTGACTAAATGGAAGTAAATGAAAGATTTAAGCACCTTGTTTTTTATAGCCATATTTTTCCACCAGTAAAACTGCATGCAACAAGAAACAATCTCCCATGGGTGCTTTGAGCAGTGCTGCCACTTGACTGGATCAAGTGCACCATCAAGACACTTTAAAAAAACAGTCTTTGAATCAGTCATAGCTATAAGAGTTGCTTTTTTATAGGTATTTCAAGGTGTTCTGCAGCCAGTACTTAATAGCATGAGACACCTTTGGTCAGGTGATGAGCATTAAGGAGCAAAATCAATGTAGACACAGATGTTTACAAATTTTGACATAAACCACACCTTTAATCATGAATGCTTTAGTTTGAGTCACAAAATTGAGAAGAAAGGAATACTTTGCCTCGCAGTCTATTTACAGGGATAAGGAAGTCTCAGTCCCTGGTTCCACTCTCTCCCTAATTTATGAGTATTTGATACTATGTCATTTTTCTCCTAAAAGAAGATCTAGTCACCCAAATTTAGAGGTAATGACTATGAAGTTTTTGAGGTGCATGATTCCATTTTCAGCTAGGTAAGCTATCGTGCTTCTTAGAAAATTCTTCTGCATGAACTTCAGAAAAACACTGAGAATGATTCTGTAGCATGACAACTCTGGCAGTTTTTCCAACTTTGGAAATTGGCCTTATGTGTGGATTTATAGATCGGCCCCTCAGCTGAGCAGGAAGGGAAGCTTACAAAACCTGGTAAGTCATCTGATACTGGCCATTCTTTTCATATTACATGGATATTCTTAAGTTGTGTGAAAGGAGCCAAGAGAAATAAAAAGTTTCATTCATTCCCAATGACATTTTATTTTCTATTTTGCACATATAATTTTGTTCACTTTAATTCGCAATTTCATTTTTTAAGTTTGTCATTTCAGCTTCTAAAAAAAGATCTGACTGACAGCTGCCAATCGTGTGAAAAACTTCCATTAATTTTAAGTCCCAAATATCTACCTACCTGCAAAGCCTTAGAAACATTCACAGCACTAAGATTAGGGAGAGAAAGCCAACCATCAAATATCTCACAAGAATAATTGTGAGACAAGTGGGAGAGAGGGACTTTGAGTTCCAGGGAAGTTGCTCTGATCTTTTTAGAAGATCCAGCATTGTCTTGTTAATACTGTGTAGAGTTAGAAAGACAAGGATTAGTGACTGTGTTTTCCCTACTCTGACATTTTATAACCTCATTTCTCTACTAGATCATCCTGCTGTATTTGTAATGATCAAAAAGTGTAGTTCTGTTTCAGATCCTTCTTAAGGTGCATTCCTTAGGAGAGGGAATGGTACAGGATGGTGCCTCTGTAAAAGGATATGAAACAGAATTGCACAAACACAGAGGAGCTAAGGTTGAAAGAGGACTCTAAAGGTCATCGGATCTATCCATCTTGCTCAAGGAGGTTCACCCACAGCCAGTTGCCTAGGACTCTGTCTAGACAGCTTAAGACAGAAATGTAGACTCCACAACGTCCCTGCACAATCTCTGCCAATGCTTGGCCATCCTCTTAGTGAAAAAGTGTTTCCTGATGTTCGGAAAGAACCTCTTGTGTTTTGGTGTGGGCCTGTTACCTCTGGTCTTGTCACTGAGCAACACTCAAAACATCCTGACTTTTTGCACCCTCCCTTCAAGTATTCATATACATTGGTAAGATCTTCCAGAGCCTTCACTTCTCTAGGCTAAAGAGTCACAGCCTCTTTCTCAGCCTCTCCTAATTTGATAGCTCACTCTTGATCGCCTTTGTGGCCCTTCTCTGGAATCTTTCCAATGTGTCCACATTTTCCTTGTACAGGGAAACTGAAAACTGGACTCCACACCCCAGGAGTGGCCTCACCAGTGCTAAGCAGAGGGGAAGGATCATCTCCCTTCACCTGCTGACAGTGCTCTTCCTAATGTAGCCTAATGCTGTTACTTCCTAATACTGTCAGACATCTTTGCCATGAGGGTGTAGTGCTGGTTCATATTCAGTTTGATGTCCACCATGGTCCCTCTTTTCTTAAAGGAAGCCTTCCAGATAGTCACCCTCCTGCATATGCACTGGTGCCTGGAGTTATTCTTCCCCAGCTTCAGGAGCTTACACCTTTTTCAACTGTGAAGAGGTAAGAGTAATGATGGTCAATTTTTACTTTTTCTTCTCCACAATTTCTTTTTACAGACATCTTCTCCTCAGTTTGCACTTTAAGTTTGGTCCTGCACTAAATAACAAGGAAGTCCTCTTCTCACAATTGGCCTCCTTACATACTCCTGTTCAAATCAAATTCAAATGGACCCTGCCAATCTGGACTAGAAAAGACCCAGTCAAGATCTGTGAGGCAATCAGGAATCACTTCATTTGGTGTGATTTTTAATTTCTTCAGAGAAAGCTGATAACTAAAGGTCTTTGGATTCTCAGCATGCCAAGACTATTAACTTTCTTTATGACTGCTAATTTTGTGTCTTGCAGAAAAGACTCTCCATTAGCTTTCATATTTTTCTTCTTTTGCATCATACTTCTTACAAGAACTAGAGGAATTGTTATTACCATAATAAATTATGTCTAACAGTATCCATGAAACAATTTTGAGGAGAAGAATTTTTTTTTTTAATCATCCAATCCTGAATCCTAAAAGCTATTTTGGACTTGCTGGGGTTTATCTACTAGTGTTAATTACAGAACCAAGTAATATATTAATATTTCCTTTTTAGAATACAGCAGTAGGTGTAGAGGTTGCACCATATATAATCTGTGTTCATAGATAAGTGTGACTAATGCAGTGTACATCAAAAAGAAATCTATCCTAAGGCACTGTGCATGAGTCACAGAAACCATAATATTATATTCAGAGTAATAACTAGACAAGAAATAACAGACTCCCAAAATTTAATGAGGACATTTAGTTAAAAAGTGTATTCTTAGTTTGTGTTAAGCTACTGACCAGTGCTGTATGTGCTTGGTTCTTTTACTCTTTTTTAAATTCTATTAAACAACCACATGCAATGGAGCTATAGATTACCATAACATTAGTTCATAACCTCAATGAGGTAATAGCAGGTGTCTGCAGTTTGTGTTTTGTAATCATGTTGCCTGCATAATATAGTAGTCATTGTGGTGAAAATAAACACCTCTGTAACAGGCTGCCTGCCTTATAGGTGAATAATCCTTATTGTATCACTGTAGGTGATAGAGACAACCTAGGAAAAAAAAAAAAAAACAAAACACTGCTTCAAAGATGGCCAAGTCCAGACACTCAAATTGAAACATGTAGGAGATTTACCTTTTAAGAAAGGTCAGGAGTCAGCAAACCTGCATTACTTCTTACTTCTGCTTGTTAGGGAAGGAATAATACAGGAACTGCTGTCATATGTTCCTCACAAATCACAGAGGTTTCTCTTTTCTTTCTGGAGTAGCATAGCTTCTAAAGAAAGGGTGTCTTGAATTAGCTGCTTTTTTGTGCTGTCCTTTCTATATATCTTAAAAAAATACCTCTCTATTTTTCCTTTTTTTTTCTTCCTTTTTCTTTTTTCCTAATGTAGTGGACTGCCAATAAATGAATATAATTTTTTGCTATAAACTGCAGTGACATATTCTTGCAGTTTGGTTTGTACCTACCTCTAATGTGCAGGAAAAGCAACTACTGCAAAATCCTGATATTTTGAACTATTAGTGAAATTTTATATGGGGAGGAAGTCTAGGTTTATTCAAGAACATGCTTGCTCAAACAAAAATAATCCACTATCAAATTAAAGGATCTCTAAATGTTAATGCCATTATTCCTTTGTACATACCATAAACTTGAGAACTGTCAAGCAAGAATCTCTTCCAAAAAAAATAAATATATTTCAACACAGGTTTTGAAGTAACAATAAGGAATCTTTTTCCACTTGTCCATTTGTGTCTTGCTTTTTGTTTTTCTGACATCTCTTTCCTCTTTTAATAGCATAACCATACACACAGGGCAACGTAAATTAATGATCCTAATATTTCAGTTGCAAATTATGTTTTTCACTGATCCAGTCCCAGAGCTAGCAGCCAGTCCTGAGTTAGCTGACATTGTTGGCTATTATTTGATGCTACAGAAATGGACAAATTGCTTTAAAAACAAACCAGCAAGTTAAGCAGAACGAACAGCCCATAAGTTAAAAAAGAAAAAAAGAAAAAAAGAAAAAAAAAGAAAAAAAAAAAAAAAAAAAAAAAAAAAAAAAAAAAAGAAGAGTTTTTTTCTAGAAACGTTTTCTGTTTAGACTATTAATTACCTCATAAAATAAATCTTAAGAAGTCACTTTTGTGGTGTGGTATTTGACTATCCTTGACACTGGACATGCAAAACAGGAGGTTAATTTGAAGACAGTTTGTATAGGATGCTCTGTATTTTGCACAGTATGCTAGATACACAGAATCTGATTTTATTCTGTACCAGAAAATAAAATGAATTGACATTAACAAAGTACCTTGTTGATACTTTTCTTATTGAAGAAGAGGACTTTGGACTGATGCCAGCAGGTTTGGTAATTAACTGTGGTCAAAAAACACAATGCTGTCAAAGATTCAACTTCTTTATATCGCTGGTGTCTTTTCATACCCCACAGAGATGATGACTGGGTTGCTAGGAAACTTACTTGAGTTTAACAAAGGGTAATGTAGGCATCTCTTCTATGGAAATAGAAGCCAAAACTGTGTTACTTAAGGAGCTACTTACCCTAAAATGTCTTTGTTTTACAATGAGTGGACAGGTGCACTTGTCTCTTCACAGACATTTTAATGTGTTTTACTGTTGTTAGAGTATATAAATGTACTTTAATCAAACTCCAAAGAGGATATTTCCCTAAGACTTGATGGGATCAATCTATTGTCAGAAATACACAAGTGTTCCAACTGCAAGTATCAGTGGAAGAACAAAAGGACCTTACCTCTCTTTCCTGAGTCTGTCTCTAACAAAGTAATTCTGCAAATCTAACATTGCGTAAGCGGGAAGTTGGAGGGGGAGAATTATTCTTTGGTTTTGTCTTTAAGGAGAGCCTTAGTTCTGACCCCCTTTTCCTGAAGACTAGACTGTTCTTGTGAGTTTTTTAGTGCTGTCCCTTCACCTCTCCTGCCTTTCCTCTACAGCTTCAAAATAGAATAGGCAGATTAAAAAATGTTCTTATGCCTTTCCACTCTGAACTACTGCAATGCCCAGGATCATTCAGACAGCTCCAGGGGTAGGTGGCTCACCTCAGTGGTGGGGTCTCTTAGATGCTGCCCCCATTTCAGCACCACTCTTACACAGGGTTTAAAAAGAGTTTCTATGCAAGGTTTAACCTATACAAAGGCAGTGAAGACACTGATATGCCCTTTTTCTTATTTTAGGGACACTTCCCACCAGGCCACACTTTACTCTGATTCATATCTATTGCCCGCAAATTTAGGCAGACACAGTCAAGTTGATAATCTGACTTTGTTACATTTTTGTAAAAATATTCTAGTCATTCTGTGTCTTGGTTGAATGCAATTGGGTTTATCCTTTTTAAATTGCATTAAAATTTGCTGTGAGCTTTCTTTTCTTGGGGTAACCATGGCAGCATAATTACCTTACCTGCTATTTCCTTCTTCCCCTGTTACCAATATTTTTTCTAGGGGATCATAAGTTTGTATAAAAATAAACCCCCACATTGAAATAATATTGGGAGGCTTTGCTGACATTTTACCCTCATAGTTTTATGACCTCTAAGAGCAGAATTGCTTTTGTCATTGGGAGTATGATAGCTATCACTTGCACTGTGCACACCACTTTAACATTGTTGAGATCATAGAAACAGCATCAAAACTCATGTCTGATGCTCTTCAGCAGAACAATTTATATCTCTTGCTGTCAAAAGAATAATGATATAAATTTAAAATAAAAAATCAAAGACAAAATGAAGACAGATCTTATGGACTTCAACCTGTAATCAGGATTCCTGATTACAGTCAATATCTGAAATCATAGATATTCAGAATACTGAGCATGGGCTCCGAGATTACTGCTGAATATTATTTTTTAGTTTTAAGTATCATCTCAGAGGCAAAATTATTTCTTTAAATGTCAGTCAAAATTTCTCACTTTCCATATCAAACAGATTATCATAAAGACTTCAGAAATTCCTCTGTAGGACTCAAATCACGTGCTTGTTTCTGGTTTGTGGTTTTTTTGTGTGTGTGTAATTGCTTGCATTAGACCTATACTTAAGTTAGGAATGGCTCCTCTTAGAAAAAAACATTTATATTATGAGTGGGTTTAATCTAAAACAATGGTAGAAAATAAGTATTCCAGTCCCTGGGCATTCCAGAAAAGGTAAATATTAGATTTAATAAGTTTTTAATCTATATTAAAAAATTCACAAATTAAAACTATGAAAGTAATGAAAATTATTTTTATTGTTATGAAAGCAATTGCAGAACTGGGATTTGATTAAGAAAATGATTGTAACTGTCCTGACTATGAGAGAAGAAAATGAAAAGGTGAGAGATGGAACTTGTGAAAGTTTGGAGAATTAAATTTGTGAACTCAGAAAGGTCATCTGAAAAATAAGCAGTTTATATCACACCAACTGTCTGCATATAATGTATGCTATGCTGTTATTCTGATTTTATATGTAGGTATGTAACACTTCTAACTGTAAAATCAATAATCAATATTTTAAATGTGATTATTGTTCAGTTATTATCATAAAAATTAAATTGTGAAGTTACTCAGTTCTTCATTACTGAGTGTGAAAGAAGGAGAAAGAATCAAGGGATTGTTTTGAAAGAGAACTGAACTAAGAAACACAGATCCTTTATGAGACTGACTGAATTTGTGTTGAACTCAAAAAAGCCCAGAAAACAAATTCTTCAAATTCCACAAGATCAAATGTGCCACTGACTGAAATTTTGTCTGGTGATGAGCAGAAAATTGATGAGTCTGATGATCCTGCAAGACACTTTCATTTCATTGTCTCTGTTGAAACAGTCACATGTTAATTAATGTTTCTTCTCAGAGCTTTCAGCAACATTTTAACATCTGCTGTATTCAGTAATAGTTTTTATTCATTTCCTGCATCCAAAACACTGCAGAGATCAATCTGTGCCGTATGACATAAAAACAACTAGAAGGTAAAAGCTTCAACTTGATCAAAAAGTTAAAATTTCCTTTTATATTAATGAAATTGCCTTCAACTGAACAAAATCAACATTAGAAATAGTGACTGGAAGGCTTACATTTATACATTTGCTAACAAATTTGGCAAGCAGGAAAAACATAGGCAGCAATAAAGAACTGGAACTTAGGTCTTGTGAAGATTGTTAAAATCTACAACATATTGAGCAACAAAAGGACAAATGATGGCTTTAAACAAAATAACTATTATTCAGGTCCATCTGACCACAAAGGTATCATCACTGACTTAAAAACTCTTTAGTGCTCAGTGACCCTGCTCATGTCCAGAACTGCTGTTATTTGAGGATCCTGCTTCCCACCTAAGCTCTATTATTTGTGTGCCTGTATTCTCCAAAGAGCCTCAACTCTAACCTCATATAAAGTGAATACTTTACTGGTGGCAGCCTGGTGTCTCGATTACTTGTATAGAAAGTAGGTCATGTGGATTCAGTTCTTTCCTTCCAGTGATACCATTCAAAACCAAAGTCTCTGGAGGGTACCTCAGTCAACAAGCTAAAAAATCTACACCATTTTGAATGAGTGATTCTGCAGTGAAGAACTCAAAAAAGGGAATATGTGGAGGAGGGAGCACGAGCTACATCCTTGCAAATGATGCATTCCTTTTATGAGAAAAATATACTGATTCTGTTCTGTTTGTGCATTTTGTGTTTCAAAGCAACTCACTAAAATATTAAATAACATCTTTTAGAAAACATATCCAAACCCTGTTCTCTTCTCTCCTGATGATCATCTTTTGGGAAGTTACTGAACTTCCCAAAGCCCTGTGGATTCATACGCTTTCCCGCAGTGACACAACTTCAGAAAGATAGAAAGAACTTACCTCTAGCATAAAAAGAAAACAGCATAACACCTGGTGCTTTTTATGGAAATGCAAATTTTAGGTTGGACTCCCTCTCACTTTCACATTCAAGACCTGACAGAAGGAGGTGGATATCAAAGAGAAAGGAATGCTTAACATAGGAGTGAATATAAATTAACATAACATGTTTTCTATATAGAGGCTTTTTTTTCCTACGTATGACTTAACTGTGTTTGTTCATTGTGTGAGATTTTTAGGTTGCAGTTCTACTACTTAACCCAGTAAGTCCAACTTTCATTTCTGATCGACACATTTAAAATTTAAACTTTCCGACACCCAACTCGTAGTCAAGACAGGTGGTTCATTAGAGCTATCACTACATAACTCAACAGCTAAAGTAATGCCAGATGGTTAATCAGGCATGACATCTGATCTAAAAATCCATACTATGATATCCATAGGGTTAGCTGTTCTCACTCCCAAAATACCCCATGCAGAACTCTGTATCCAGGTTTCCTAGGACATATTTTGTAAACACAGGGATGGCAAAATGAGATCAGTGCTAATTTGGCCCCACAGCTCCATGAGCCACAAGTGTAGCTCAGGCAGAGCAAAGCTTTTGATGCTGAGCACCTGACTCGCACAGTATGGAAGGTTCAGGGTCTGACCCCCTGGCTTTAATGCCTGCAGCAGTGAGATGTCATTGGAATGCTTCTAGAGTACATCAGGGATTTTTAGCCCAAGAGGGCTTGCAGTATATTGCTCCCTTGCAGTATTTCTGGGCCTGCTCTGCGGTGTGAACTGAGGCCACAAGTGAGGTGTCCTGCACTCCTGTCCCAAAACAAATCACTGAATTAGTCACACCCTTGTGATGTGAAAACCTGGAAAACTGGGGGATTTCAAATCAAAATCTAAAAGGATTCTTGGATCTTGAGCAAGCTACATGAAATGATGTGGCCTTAGAAATGTCCTCTGGTACCTGGTTACCCCATGCGGGCTGGGCAGCTCTGACACAGGCTGTGAGAAGAGCACCCACCTCTGCAGCAGCAGCTGCACACAGGCAGCACAGCCCCAGATGGGTGAGGGAAACCCTACTATCCTCAGGACAAGGCCTTTAGTTCAATATTCTGGCAGCAGAATTTAGGCACCTTTTATACAGAGGTGTCTTGTGTGTCATGTTATTCAACTATGCTGCTGATATTGTTAACAGCGTGGAGCCCACCATGGGATCAGAGCAAGGCTTTTCCTCCAGAAGCAGCTATCAATCATCTGGTCGTCTAAATCCCTCCTTAGGCTCCATTGACTGTGTCTCCATTGACTGCAGCAGAGCCTTATAGGCCTGCTATATATATATTTATATAGTGGGAAGGTAGATACTTATCAGGCAAGCAGACACCTACATGAGACACGAAAAATTAGGTGTCTTAATCTTGCACTGGATTTGTTTCTTGAAATCAGAACCTGTCCATGATGAATCTCCCAAAGTGCTTTATAAGTATCAGCAGAGTATCCTTGTTCAAAACATTCACATCAGGATTATTCAGATTAATGTAAACCTTTATTAACTGATCTTTTTTTAAGAGGGAGTATATTTTGAAAGGGCAAGTAACTTCAGAAAGTGGATGTCAGTGTCTCAGAATAGACTCAAAAAGCTGGCTTCCCTTTGCAGGGAAACCAGATTACTTAATGCTCTATGTTACTTGCAGAATGACTAGATCATTTACAACATGAATTTATTTTCTGTTTTGGAATAAATAGACTTATGGAGTAAATTTAGGATTTTGAGTTCTACAGGATCTCAGTAATACAGTAAATTTTAGAAATTATCAATTTTCAGGGAAATTTTGAAGCCAATGAATAATTCTCCCTCTCTTTGGCTGTTGTTATTAATTCCTCTCTTGCAGAAGAGCAGTAACTCATTTCTTCATGTGCTTGAGGGATAGATTTTTCCTCTCCTCATGCACAGACACAGACAGTGCCTCACAGCTGAGGGGCTAGAGTCATCTTGCTATACTTAAATCTGTTAGCTTTACAGCTCTCATTTTACTCCATCCACTTCCTTTTGCCTCCTTCTGCATCACTAATCATGGAAACTGAAGGTTAAGATCTACCTGCTTTACAGAGACAAGAGTCCCTCTGTAAGAGGCAAAGCTAAAGCTACAGATGGGAACAGGCAGAAAGGCTGGAAGATCATAAGCACACATATCTGTGTTTTAAGAGAGAAGTTAAACGTAGAATTGAAGGCCAGCATGAATGTACCCAGCCCTCTGAGCCAGAAGGCAGCAGAATGAACAAGCCTTCCATCCAAGCCTTACCATCCAAGGGGAAATGGTCAGTGACCTACTACACCACTTAGACACACACAAGTCTGTGGGGTGGGATGGGATTCATCCAAGGGTACTGAGGGATCTAGCAGAGGTGTTCACTGAACCACTTTCAAACCAGGACATAACAAATTTTGAAGAATAAATTTTACCTTAATTACTACCTTGATGAAAGGCTGAATGTCTTTCAAAAGCTTTGGTTGCCCTCAAGCCCTGATATAATTCTATGATCTGATACTCAGAAGTCATTTCTAATTTGTCAGGAAAATCTGTATTGCTGGAATGAGGAGAATTCATTGGGGTCTTTGCATTTTTAACAGAAAGAGTAATGTTGCAACTGAAAAGTGGACTTGCCATTTTTTTCTCTGCTGTTTTTATGAATTATGCAAATCATAACCCATGGTAGGTCACTGCACAGGATTTAGAGAGAAAGAGCCTTCTCTGTTTTCCATTCCTGATGATCCAGACTTTTATTTCTAGCAAGTTTAAAACTAGAAACTTCTGATATAACTTTATGTACAAATTGTTTTGATAACAGAACTAAATTAACTTTAGTACTGAGATTGTAGCTGACTAATTTGGTGTGTTTCATTAACTCATATAAATTTGTGCAAAACTGCATTCCATGGTCCAGACATACTAAAAGATGGATCAAAATAAACAAATTATTTTCATCAAATCATCATTTTTGATGTAATATTTTTAGGTATTTTTTTCAACTTTTTGATTTGCTAAAAAGATTCCAAAGTATGTTTTTAGAAGTTTTAATTAACCGTTCAATGTGAAACAAGTGTTTTTGATTTTAACCACATTAGTAAGTATAATAATAACTAAGGTTGATTGTTAATTCAATTTTTGGTGATGAAAATCAGTTACATTATTTTTGTACAATTTCAACTATTTTTACATACTTCCTGGATGTTTATGTCTTGCCACTGGTTTGAGAAGTGCTTTTCAATTTATTTTTCAAACTTACATGCATGTAGAAAATCCACATCTTTATTTTTTCAGGATAAATATAGATAAAATATAATAGAATGGTTTCATTGGAAAAGAAAAAAAAGTTTCTTTTCCAGAGTGCAATTACTTCAAGGTATCATTTTTGCACTTTGCATATATAATAGGAGCGGCTAATACCATTCTTTCTTTCAAACACTTCATCTGTACTTGACATGGAGAAAATGTCATTCATTACGTGGCTGCTAACACAGTTGCTGCTCATTGACCCCAATTATAGGAGCCATCACTGCTCAGGCTTAAGAAAGCACTTAGGCACACACTTGAGCTCCATTAAAGGGACTTGAATGAGGAAAGGCAGGCACAGGCTGGAGTGCCTGGTTGAACAGGGCTCATCTTGCACACAGGCCCTGCCAGCATCAATGTCTCATAGCACAACAGTAGCCTCATTGATCCCAGCAGGGCAGCTCATACAAATAAAAGGTCAAACTTAAGTGTGCACCTGAATATTCTGGACGAACCAGAAGCTGGATGTCTTTGTAGTTAACTACAGGTAACACAATTCATCCACAATGCGAAGTGGGCTCATACACGCTGTCTCAAGTCCTGAGTGTTGTGTGAAACCTGGAAGGATACTGTTAGACTACTCCTTGAGCAGCCACTGTGTCTGCTACTGCTGGCCATTGTACACCACTGCACAACTGCCATGGTCATCACAGATTTGGGGCTGGCAGGCAGGATGGAGAGAAGCCCTGGCAACAGAGGTGTCCACGCCTCTGCATTAAGCACCTGTATCTCAGCCACAGTCTATGAAGAAAACAAAGCAATTATAAACATCATTCACAACTACACAGTTCACACAGAGCTGTCACAGCTAAGACCTTGGAAACACCTCCCCAGCTCACACCGTGGGCAGCCTTTCCTCAGTTTCTCTCATGTACTACTCACTGTCAGGAGGGGCCAGGGACAGCGAGGTGCTTTCTTATGAAACAGAGAAATGGGGTCCAGGGCTGATTAGGGAAATTAAACAATTTTATTGACTTATTTTTCTTCCAGACAAGAAAAGCTAAGAGTGAGCATATGTAGTAAAAGAAAACCAGCTTGTGTCTGCACAGAGCACATAGTTTTCAGATGGGCAAGGGATTTATAGGGAGATAGTATCTGTAATTCTACATCAAACCATAAGCCAAATTTACAGTATCTCGTTCACTTCACTTTGATTATTCTATGGGTTTTTTTGCTGAAGTGGTTTTTACTCTCACATGACAGTTCATTGAATTTAACAGAAACATCCAACTCCTGTCATTCTTGATAGACTTACATGTCCTTGTAGATCAGATTATGCAAAACAACCTTTCTGTATATTATGTCACTAAAAAATCAATGCACTGATGCTTCAGGTGCATAACTTCTTGTCAAAAATACAGCCTGCCAACAAGGAAACAAATGTATAAATTACCTTTGGGCCAGACATCATATGTAATTTTTTCCTAAACTGTGTTACCTCCTAGGCACTTGCTGCAACACTCTCATATCAGAAGGAACAATACAACATCACAGTTTTTCAGGATGAAGAAAGGAATTGTAATGAAAATGCCACTTTTAATAAGAAAGCTCAATAATATTCAGTCTTGGTTATTTCAGCTGATATATTAATGTCTTGCACTTCTTTCTGGAATTCAATAACTGAGTGAAAAAGGTAGAGATCAGGGGGGTAAAAAAATACATGGCTGTTGCTAAGCACATAAGGTCACTGAAATTATTGGTAGAACTGATCTAACAGCAGTTGGTCTTTAAACATTTTTTGTATGATTTTTCAAGTAAACTAGAAGGGAACTCCTTACCTGCCTAAAGCATAAAAATTATAACTCAGTTTTTCTGCAAGATAGAAGCTGTATCACATGGAGACCAAAAAATTCTGAAATCTTTGGAACAAAACATCTTCGTACAGCCATTACCTGTACACAGGCACAGTGATTGAACGCAACTGCACCTCAAAGTCATGGACTAGAACTGGGGATGACCTCGTAGTCACATACTGAGAAAAGCAGGTTTTGCATTCATCAGCTGTTTTCTGCTTTAAGATGCTCCATTTGACCTAAAAAATGCTGGAGAGAGACCTGGTGTCTTTAAACCTGTTCTGTGGAGTTATGTGCCTAATGTAAAAAACATGAGCAGAATCATTTACTTTCATGAGACTTTCCTGTGCATAAAATTAAGAATGAGTGCTTTTAGACCCCAGGAGATGCAATTCGTTATTATACTATATGTGTGGTCAATAGAGATATTTCAATTAGAGATTTGGGCAGGAATTAGGAGAGCCTCAGCTGAGGATGATGCTTCAGATGAAGGGAACGGACTCCTTTTCACTACTTTCTCCTCAGTCTAAAATTGCTGAAGTAAGATTGCTGCATAAGTTACAAATCCTCACATATCAGAAAGAAACTATGAGGAGCAGCTGGAAGGTTTTTTAATAAAATTTTTAATATGTAGCCTTGCTAAATTTCTTTTTTTTTTTCCAATGAAGTCATGGTATTTATGGTTTCTCCTTTTGTTTGGTTGGTTTTTAATGACAGTTTCAGAATACTTGGGAAGACCAATGTTTTGTTTATTTCATTTTTTCCTTTTTAACTCTTATTGTGGTATGCATTTGAATACTTAAATGAAGAAAAAAAAAGACCAAAAACAAAGAATAAAGGGAAAGAAATGTTGACTGAAACATTTCATCCCAAAACATTTTCTTTTTGAGCAAAAGATAAAATTACAGCACTACTATTTCTCATGTATCACTTTGTTTACAGAAATGTATCAGTTCAAAAACAAGTCTTAAATTTTAAAGTGTACATTTTATGTTTTGAAAATGGAAACATTGAGATTTTTCTTTTGATTTTTTTTTTTATATTATACCCTTCAATTCTAAAACAAAAATGAAACAAACAGTACAAGGAAGCCTGAATGTTTCAAGTAACTTTATAATGCAAATTAATGTGTTTTTTTCTAAGGCCAAGCAAAAGCTTATACCAAAAATCATGGTAGCAAGTAACAAAAAAAAAATTGGTTGGAATGTAAGTTTCTAATTCAGGCCCAATAAATTGTACAGAATTTAGGTAAATGCCCAACAGACCTTCATTCATTTTAAAAAGTCAACTGCTGGAAAAGGATATTTGGGTAATGATGATAGTCCTTATGTTTTTCAAATAGTGTAATAATGAAAATATTTTCCTAGTTGAATCTGAGTAAAAGGTCTCTAATCAGATTTCAGGGTTTCAAATCCTCATCTGCTGCTTTCATGGGAAATTTATTTAGTGGATGGGGTACAGAACAGCTGGGAAATTAACAGATAAACCAAGGCTGGGATACAGAGCAGCAAAGTATACAAGATTTATGAGTCAAAAAAGAAACACAAAAGCCTAAAACTCCTTAGTCAAAAGGTTAGCTACCTCCCCTTGAGTAGGGAAGACTCCGTTCAAGTCCTTGTATTATTCACTAGTGAATTATTGCATGGAGAAAAAAAAATAAGGTTCATAAATCACTGTAAGAAAGATAAGGTAGTTTGAAAAAAATTATGCTATTTTCAGTTTTGTTTCACTTTGGGTTTTTTGAGTTTTTTAAGGAAGGGAGAATATATGATTGTTCATTAGATTGGTGTTGCAGGATGGTATGACATTGATGATGCACTTGATCTCCACTCATTCTGTATTTCAAAGACAGTTATCCTTTGGATAAGCATTGTTTGGGGTTGATCAAAAGTTACATAAGCAGAAAGTTTGAATGGCCTAAGCACAGAATAACTTAGTCTGAAAGTAACATTTTGGAAGTCATCTAGTTCATTCCCCTGGCTTAAAGAAGAATCAGCTATAGCACATTGCCCAGAATCATGCCTAATGGGTTTTGAACATCTCCGAAGATGGAGGTTCTACAAACTCTCAGGATGGTCACTGCCAGTACTCAGTAACCAACACAGTAAAAAGTGTTTATTGATGTTCAAAGGGAACCTCCATGTTTGTACTCATTGCCTCTGCTCTTGTAAATAAGCACCACTGAATAAAGCCTGTCTCAGTCCTATTGCACCTTCCCTGCAGGTATTTGTGCACCCTTTTCCCCCTGAGCCTATTCTTACCCAGCCTGACCAATGCCAGCTCTCTCAATCTCTCCTTATATGACAGATGCTCCAATCCCTTCATCATCATAGTGACCCTATGCCTGTCCTATAGTCATAGTGACTGTGATTGTCCTATAGTCCATAGTGACCCTATGCCTATGTCCATGCCTGTCTCGTATAAGGGAGCCCAAAACTGGGCCCAGAACTCCAGGTGTGACTCCACCATTGCTGAGTAGATGGGAAAGGACCACCTTCCGTGGGTGGCTGGCAGTGCCCCCCAATGCAGCCCAGGATTCCACTGGCCNCCTGTCCTATAGTCATAGTGACTGTGATTGTCCTATAGTCCATAGTGACCCTATGCCTATGTCCATGCCTGTCTCGTATAAGGGAGCCCAAAACTGGGCCCAGAACTCCAGGTGTGACTCCACCATTGCTGAGTAGATGGGAAAGGACCACCTTCCGTGGGTGGCTGGCAGTGCCCCCCAATGCAGCCCAGGATTCCACTGGCCTTCTTTACTATGAGTGTAATCATGGCAGGGCCTCAGGGCCTCCTCTGCAAAGATTTCTTCCCCGTGGTCATCCTCCAGCCTCCACCAGTGCTTTGGTTTGTTCTTCCAGAGGTGTGGGACTTTGCCTTTCACCTTGAACTTCATCAGGTTTCTGGTCATCCATTTTCTTAACCATATGTACTAAATATAATTATTCTCAAGTTACAGCTCTCAATCTGATGTGATTGCAACTTTCCAAGTGTTTGAAATAGCAAGTTCTGTGGAGAATATCAGTGAGCCCTTACCTCAAAGTAAAAACTAGTGTTTATTTCTCTTATTCTGATCTCAATTGTCTTAAAATAGAGAAAATAGAACCGTGGAATGGTTTTGAGCTTTTCAAGTACAGTATGGTGTTATGAATGTCTCCTGTCGGCTGATTTAGAATTCATATAAACAAAGAATATGTGCTGCTTTATTATTATTATTATTATTATTATTATTTAACTGTCTGTTTTATCAAATGCAATAATAAATTGACTTGTATGTAGCAGTGAAAATCAAGGATCAAACTGGAGTTCTTGTAATGATGACAAACAGGGTAGTCATTGAAGCAGAAATGTTTCCCTGTCCCTATGGAATTGTTTGTACCTAAATAGCACTGTCACCCTCCTCGGGATTTCATATTCTAGTGCAAGTAGTGATCCAGCTGTGGTGGCTTAATCAATCCCATTTTGACATCAGTCTAGTTTTATGAGCTCCAATAAATGTATTTCAAAAATGGATTCCTCAGCTGTAAGATTCCTCAGCTTGTTATTCCCAGCATCTAGGCCAGTGTCAGAAGTGTACATGAGCAGTATCCTTGAAATTTGGGTGAAGAAACACTAATTGCAAAAAAGAAGGAGGTTTGGAAAAAGAGGCAGGACACCAGTCTGCATGCACCATGCCGGAATTCTTCATCTAATTCTACCACTTTTGTAAATAGCTCTTATAAATAAAGAAACAATTCAGACTAATAAAGAACAGGTCCTCTAATGTAATTACATAGTGCACAATGCATGAAGAAAAGTAGAAGCTCTCACAGCAAGGAAGAGAGAGTGATTAATAGGAAAAGAAAGCAACATAATGGAACAGAGCAGGAGGCATCCAGGAAAGACTCAGACTACCTGTAATCCTTATTTCCAGGAAAATAAAGTGATCTTGCATAAACAGGAAAGTGGTGGTAGTAAAAATTAAATCTGTGTTTGTAGCGATTATGGGGAATGAGGATAAAAAATAAGAATATGAAGATGAAATTCATTACTACCCCTTGTAAAGGACAGATTAGGAAGTCAGCGAGACAGTGTGGCTAGACTTAACCTTCTGACTATCAAATGGCTGGCAAACACTGGAGTGTTGCCACACAGGAGAGAATAAATTGGATATGAGCTGGCTTTTAGGGAAAATTGATCTGCTGCCAAAATCAGGTGCCTAGTCTAAACACAAATCCCTGCAGACTCTCTCTTTATTAAAAAAAAAAAGAATTTGGCTTACTTTTGAACCAGAAATGGGTCTCAGCAAGTTATTTATCCCTATAGCTGCCACAAGGCTGTACCTAGGAAATTTCTAAAATGTTTGGCAAAGCCGTTTCTTAGTTTTTCAAGTACCTCAATAGCTCTAGATATTTGGTCCTAATTTTCATTACCTTAAATGCAGAGGAATTGTTATAACGGGGAATAAATTCTGTAAAGGTTATTGAACACATATAATCTTCTGTACTGTAAGAGTATTTTAGGAATTAAGGGCAGTATGCTCACCCCTCTTATCTGCCTCCCCAGGGACCTGATTCTGGCCATTGACAGAGACAGGTCCCAAGTCCAGATGCATTTTTTGTCTGACTCATTATAGCCATTCTGTCTTTCTAATATTGCAGCTTAATATTCTTTTCTTATTTAGGACGCACTGCAGCAGTCACTTCAGAAGAATACAAAGTTTTCAAGAAGTCAAAATCAGATGTAAGATTTCTAACACCAATTTCTAGGAGGCATTATTTCAAAGAAACAAGTTTAGCTACACTAAAGTGACTCCCAAACAAGAGTGACCAAGCTACCAAGGGTGAAAGTTAAAAGGTGACAATCCCTGTTTGAGAAAAGAGCTGCTGGCTAAGCTTCAAGAGCTCTAGCAGCAGGACAGAAACACTGAGTGTTTAGCCCTACAATGTCCACTACAGATGTCATTAAGGTCAGCGTGACTGGAAGGAAAACATTCACTTGCTATGAGAGTGAAAAATAATCCTAGACATCCCATTAAGGCTTCTTGTATTCTGATTATCCCAGCAGGGCTGTGTGAGACCAGCACTTCTCAGGCAGTGTCAAAGTTGGTCAGGGATGGCCAGGCTTTTAGAGCACAATTTTTTTTTTCAGAATGAAAGAAGAGAGGAAATAGACCACAGAGCAATAAGCAGCTTATAGTCACACATTGCTTTCCTAACACTGCCTCTTGCACCTCTAGGAACTCATTCTCTTTAGTCTGTGATTTTTTGTTCTGATTTAATGTCTCCTATCCTACCTATTTTGCAAATCTCTATGGAAGTTATGGATAAAGGAACAGGTAACAACCATGTGCTGTAATACACATATCTGCACAGAAATACATATAACTCTTGTAGTAGACTGATGCAATAGTTTTTGAATATGTCATCATGTGCCCTATTGTTTATGTCAATAGAATATTTATTATTGGATTCTTCCAAAACATATCATCTGTTACAAAGGATGACATCCTTTTTACTGTTGTATTTTGCAACTATGCTATTAGAACAGTGAAAAAGTGCATTCCAGCTGATTTGTAGAGGCAGATGCGTCGTAACCCCTGCAACACTAAAAAGCAGAAGTATTGTGCAGAAGGAGCATGACCAAGTCATAGTGGTTTGGAAAACATTATGACACCAGTGGCAACATGCAGTAATTTGATAAGAAATTCCTGAGAAAGTCAAGGTTTATAGATGTTTGCAAACATCAGTGGCACCAAGTGCTGGAGAGCTGGACAGAGAAATCCATTTATTTAATTTCAGTGCAGCACCAAAATATTGTCAAACTGAAACAGTTATAAGGGGCTTGTACAGCTTGCAAATAGAAAAGCATAGTGCTAGGAAATAACCACTAAGACAGTGAGAAAAATACGAAGTAGATCCCACAGTGCAGCACAAGAGACTACAATATGCAGTGCTTGATTGGTTTTAATGCACCTCAGAGGGAAGAAAATGGCAAATCATCAAAGAAAACGCAATGCTGGCCATGCTGGAACTTCTACTACCTTCTAGGAAACAGCAAAGGATTCACATAAAGTGGAGTTCTGCACTGCACATAAGCAGTTTCTCAAAATGTGTAGAAGATATCAATTTGAGTCCAGTGATCCTGTTCACACCTGTCAGCCCATTCAGGAGAAAGTGGTTTCTGTACGTGAACAAACAAGCTTAGCTGGGTAGGTAGAGTACTCCAAAAAGGAGGAGAGTGCCCCATAAACACATAAAAAAGAATATGGGAAAAGTTCAACAATGGCTGTCAGGAATGACCAAAAGGGCAAAACATTTTCTCATGCCAAAGAGTATTATGCAATGTCCAATAGAGGAATCACAAACACAGCAAAGAAGCTGTTGAGATAATGTCAGGCTAAGCAGGCATCCTTTAATAAAAAGGAGCTGAGGTTTTGAGACTTAAAAATCCTGATTTGTTTTCACTTGTTTTTCGCTCAAGTCACACTTGAGCGAAAAACAAGTGAAAGACAACAGGTTGAGCCTCAAAGACTTGTGATTATGTTATACCACCACATATTAAAGCATTAAAATGGGGAGAACTGTCCTAGATTGGGAGCAGTCTTTCCTTGGTGGAAATAACATAAGAAAAAGAATATTATTTTGGTCATCACAGCTGAAGAATGGTCTTGGTCATTAAAGGAAAAAAGGTTGAGAATGAAAATAATTTTGCTAACTTTCTTCTCTAGTTGTCCATCTAGTACCAGCAAGTTAGTTCAGAAGTTTCAGAGCAGAACTCATTTTCAGGAGGGAAGAGAAGAAGAAGGTAGGAAAAAGGTACCTGGAACACAAACTATGTGTGTAAACAGCTGTAATAGTAGGCAACTGCAGTATCCTTGTAGACAGGTTTTATTTTATGACATTTGTAATTTAGTCTTGTACATTCTTGTACAACGCAAGCAAGAAACATCAAGACGAAACCGAAAGCTTTCAAAACATGAAAATAGAAAACATTCAGAACTTCTGTCAATCCATGGCTTTCCCTTAGGCAGGCTGTGCTGTCCAAACTGTCATCTGGGACAGGCTGGATAAGGGAGCAGGAAAACCAGGGCTGCCCTGGCATGGGAGGATGAGCTGAGGGGATCTGGCTGACCACAATACAAGCAGTGCCCTCAGGGACCTGAGCACAGCTCCAAGCTCCAGCATGGCACCAGTGAAAGGTCTTGTTGATGGACAAGAGGTAATGGGTCATGTCCAAGGTCCCTCCAGGTGAACAGCAGAACATGGACGGAGTCAGGGTTGAGGGCAAGGATATCCAGTTCACAGTCTGGCAAGCCAAAGGTTTAGATGTGGTCTGCCCTGCTCCTGTGTGTGGATCCAGTTTCTTTCAGCTTAAGGTATTTTGCAATAGGACTACACTCATTACTCTAGGAATTTTTAGTTAAATACTAGCAGAGCTTGGTTTTCTAAATGTACAGGACCACACATCTCAGATTCGAGCTAGTGGCAGATGGTTCTACCATGCTTTACTGAATTTCTTGAACTGAGGAGGATACATTATTTAGAAAAATGTAGTCAATAATTTATCACCAGTCATATGGTATTAAAAGGCCAGTGTTGCAATAGTGCACCAGAAAGCTTTGCTTTCCCTGTGTTAAAGTACACAAAAAGTGTGTTTTATCAATATTTAAGGACTGCTCTGTAACTGGCTAGACCAAGTTCTTATTCATAAAGTGTAACAAATATCAGACACATGGGGCAAGGGTCCTCAATGTATTCTGCATTTTTTAATGTTAAAACAATGGCTTTTCAATTCTGTGCAACTTTAATACAAAATATGAACTTAAATAATTTGAAAATTGTTTAAAAGCACAGATTTTAAGGTTTTGTATGTCTGGTACAGATTAGTGAATTGAAAATCAGAGAGGTTTCCAGTTCATAAACTCATTCATTTGTGTAGGCAGAAAACACAGCCAAAGAGGCCTCCTGGGGGTGTGTGGAGCTTCTGTTGAGTCAGTGGAAACCTCAGCCTTTCCCAGAAGAGGGAAGGATGGTGGCATGGGGTGGTACAGTTGCCATTCCTGGAACAAGTGAATAGGAAACTGAGTGTAATGCAAAGATGGATTTAAGGATTTGTCTCTATAAAGCTTCACATTTATCACACAAAACATTATTTCTATCTTCTTGTATAGCAGCCCTGTAAGCCATATGGCAAACCTTTTACATTTGGCTACAAAAATATTGTATCAAAATAAGTATTTTTCTGACACTGCAGCAGCACACTTCCTTACCACAGTTTACACAGAAGCTGGTAATATCTTCTTAAGGTTTTTATTTCTTCACATTCTGAATTGTGCATGAAGGCTGTATTTAACATCTCATTGAAAATTAAGAACACCTAGCAGCAATTTCTGATTTTGAAAGCAAGATTCTCTGTCTGGATTAAATTCTTTGCAACAGGAATTACCACTGATTGTATAAATTACTGTAGATGAAACATACTTGCAGTCACTAAAAATAAGAATAGGTTCCACTAATGCACCTTAGCATCCCGGTGGGACTTAAAAATGGAATACAAACTTAGCTGAAGCACCAAGCTGGTCACTTGTTAAAGAATCATTTGGTTTCCTACCTGAATGAGCCTCACCTGCCTTCCATTCACCACTAGAAATGTTTGTTCTCTTTCTCTTACCTCCCCTCCCAGCTGAAAGAAGAATTCATATACTTATGTGCTTAGAAGTTGAAACTACCATGTGCTGCAGCACTAGGGAACACATTTTTGATGTTAAAATATTTATACAGCTGTATTCAGTGAGATGCAGCATCTCCTTTTAAGTTAACAAGCTTGTCAACTGCTAGTTGGAAAATAATATAAAAGATACCTTTAGAGCCAAAACCCCCTCAGACAATTTTTGTCACAATCTTATGAACCATGTAATTCACAACATCATTTAAAACACTGTGCAGTGCCACATCCCAAATACCGACCAGGATATGCACACAAATGCATGTAGAATACACATATACTATTCTTAAGTCTCTGTGCTTGGAAAGATTTTACTTTAATTCTAACTCTGGGAAGAGAAAACATTTCCAAGAGAACAGGAAAATTGGGTCCTTGTCAAGGTGAAACCAAAATCACCCATTTGTTTCTCTTTTTATTCTATCTGGTAAGGTTGGAGAAAGCATTTTCCTCATAGCAGCAGTCAGAGCTGGATTGCTTTGATATGTCTTAGATAAAGCTGTTATCCCAGCAGTAAATTAAAGGTTAATATACAGTATTTATTCCAGTCAGTCATATAATTATTTTTTGAACTGACAATAACATCTGAAATTACTGATTTCAAATCACTAATTTAGAAAACAGAAAAAAAATCTCTTTGCATGACCTTGTTACCGCATAATATTGCTGGCACATTTCAGGGCACACAGAGTGGCAGCTCGCATAGAAAAACTGGAAAACATGGAAGAGAGCAAACCCCCTCATGATATGTGCCTGTCTGTCAGACAGGTGCATATACCTAAGTCTCATGGTTTGGGGAACTTAATCTTGTGTTTGAGCAGCTGGGAGGAGACAGCCTTTCTGGACAGAACCCAGGCAAGCCACTGTCCTACTCTGGTTCAACAGCAGCCACTGTTCATGTCCCCTTTCCCGCTCTGCCCTCCCTACAGCAGAGTCTAAACAGCACAGTCTGTGCCTGATTGTTGCTGCGAGTGCCTGGAAACACCTCATGTCCCAAGTTAGTTTCCTAAAAAAGAATTAGCACAAGATTCTAAAGATTAGCTTTTCGTTTTTAATTCCAATGTGTGGTTCTGGCAATGGGGTCTGGACAGTGTTTAGTGCACGTGAATGTGTTTGCAGGGAGGTTTGCCTATTCCACAGACAGCCAAGGGCAAGTACTTATGCAAGCTTTCTTCTCTGTGGTTTTGGACATTGCTTCCTATTTTAGATGCTGAAAGGATGTATAAATTTTGACTTTGGGATTTAGATATGATTTCACAAAAATGTAATATTGTTAAACCCTCCCTGAAGTTAATAAAGCAACTACTTCTAAATTTTAAAATTGTACAGATAAGAAACAGGTGTACATTCAAGAAAATTACAGTCCTGACAGTTTTACTGCAAACAAAGGTATGAAAAAATGTCTGTTTTATTTAAAAGCCATAAGGGGTCACTTGTGGGATCAATTCCCTGGAGCAGACCTTCCAGTTCCATGTGTAATTTGGGCTCAAGTTGGGGTCTGATTAGGACTGCAACCAAATTATAAGAAAACAAAATAAAATTCCCAGAGTCAAGTCAGCTTTATGGATTAATCTGGATTGCTTGGTGGACTCGTCTGAAAAATGTAAACAATATAAAATCCAATGTCATGCATACAAGAATAAAAGATGTATGTTGTTCTTGTGGGATGAGAGAATATTTTGGATTGCATTGATGCTAGACAAGATTTGGAGGCACAAGAGATTAAGGAAAGTCTCAGTTAGACATTATAGCTCCGAGTGTAAAGATAACCTATGGGTATAGAACACTGCAGCTGTAAATGGCTGTTGGTCTCCTGGATGCAGTTTTGCTGTTGACATTTTTAGAAGGGTAGTGAACAACAAGAGAGCAGTGGGAAAAGAGTGATTAATAAAACATAGCAAGAAGTATAGGAAACTCAATTTATTCAGTATGTTCACTCCAGTAGAATGACCAGAAAAATCCTAGTAGATAATTTTTTGATCTAGGAGAAACCAAAGTTGCAGTAAAAATTATGATTGAAAATTTTAGGTAGATAAATTCAAAGAGCTTATTTATGAAATAGAAGTAATTAACCTTCCCAAAAGAGCTGGAGGACCTCTCATCACTTGAAGTGGTTAACCCAAGCTTGTATGCTATTTTGCTGTACGGAATGTCGCTGGGCAGTATCTTTGTACTTGGTTCTGAAGTTGTCTGTCCTGTTATGAGAAAAATCCCTTTGACACTCCCCTCTGACTTTAAAAACTACATTTCTGGTAATACTAAGATTTTTCTCCATGGAGCAAAAGACTCTGCAACTTCCTGAAATCCTGGTGCCATTTAGCATCTCCTATTTCCCTTATATTCCATTGCCTAGGGAATAGAATAGTGACCAAGTTCCAGAGGAGAAACCTTCATTGTATGTACATTCATAGGGGAACTTTTCTATGGATGTGTATGACAAATTAGGATGTACAGCTGTTTTTGATAAACCTAAACCCCTGAATCATTGTTCACTCTGCATATTGAGGTTTGGTCTGCAGCTATCTGCATTCAGACAGGAAATAATTACATTTACATTTGCAAACAACATCATCTTCAGTAACCTAGTTCTTGGAAGCAAGGTCATTGTATTTAACTGATTACTTTTATCAAACTATCCTCAGGAAAAAAAAAAAAGTGAGAGAGAAAAAGAGAGCAGACTTACACAGACTTATCTGGGCTTCCATAGCCCTTCAGTAAGTGCTATATTTAGAAGCAGGGATCAAAAAGTTTGAGCGTGTTTTACGTGCTTGGTTGTAGAGTCTGATTCTAGTTGCTTTTACTGTCTTTGGGGATTATTTTCATGAAGTCACACATCACATATAGTAGTGCCACAATTAAGCCTTTCAACAGCAGAGTTAGCAAGGAGAATTACCCATAGCCCACAGTGAATAAAACTACCTTATTAAAACAAGTATATTGACCAAAAAAATAAAAAAAATCCTGAATTCCAGGCAAAAATTTTGATCATAAATTTTTTTTTGCCAAGTTTTACTATGATTTGGGAGCAGAAAGAAAAAGAACAAAATATACTCAATTTTAAAATTTTTCACAGATTAGCAAGATTTGTTTATTTATTTGAATAGGAAAAAAAATTAACAGGCTTTCTTTGATATTCTTAAACACAGAGGCCCTTGACTTTGCATCCTTAACTGAGACATTGAACACAGCAGTGGTCTCAGGCATGTGACATTTTAACTTGTGTTCATTTGAACAAAGTATCAGACTTCAAAAATATAACTGTTCAGACATGTTAATAACTGACTTAATGTTAATGAAATGTTACAGTTTTCATGTCCTCTTTATAGAGTTATAACATCCTGTCGTGCTGTCCTCTGTGCATTAGAAGTTCAGAACTGAAAGCCACACATACATTAAGCAGTCTGGCTCACAGCAAGGTGTTCAACTTGACATTTTGAAGAGCATGGATATTTCTATCTCCTGTTTTTTTTCAGCTTAATGCATGATAATTATGCATTTTAAAGCATTTTTATTCTATGTTATTGCTCTCTTTCCAAGCAGTATTCCTCTTGAGTCTCACAGAGCATATATTTCATAGCAAGTGTAATATTTTTTTTCAAACGGAATCCTTTGTGTACACTCTGCTGCATTCATTGTTATTTCTCGGAATTCAATATAAGTAATTTAAAAAAAAAAAAGATAGATTCTTGTTTATCTCTTGCTTTGTGCAGACAATAGGAACAGAAATCTGTTCTACTGTAACAATTAGTATCATACATGGTATACATTTTTGAAATGCAATGTGTACTATACGGTGTTCACACTGTGTGCTTTGAACAATGCAGGGCTGGGCTTCCCATGTAACTTCAGCTCTGAAAAATTCAGATTTTGTCTGTCTTCAGTGACTATACCATGGTTCTGCTTTCCTAATTTTAGGAACTTGAGTTTGTCTAAAATAGACAGCAGAATTAAGCTCCCACTGTATTTTGAATTGGAGGTGCACCAACTAACAAGATATTTGCCTGTGTTCTGTGACTATATCTGCTGATTTATTTCAGTCACATTCACAGGGTTTTTATTCACAAACATTTGTACAAGGAAGACCTTATTCATGTGAATAGTCCAAGAAAGGGACTGAATCATGAATACTAGAAAGAATAGATTTATAGAGTATTCACTGCTAGTGAAAAGCATCATAGCCCTTTATTAAAGCCTATTTTTTGCCTCTATCACAAGAGTCATCAAAACCAGTGGATATTCATGTATAATTCATTAACAAACAAGGCAATTTTCCTGTTTATAATGCATAGGTCACTCATTCTTGGAGCAGAAATAATACCATCTGATTTTGGTGATTAATCAAAGTGCACAGAGTAAATAGAAAATAATCATACTGACCAGTTATGAATAAATCCTACAGGAGGTTAAAAACTGTGCATATAAACTACAACAAATACACAAATACAGAGATTTAATTAATATCCTGCTCAGGGATGGCTTGCAGAATGGCTGTATTCATTGAGAAAAGTTGTTCTCCATAGTCAGTAAACACAATAAATATTCACTTTTTATTGCATTTCTTGGACAAGCAAAATATGTTCATTCACTCAGTCCTCCATGAAGCTGGGAAAGCTTTGTTTTGTACTAAAAAGGGGAATGGGTTAGTTTGACTGCTTAGAATATAATCTTAGATGTAGAAAAACAACGTGCAAATGCAGAATCCAAAAAGGATGGGATATAAATGAGTAAATGCAAAATAAGTTCTTAGATAGGCAGAGTAATTCATAAGATTTGACTGCATGTGATTTTGGTTACTTTACAGTTATTGTTGTGCCTGCCCTCTGCCCAAAAGACTTATTTTTGCACAATACTCTCATTTTTTTCCTTCAGTGGCCTCCAGGAATAACTCTCATGTCTTCCCAGAATCATCTCTACCCTCACTTCTCAACAGCATTAATACCTCGTTTGCCAACAAAAACCAACCAGACAAATAATAATCACACAACAAGAAAACCCCAACAGAAAAGCACTTACACAATGCTTAGCATTGTGACCTTGTCACATTTGCTACCTACCTGGCTAGGCAAGAAAAGCTGGTTGTGCTGAGTTTCAAGCTCTGTTTGCGCTCCTTGTCTGGTCCAGGTACCTGTGCTGCCTGGTGGACCACCAAGCCAGCCCACAGGAAAAGCTTTAGACACATTTTAACCTTCCCTCTGTGGATGTAGTAATAGGTTGTTTTCTCCTCTTCCCTGTTTTCTCTCTTCATGAAATTTGTATGATTTTAATATCTAGATGTCTCTGCTAAATTTGATTAAAATCTGCCAGCAGGCTCAAAAATTACATGGGAGAAGGAAAGGAGTTATACAGAAAGAGGCTATATCAAGTCAGGCAGTAGAATGCTGCAAGCCTTTTTTTTTTCCTTATAAAACTCATCTAAAGTTCCTGTAATACATAGTTAAGTACAGAGCTTTAAATATTTAATTGCTGGCTAATTAATACACAAAATGTGGGATTGAGAACCCCCTCACAGTTTCTGTGAAACACTCAATCTGTAATTGAAAATATCAGTTTTTCAAAGACGGATAATGAAGGGTAGGTAGGACTGTGGCAGGTCACAGCAGGCAGGTGGTTAGTACAAAGCATGAAAAGCCTGCAGAAAAGTTCATAGTAGCAGCCTAAGAAACTCATATAATCTTCAGACTGGTGGGAACTCAAAGGGGAGCACATTTAGCTCTGGTGGTTTTTCATTGCTTGGCAGCCAAGATGCACAGGAGAGACATGAGCAGCCCTGGGTATTGAAAGCAAACGTGGACACAATAAATCTATCAGGTTCTCAGCCCCTGTGCTAAGGCATCCTTTGTACCAGTCAGTGAGGTGCCTTCCTGTCTCTCCATCATAAATCTTTGTGCATTTCCTGAAAGTAAAAAAAAAAAAAAAAAGCTAGAACCAAAAAACCAAAAAACCAGCCCACTATATTCTATTACTGGAATTGCAAGTAAATTTGTTATGATTCTTAAAAGAAATCACCTTCTGACTGATGGAAATGCCTCCCAGTGTTCACACTTAGCATGCTGAGATTTTTTTTTTCACGTGTGATAACACTTTTCAAATTTCTTACTGTTAGAAGAACAAAAATACAAAACGAGTTCCTATTTGGTTCTCTCCAAAATACCCAAGAACTCCAGCTCTTATGAATAATAAGGTAGCCAGATGCTTTCTTATTAATGATACCTCTTCCTTGTGTAAGCAGATTACCTAGGAGGATCAGCCATTGGCCAAGTCTTTCTCTGCCAAGTGCTCTACAAACATAAGACAAAAAGAGAGTCTCAAGCAAAAGTGTTCACAATTTCAAGTATAAGACAATAAAAACCCCAAAGCCTAGGGAACATAAAATAACATAAATGTTACAGGTGTGTAGCATTAATTTAAGAATTAATTTCCTGCACTCAGGATTTAGTATAAACTCCCTTTACCTTCTCACATTGTATCTTGAAATTACAGAAGCCCAGCTGTTGCCTTTTTTCTCCAGCAAGGACTACAGCAAACACAGCACTACTAAAGCTTGTAGATTGGTTTTACTCACCCTAAATTTAGATTTCCATACTTGTGTCTTTTAAGCTAGTTTCTCTGCAACAAACAAGGTGTTAATAACTCTTTGTGTGTTCCAGTTTTTCTACAGAGCTGGATGAAAGGGTGGATGCCATTTAATTGTCACACAGTATATTCTGCTTTTGGTTCCCAGTGCAAGCAGTTACATTTGCTGATAACAAAATGCATTTATCTTCAGTGACATTTTAGATAGCTCCACAACCTGCTGCGTATTCTAATGAAACCTGTATCACTACCAATTAGACACCTGCAGAAGAAGTGGGCTATGCAAATGCCTTGCCCCCCAAATGCTATTTTCCCTCTCTCATTAAGCTTTCAAACTAAATTATATCACAGCTAATGGCTAAAGACTTTCCCCTAAAATTCCAGTGTTGCATGGATTTTAGCCAAATATCTCACACAGACTTTAAGGAGTTGTGAGACTGAAAGTCTTTCAAAATGTATTTTCCTTGCTTCCCATATGCTTAACCTAGCCCTGCACTTGTCCACCTTCCTTGTCTTTCACTGGCACACAAGCAGAAATGCACTCCCTCCCACCCTCCATCACTGTGACACAGTATTCTGGTGGGCTTGGAAAGCTGCAGATTATTGCTTTGTTTTTCATCTCTGGAAGTCCTTGAGTTCAAATGTGACTAGATGTAAGTCAAATTTGCTGTAAACAAATATTTGTTGATTATATTCTAAAGATGGAGATTAAATAGAAGGCATTTTTCTTATGGAGTTATGTTTCCATCAGGGGTTTTCAATGACATCATAATCCATGATAGAAAAGCAAACATGGTTTACAGAGTTGCCACAAATCCCAAGATAGAACAGTATCTTGGTAATTCACACTTACCAGTTTGTTTCATGCCAATCTCAGGACCTGTTCTAAGCCCTGCTGGGGATACAGTCCCCATCTTGTTCCCACGAATGTTGCATTAACCTTTCATCTGCTCTGGGCTCCTGCTGCTGTGCCCCATATTCCAATTTGTCTGGCTCCTGCTCTGGTTGCTTTCATCTCCTTCTCCAGGGTGCTCTCAGCTGAATGCTTTGGCAGGAGCTGTAAGAATTACCCCATATCTATTAATTACACATGCAAGCACATTTCTGAAAGCATGCTGTGCGTTCATAAGTCAAAATTGGATTATGAGATGCCTAAACTGTTTGTGCCCACAAGTGAGTAAAAATATGTGATCATCTCTGAAAATGTGGACTGCACAGATTTGGTAGTAGGCTTTAGATTTACCCTTTGAAATTTCAGCCATAGCATTTCTAGAAGAAAAATGTGTCAAGAACAGCTACACAGAAACTTTAAAATTGTAAAAGACAGGAGGGTAGTGATTAAGTATTTTATTGAATCTTGACATACAATCACTTAAACAGGATCCTCTACACATGTCAGTTATTGTTACATGCCACAGAAAGGCCATCAGTACTCTGCAGAAAGAAAATGTATGCTTTTCCAAGTTGGGCAATCCCAGCCAAAAAAAAAAAAGTGAGGGTTATTTCATTTTTGCCTATCTGCAGTTATCATAAATATTGAATAAGCATATGACTTACACTTTTTTATCAGGCAATTTCAGTGAGACCCGTTGTCAGAATACCCTTGGTTTGTGTAAATCACAATGGAAATTAATGTCATTCTATCTTCATACACATTCTTGTATTCTAAAACCAAAAAGTAGGGAACAGGCTGGATCTGGTGTTGAGCTTCACGTCACATGAACTTTATATTTTAATAGCCAAAGCTGGAATGAATATAAGGCATTATACGTCACTTTGGCTGACCATAAAACAATTATGTTGTGGATTAACCCCGGCGGGCAGCTCAGGCCCACACAGACACTTCCTCACCTCCTCTTCCCGGGGGCATGGGGAAGATGATTGAGATTAAAAGTGAGAAAATTCCACAGACAAAGACAATTTAATAGGTAAAGCAAAAGTTTTGTCTTCAAGAAAAGCAAAATCAGCAAAAAATTAAGAAAAATAATTTAAAAATTTCCAATTCTAGCAGCTTTGAAAATATGGGTAGATGTTTGGACACAAGTCTTACTCTGATAGAAACATCAGCAGCATTGTCTTTCTAGCTAGCTCAAAATCAGCAAGAAATTTGCACAGTAATGTTAACTACAAATATTGCCTTTAGCACAGTTCAATATAGCTGGCTATAAAGTAGCATTTACAATGTGAGCTTATCCTTATCACAGAGATCTTTGCTCAAGGGGCAGACTGCAAAAAGGGATGTCAAATGACTATTTAGTGAGCAAGGCTTGTGTTTATTCTCTGGATGGTTTTTTTGGTATTTCTTTTGTCAGCTTACAGTAACACCTATCTAGGTGACAGAAAACATTTGAGTTTCCTTTATTTGCTATTGCTCACAAAACCTCAGAGAACAGAAATGTGTAATTATCTCAAAAAAATGAAAATTTTAGATATTGCAAGACACCCCATTGCTAACCTGCTTATCTGAAATATTTTTCTGACAGCACACAAGAATTTCTTGAATCACAAACAGGCACTCTTTTCTGTCTCAGAATTAAATATTAATTTTTTTGGTCAAAATATATTTCTGTTGTTAATTCCTTGTTGAAGAAGATATATTCCTTTTGTTTTTTATGTAGTGTGCAAAAGAAGTTGAGAGAAATTTAAGACATTATTGTGAGTGCACTGTTTTTTCTGTCACAGTCCTGACCAAAAACAAAGGGCAGTGACTGGAAAGATTGGCTGAGATAGGATAAGGGAGCTTAGAACCCAGAACCACTGAAAGAAGTAAACTGCTGCTTCATAGCAATAGCTTCAGCCTCTTTCAAATACTGGTGTACAGTTGGTCAAAAACCGAAAAACTGCAAAAAGTTTGTTTTAGGAGATATCTCTGTAATATTTTGTGTTCTGCTTGAATTCCAGTTCCTGTGGACAAAATTCATCATGCAAACTTCTATCATGGGAATATCCTAATAAAGGATTTAAAAAATATTAAGTAAAATTTTTTGTATTACAACCCTCACATTCATTAAAAAACATTTGAAGTCTTGGCACAACAGTACCCAAAAAGGTTCAGAAACCAACAAAGGCAATTTTTTTTTTTTTTTTTTAATGCTCACATTTTTAAAGTTAGTCTCAGGATTCTGAGAGACAGGTTCAAGATTTTTATATGTTTGAGGTTGTAAACCAACCCAGATATATGGGGAGAAATTCGGATTGGACTCCTTCTCTCATAATTATTCTGTATTAGACTGCATCAGTGGAAGGGCTCCCTAACAAGTATTTCCATCTCTCTCCACAAAATACCTACTCATACTCAGGTTAATGCCCTGTCTGGGTCCTTTTTGGGCTATCTAGTGTACTATGAGCTGGTAGCAACCATCAAAACAATGATTTCCATAGTTATTGAGGAGATACTGGTATCTATGACCAACCTGACAGGAGATTGTAATGAGGTGGGGTCTGTCTTTTCTGCCACATCTCAATGACAGGATGGGAAGAAATGGCCTTAAACTGCACCAGAGGAGGTTCAGATTAGATAGAAAATTTTTCACTGAAAGACTGGTTAGGCATTGGAATAAGTTCCCCAGGGAGGGGATGGAGTCACCTGTCTGAAAATGCTCGAGAGGCATCTGGATGTGGCACCTGGGGATGTGGTTCAGGGTGACTACAGTGGTGCTGGGTTGATGATTGGACTAGATGGCCTTGAAGGTCTCTTCCAATCTTGATGATTCTGTGATTTCGTGGTCTTCAGAAGGTCATTCATTTAATCTTACCCTCTGGATAAGAGGGGAGTTTAGATGACAGAGTGAAATCTGTCCTTTGGATGACTAAAATTAGGTGGATTACACCCCAGTCTTTGTTGGTAACATTACATAATGATTGCATAATTAAGAAGCATTTGGTGCTATTTCTGTACAGCAAATACTGCTTTATCATGTTTTCTTTTGTTTTACAGAACAACTAAAGGATTGTTTTGACAATATGTTATTGATCTGGAAGAATCACAATCAATAAATATTATAGCTACTCAGTGACTACATTATTAGGAAAATAAATTAGGAACCATCCTGCTTGCAAATAACCATTATTTCACATGATGGGTAGAAAAAAATTGTATACATGTCATGGCATATTGTTCCTTTGCAAACACAGAGAGACCTTTTTTAATCCTATAAATTTCATTTATTGATCAGAGGTCATGATAAAGAGGTTTCTTTTGGAGTGCTCTTTGTCTAAGCCCTCTCTTTTAAATTAAGAATCTATTTTACATTATCACAATGCAACATAAAAACTATGTGCCCATGTGTGTACAAGCAAGTAGTTTCTTTCTCTGCTGTTTCAACATGACTGTTAGTTTTCTTATTAAGAAAAGAAAAAAATCAGTTTTCATCTTTCTCCAGCTGATCTTTGTGTTCAGGTGTAGCAAACATGTTGCTTCCTATTGTGGCTTATGCCACAGGTGAATCTGACATTTGCATTTGTACATCATGTGCATTTTGAAATAAAGAAGGGACGACTGATCTCCATGTTGAAAGCATTGTGTTGCTGTAGCTCTCTAGTTTGTTGGTTTGCTTTGGTTTGCTTTGCTTTGTTTCCTCTGGAAGGTCTCACAATCTGCTGTGAAAAAGTTGTGTGTTAAGAAGGAAAAAAGAAGTATAAATCTCACAGAGGGGTGCAGTGTAAAATTGTCACAAAGCACCAGACCACAGAGATTCAAGCCTCTGTGTCCTCAACAATAAAAATACACCAAGGTAGCCAGAGATTCCCTATGTGGGAATTTGCTCCTCCCAAGCACACCTCGCACTTTGTGTTGACTGAGGAATGACAAGGTCTGAAAATACAACTGCTCCTCCTTAAGGAAAATAGAAAGGGACTGTGGTGGAGAAATACACAGAATTCAGTATACAGAAAGAGGTTTCCAAACTGTGATGTGCACAGCTCTGGTCTCCTCTGTAAATAGCAATAATCAAAAGCATCTGGCTGCCTATGTATGTGCCTTTGCCTTGCTTGGTAAATGCCAACTCACAGATAATCACACGAAAGCAGCTGGGAGAATTGAAAGAAAGAGGATAGAGGCAGAGAAATGAGGATGAGTTTGTGGAAAGCGGAGAAAGCACAGAGGCTGCCACTGTGGTACAAAGGAGAGAGATGGTAGGAAAAAGACTTTAAGGATAAACTAATCCTTATGCTGATATTTCCACGAGGACATTTTTAATGCAAAACTGGCTAAAAAATTCAATTTCTATAAGGTAAGTTTTGGATGCCAAATCAATACAAATTATTGCTGCTCAGGTCTGTGTCAGATTCTCACTGTATGATGAGTTGAAAGGTATCAGCTGCCTAAACATATTTACAGGGAAATGCCAGGGCAGAGAACTAATCAATAAATGATCACAAAGCTTAAGAGAAAAAGAGTTAAAAATATTAGGCTAATCAATCCCAAAACTTATGATAGTGCAGCCTTAAAAGTCAGATGGTACATGTGTGGTACCGAAAGGAGCTGAGGACAAAACAGAGGTATGGTGAAGCCCAGAGCCTGTCCTGTTGTCAGTCTGCATAACTCAAGCTCTTCATTGTGTGTTAAGCCCAGGAGTGCAGTGCTGGCAGCATGTACAGCATTGACCAGTCCTGCCTGTGAGTGGAACAGATGGAGCACAAGTGCTGCAATGTGCTGAGAGGAGACCCTTTCATCTCCTTTCCCTCCCAGTGGGTGCAGCTGACCCCTGATATTACACGTCCCACCAATTAAAAAGCATGATATCTCAAAATCTAATCTAATTTTGCCTTCCTCTTCTTCTCTAACTCCTTCCACATCTGGGAGAAGAAGAGCTTTATAACAGCCAGGTTGCTCTTGGTCTTCTTAAGTGAATAAGACAAACCTTTTGCTTTGAAATGTGCACTAGGCTTTTAGTTCCCCTTTTCAGCTTGCTCATGTCTAGCCAGATTTGTGCAAACCACCAGCTCTTGCACCTGTAGTAGGAAAACTGTGGAGAAATGAGGAATTACTCTGCATCCAGCAACAAATGGTCCTTATTACTACTTTAATATATGCTCTCACACTTTATGGGTTGTTGCTCCTGTTATGTTAATTACTTTTTAGTGACATGGGAGAAATTTTCTTCTAAGTATGCATTTATTTTTTCTGAGAATGAACCCAGTGCCCTGATCGGCAGATTCAGTTACCTTACACACTCTTTTTTGTTTTTCCTTCATTTGGAGAATTGTCATGTTCCAGTGCCTGGAGCAGGTTTATGAAGCACTAAGTTCATTATTGCCTTCAACAGACATTTGGAGATACCCTTTGAGGTAACAGAGATGACCTTGAGGCACTGAGAAAACGACACCACTGCACAGTCCCAGTGATCCATCCTAGGGTGAGCCAGGGGACCTACATTATCAGGGGGCCTGGGACAGCATTCACACAGAACAAGAGCGAGCCTGCTGCAGTGGTTGACAGCAGTGTGCTCATGACACCATGTTCAGAACCCCCCACAGTATATATACACCACAAAAGCTCTTCTCTTTCTTTGGGGGGTTTTCATTGCATAAATTCTATGGATTTGCTATTTTTCTCTCTTTATTACCTTAAATCCTAATGTATTAGTCTGTGGCACTAATGTATGTTGCAAAATATGCAATATGGCTGATGTAATAATTGCATTAGCAATTGACTGATGCTTTTTGAATCCTTAACTCCAGAAAGTTAATTCTACTTTAGGTCTCGTTTTTGCTTTTAAAAGATAAGACCTTGTTGCACAATATTTTGTTTGAAAATAACTGAATGTTTGGCTCTTGCAGAGGAATCAATTCCACATTGTAATATTTTTTTAGGTTTGCCTACTGTATCATTCTTTTTGAATTAAAGTGAGTGTAGCACTCAGAAAATGTTCCATGTTTCTAATCTACAGAATATTGTAGGTAGTATCTACTCTCCAGCATAATGCAGGTAGTATCTCTTCTCCAGTCTACAAATTTTCTCCTCTGGTTTTATGAAGGAAGATTCTGGAGACCAGAGAAGTAATTCATTCCCTGTACTAATCCAGTCTCTGACCTTGCATCAGATATTTAAAGCAACAAAATATTTCTTCCTTCCTCTTATCTCTGATAGATTCCATAAAACAAGTCTGTGTGTAGTGGTAAAAAACATTCATAAGGGACTAAAGAAAGAAATCATCTTCCTTTCTGTAACAAATGTAAGCAAAGAGAGAAGCACCATAATAGGAAAACCTAAGGATTCTTTGAGAAATGCTGTTCTCTACTGCAGAAATATATATGATGTCCTCTACTTAAATAGTACTTTGGGATGTTCAAACAAGCAAATGTGTTTTCCTTGAAATCTGAATTTTAGGATGTAGCAATATAAATGGCACCTGCTAACAACTAGATATCTAAATTACCACCTTCCCCTCTCACCCTGACTAATAATCTTATCTTAAAAGAAAAATAAAGAAGCAAAATCCCTACAACCAGACCTTCCAGAAGATAGCATCTGCCATCTAGAAAATTTTGCTTCTTTTAGAAATAAGATTTGCAGGTACTCTACATCAGCACAAAATTAATTTATCCTCTGTTCCTGTGCTTATTCATATATTTCCCACTACTTCCTGAAGGAGGTCAGGAAGTTATTCCTGCTACCTACCTGCAGCCTTCTGTCTGGAACACTGCATCCTTAAAAACAAACTTTGTCTTTCCTATGTTGCTGTGAAATATGAAAGTACTATCTCCTGTTTAGGATGTGCAAGAAAGAGAAGTGGCTTGTTGTTTTTTGTTTCCCAATTATTAATATACTTTTTCCAAATCTTGGAAATCTGCACAGATCTTTTGGAACGTTGTGCCAGTGTTCCTGTTAACCACGTACCAAAATCCAAGTAATATAATGTTTTCTTGCTTAGTTCTTCTTGCCTCCTTGTATGTAGTCCAGTAATCTAAAAGGATGTGAATACCCTTGCTTAATGACTGAGTATTACAGAGACCATCAACAGTAAGAGTGTGCCAAGAGGAAACATGTCAGATGTTGTACAAAATACTAAATAAAGACACATCCAAAAGTGTGGATAAAGCTGGTTTTATAAATGAAATACCCTGCCAGAAGGTTTAAGCCAAGTCACCTTTGTCTGTTGAGATTGCTGCCTCGAGAATCTTGTGAAAATTTCTTTAAATTTCCCCAAAAAGCAGATCTTGCCAATTGAACACATGGACTACAGCTCTGCAATATTTATTTATAGCAGCAGAACTCAGTCTATAAACAAGCACTAAACCCCATGTCATTTATTAGGTTATCTGTACTTTACTGTGATTAGAACAAACAGCCAGATCAGTCCTACTTCTTGTATTTACAAAGTAGCCCAATAGAGAGTCAATACGGCTCTTTTCTGTGAGGCATGAGAACGAATTGTGCAAAGCAGACTTCACCCAGCCTCTTTTCTCTTTTTGATCATTACTCCCTTCTCTAATGTTGTTTTCTGCCAAAAAAAGCACCATATGACCTTTGAGAAATGTCAGGAAAACATTATTTTCTCTGTGCCACTCCAGTTTGCGGACATCGGGTACATCCTTACTCCAAGCCCAGCTCAGAGTAGTGTCTCTGAGACAAGTCGTGCTAGAATGCCTCTCACTGCACTCTTGGGCTTGCCACACACCCCTCCTGACCTTCTCTGACTGCTAAATGTGGCTGTGGGAGTCTTGCTAATGAACAGCTCTGCACCATCTGCTCGGCTCCCACTGCTGGCCCTCCGTAGGGTGAGGGAGGAGCAGCAAGCAAATGCCAGTCCAATGCTTCTGTCTGACTCACAAAAGCAATACAGCTGCTGCTTCTCTGCTTTCTGCTCTTTTTTTTTCCCTTCCCAGAATGACTCAGACGCATTATTTTGCAGAAATAATTCAAAAGTGTAAAAAACTTAAATGCATAGAACAGAAATAAATTCATCACAGTATCTGTGATAAAAATAAACAAAGGAAAATTCAAACAAAATTTTTATCTGTTCTGCATGCATGACTGTGCGTACAGGTGTCTTTGACTTAAGAATATGAATTTCAAACTGGATAAAAAGTTACATGTGAATAGTTACAGAAGTACGTGTTTTGGGTTTTTATGATCCCACAAGTTTTGACAGCTGAATCTAAAAAAAAAATCTTGGGCATAAATTTTGTATCTGAGCTTTTACATTGCACTCATTCAGTAAAAGGAAAAAAAATGGGTGATATATTCCTTTATTTTAATTGAACTTCCCTCTTTTTAAAATTCTGGGGACAAATTCTCTCTTCTTTCTTTTCTGTATACTTTCTAGTACCTTTTTACACAACTGTGTAATACAGATTTTACACTGTGTAATAGAAGGACAGATAATGCTTTACTATTATATGTAGACTAGTATACTCAGGGTTTATGTACACTTAATAAGGTGTTGTCATTCTGAGACTATTTTAGTTGGTCCTTAGGCAAGAGAAGGAAAATGCTTCTTTTGCATCTCTTTCAAAGGGAATAAGTCTAGCACAGGACTGGGCTGGGTGTCCTGTCCATTCTGAAGGACAGCAGAGTGTTACTGCCCTCACTCCTGGAGGCGGTGACCCCACACTCAGATGGGATTGGCTGATATAAGACACAACAAATCAAATCTTCAGACCTGGGTTGGGGCAGTCTTGTTTGAACCTCCTGCCTCTCCTACACAGTTGCCTTGTTTACTGTCAGCAACACCTGTGTTGGTTCCATGTGGTAATTGTGCAAAATCGCACCGGGCTTGGGTCGGTGAAGACCCACATTGGTGCCAGTCCTGGAGTCATGATGGAAAAGCTCCCTCTCTTCTCCACTGGCCAGGGCAAGTCCTGGGCCCATCCTCTGCTGACATCCAAGTCCTTCACCCAGCTGCTCCTCTCTTGGCTTTGCCCTGGGAGCCCTGCGGAGTGTCCTGCTGCAGTCTGTAGTCTTGCCCTGACAGTCTGGATGCTCTTCCTGTATTGCCACAGCCTCTGAGAGGAAAAGAGGTGAGTTTTGACCCTCCTCAAGGCAGCATGAATGCTCCTGCAGAGCAGCATGGTGCAAAGAGAGACATGAGGAACAGCAGGCAAAAATAAAAGTCTTTCTCATCCCAGCTTCTTCATGTCCCTTCTGTTCACAGTATATAGAAAAATGCAAAATAGCAGCTATGTGGAGAGGTTTTCCCTCTGTGGTTCTCGGGGGAAAAGTAGGAGGCTAACAGTAATGAGGAAGGAATTTTTTGCATTTCTGGTAGGACCAGAATCTGAACTGGATTAGATGGTACAGGAATATAATTTTCTTTGCTTTCTGCAGGTGTGTGCAGTTTAAAACCAGCAGAGCCATGGCCACAGTAAAAGAAAATACGAAATGGAAATAAACTACAGTACTAAAACCAAATAAAAATTGTGTCATTGTTGTGCCAGATATAGTCAGAGACATAAAAGAGATGTTAATTAGTTATGTGTTCCTTGCCTTCTGAGGCTGTTTGCTCCCTACTCTGCATTTTGCATCTCCTTATAGGGTTGAGTGTTGTGCAACAGAGTGGGAGCAGATGCTACGCTTCCTTTGTGAGCACCTATGCCAGTGACAGGATTTGAGCGTATCAGACATATGTTTTATTCACTAAGGCTAAGAAGCCATTTTCTGCAAAGTTGAATATTGAATGATGGAAGAGGTATCTTGCGTTAATTTTGTACTTCTTTGGGGGAGGGGGGTGCCAAAAACAAGATCAAATGTGTTTGGCATATGAGATATGAGAACAGCTGCATTTTGATAATAATGAAGAGAAATAGATGACCTCATTAAATTGTATCTCCCCAAATCTTCCAAAGCAAGAAGCACAATTACATTAGAACCCTCCGGATACTCAGTAGATTTCCCTGGATTTTTATTCAGTCATATACTGTCTGACTATTGAACCCCTTTCCAATGAACATGGCATTGCATGATACACTTCAAAGCTTCGGCTTTAGGTACTATCATAAAATTTTTTTTGGGGGGGAAAACAGTAAAGGTAAATAGCATTTGCAGACTGCCCACATGAAAATTCCTACACATGTGTCTTTGGGCTTGATTCGAGATCCATGAAAAACCTGTTCTATTGCTCAGGCCTTGTGTGAAGAGAACTGACTAAAGAGAGGAACAAAGCAGGAGGAATAGATAAAAATTAAAAAAAAAGAAATTTATTCATTGGTTTTAGACCAAGCCTGCATTTCATCTAAAAAGGCAAAAATGTTTCATTTGTGGCCGATACTGGCACTTATCAGATTTTTGTGGTTTATTTTTTTTGAATTAATTAAAAACTGTATAGTATTTTCTGTATTTATAGATTTCCCAGGGAAAAAAAAAAAAAGGATATGGTTTTGGCACTTACTGCACACAAGGCAGGTAATTTAATCAATCCCCCTGTCACCTGTATTTGTCTATCTGCAGGGAAAAACACAGTGATACCATCAGCAATTTGAAATAGCTGTCATTTAAGTATGAGTATGATTCACCAAGGGCAAACCAGGCTTGACAAACCTGATCGCCTTCTATGACAAAGTAACATGCTCAGTCCTTGTAGGGTGAGTGGTGGTCATTGTCTACCTGGATTTCTCCAAAGCCTTTGATACGGATTCCCACAGCCTCCTCCTGGAGAAACTGATGTGTGATGGTCTAGGCAAGCCGTCTGTGCAGTGGCTGGGGCAGAGGCTGACCAGCTCACCCACAGCACCACACATGCTGGTAAATTACCCCATTCCAAACTGGAAACATATTACAAGGGAGGATCCCCAGGGATCAATACAGGGCTCAACAATGCTTCCTGCATTCATGAATCATGTGGGAGATAGGATCAAGTGTTCTCTGATGACATTTGCCAGTGAGACCAAATCGAGTGGGAAAATGGAGACTTGGGAAGGGAGAGACACCCTGCAGGAAAACCTGGACAGGCTGAAAGAGTGGGATATCACCTAAGATGAAACACAAGCTTTTTCACTGAAGTGGGATTTACTGTGTTACCAGTCCCTCAACAGCATGCACTTCAAATACCACTTTTTGCTCAAACATGGTTTTTGAGCATGCTGTGGAATGGCATTAATAGGAGAGGAGACCACAAAAGTTATTCAAATAGATATATCAGATTTATGTAGCAAACAAGATGTACTAAATTCTCTTAGCTGCGTAAGAACTTTTTTAAAAAAATACTTTATATGGGAAATAAGATTTGGAGCCAAAAATTACATTAAATCTTTATAAATTGTGGAGCCCTGTTTAAATAAAAGGATTTATGCAGGTAATTCTATTAATGGTATTGATAGCTATCTGCATAAATCCCAGCCTTTCTGAGAGGAAAATATGTTTTTACATTCAAAACGCATCTGGACATCAAATAAGGTAGCACTGTAATCCTTGCTCTCAGTTGAGAAGATGAGGATGGTGTTCTGTATGTAATTATCATATACATTAAGGAATAATGCAATGAGATATTTTCAAGGGATTTTTTAATAGAGTGAAAAATAAGATGTTTGGTTATCTTTCAGAAAGGCAGAGCAAATATGGCCTGTGAGGTCTCATTTATTTTCTGTTCAAATCATCTGTAACACTTGGACATTTAAAAATCTTTTCAAGATGAGTTAATTTATTTTTAACAAACAGGAACAAGTTTGTGTAGAAGAAGTGTTAAAAAATGTCCTGAGACATTTCTTAAAGCACCTAACAGCTGAAATAACTGTGTGTATTTTGATAATTCCTGATGAGTGTACTAGAGCTCTGGCCAAATAGTCAGTAGAGAATAGGATCAAATGCTAATATTTGATTAAGTTCCTCTAGAAGTTTTCCTTTAGGTCAGAATCCTACCCAGTTAAACCTGGATAACATGTTTTCAGGAAAATTGTCGGGTGGGTAGGAGATGGCAGGGAAGGAACATTCATTATTTTGACCAAATATCCTACCAAAAAAACAAGTTTGTTATTTGCAAGTTGTGGATCTGAACTCAAAATTAGAAGGAGCGTGTGGGTCTTCATTAACCTTATCCTGACTCTTGTAATTTAAACAATGCTTGTACCTCCAGAAAAAAAGGATGAATGTGTCCATAGCAGCATAGCTGTACTGGGAGGGTGTCTGCCTCTCCTACAGCCTCATTTTGCTAAATTACTACCTCTCAGTGCTGTGATGCTGCAGCTCAGTGGTTAACCAAGCTACCTGAGACCTGCTCAGATCTGTGCAGGCACTGCAGCTGCCTCTGAGAGAGCCTCAGAGGGCCTAGCAGTCCATCCAATAGCACTGCATCCCATGGCAAATCTCCAGGTGATTTCCTTGCAAAGATACTCATGCCCACCCAGCCTGCTTTTGTCTTGGTGTCCCATGCTTGTTTCCTGCACGGATGGCATTTTGCCTTTTGCACTGAAACAGTAAAATGCTTATGTTTGGTGGTCACCTGCTGTCAGGAGGTCTAGAGATGCACTCCTCAGCTGCCACAGACCTGACACCTCGGTAGGGGATGTCAGGTCTATGCTGGCAGCAGAGAAGGAAGCAGGAGCAGCACAGCCATCCACTGAAGGGCCAAGCACTGGCTAATGCTCTCAGTGTGAGGTGGAACCCAGTGTCCCAGGTAATGTAAGGGGCCACAGAGCTCCTCACTGCCTGCATGTAGCTGCTTGGCTCGGCATTTACACCTGTGCTGCTGTGTAGGGGTTTTTTACCTAGAGAAAAACTGCCTTTAAGCTTCCAGTCGCCTAGATAAGGTCTCTTCAATACTCCTGCACATATTTAGCCAGAGATTTGCAGCATTGTTTCAAGAGGCATTTGAATCTTATTTCTGCTACATTTGTTAATTGAATATCTTGTGTTATGTCGTCAAATAATATTTATTATGTTCAGTGTGACCAGAACAATTTTATTGCCCTCTATTATATGTTAACTTGGAGAAAGCAATCCAACAGTGTTGCAAATTACTCTTTGCTGAGGGAGTGGAAAAGATAACATGCATAAACTCTGGCTGTCTGCTGGTGGAGGTAGGAAAAAGAAGCCTATAGGTACAATATTCAGGACAAAATATTCTGGAAAGGCACACTGAGCAGCTTCTGGAAAGATTGAAAGGATTTATCTGAAAAAGAACAAGCAAAAGGGGAAAAAGATGATGCTTTTATTGTTTGTCTCTTACAACTGACAGGAAAGATCTTTAAAAAGTAGTCTTTGAAGAGGGTTGTCTAGTTCTGATTATTTTATTGCAAGTCTATGTCACTGCTGTGTGTTTTGATATATGTTCCTTCTCTTAAATAGTTCAACCTGTTCCAAAGTAATCAATGCCTCTATTTCTGTATTCCTCAGGCTTACATAGAAAGTGCAATCATTAGTGAAGTCTGTGGCTGATGTTTTACGCTCCTCCACACCCAAAAATAATGAGAAACTATTTTATAGCCAGACATATCTTCTGACTGCTTACTTTACAAAAATAAAAATTTTTAAGAGGCTGACAAAATCAGAAAAAGTACTGAAACTGCTGTTAAGATTAATATTTTTTCCCCTAGGATTATTTTTCAATGGTCATTTATTTCTAAGGATTTTTTTTAAGTAATAGGAAGCATCTAAACAGAAGAAAAATGCTGAAACGAAAAAACATCCTTTTCTGAAGTAGCAAAGGGTTTTCAAGACTACCTGTAAGGCATCTGTTTTAGTTCCCACTGAGGAGATTGTACACTTCTTCTGAAGAAATGTTGTCTCTTCTCCAGTAAGACCAATCTGTAGAGACATAACAGGGAAAAAAAAGAGGTTTCTGAATTCCAGATGCTGGATTTCAGGGATTCAATCATGACAGGGCTGCTTCATTGTTTTCAGAGTCAATGGAATTCACCCCTTCAGGCAGCCTGTATACAGAAGTTACTCTCCCTATTCCAATCTACCTTATGCTCCTACATATCGGTTGTTACTGATATTCTAAGTAATATGCAGGGAGAGATTTTGTTTCATTTACATGCAATTGGTTGTCTTCATAATTCTCCAAGACTTTGAAAAGGTGAAAAATCAGACACAACCTTCAGAGGATGAAAGCAAACATGGTACCCTAGCTCCCATGAAGACTACCACTTGCAGAATAACATCAGTGATGAACTGCACCCACAAAGCCTCACTTTGTGCACTCAGAACTACTTTGGGATTGTTTGGTTTTTTGTTTGCTTGTTTTCCAATTGTTTTGCACTCCAAAATTACAGCAGGATACATAAAAACCAAACCCAACCAAGTATTTGTATCAAATTTCACAACATTATCTTATGTTGCAACAAAGGGAATAATTTCTGATGTGCTTTAATATATGCTGCTGTACCTGCTTAGAAAATGAGGTAGTTCAGATGAAATTTCACACAAAAATTATATATAATTATCTCTCCTCTACAAGGGAATGTACTAGGCTGAATAGCTGTAAAGAGTATTTAATGCTATTTTAAAAGATAAAAATGTAGGCAGACAGATTTACATTTAAATCATATTTCAATCAACCTTAAAGGTTCAGTTTACACAGTGAGGATATAAAATGTTAGCTCTTTAAATATGCACAATTTTTTGCATTGCATGAAGGATGTGGATTGTACTTTCGATTTCCAAGTACATTAAACCTGCTGTCAGTAAGTACACTGCAGCAGGATACAGAGGGCTCTGTGGAAACCAATTTAAACAATTTATGCTGCTGCATATCAGTTGGGTAAATTGGATTTCAGATAAATCCTCAGTGACAAGCTTAGGCTCTTCTTGCAGGAGTAGGAAGAACCCACATCTCTTTTTTCTGATCACAGGTTTAGGACAATACTTTTACACTCTATGCAAAGGAGTTGAAAGAGGTGCGGTGGGAGATCCTGCACAGAAGGCACAAAAAAAATTATTATGCAGTGAGAGACAGTCTCTGTGACTTAGCAGCAACTGTCTAGGCCTTGCCACATACACAGTAGGGGTTGATCAGGGAACGTGTGTGTAGCTGGAGACCTGCCCACCCATCCCTAGCCTTCTTCTGTACGAATGCAGTCAGTGACCCCATGGCATCCTCCTTTCTCATTTCAGTTCACAGACACTTAGAGTGCTTTTTCCCAGGCCTTAGAAAGCTGCATAAGGAGCTAGATTTTGCACTAATTCATTCCAGTCAATCCATAATGGATTTCTGGAATTTTTTCCAAAAATCATATGGTTTTCCTTAATCACTCTGTCATAAAAAATATGTGTGCAAATCCTGCCTATCCAGTACTTCATGGTTTGGGGTTTTTTTTTCATAAGATGTAATTAATAAACTACACTTGAAATCAAGTTCTCAAACACCAACTTTCCACTCCTTCAAGGTGCTCTAATGAACAGCCAGGGACACATCATCATATAAAGTTTCTTATGCTATTCACTGTGCTTAAAAAATATATTCTAAGAACTTTCCAAACATGGATTCATCATCCAGCTGAGAATTCTGAGAATTCATCTGTTTAGAAAAATTTTTATGATGAGGATGAGGCCATAAAATAACTGCCTGCATTTAATTGAAAAGTCTTTCAAATAACTCTATGTGTAACATAAACAAAAACAAAACAAATTTGAAGATAACCAAATCTCTAAGGCAAGATAATTTTATTGAACACAAACAATTCCTTAGTATAATGCATTTACATCTTTAAGCTAGAGGGTTCTAAAGCCCTTTACAGACTACATGCACTGTTTTCAGTGTTTTCATAAAAATAGGCAAGAAGTTCTAGATGGTACTCTTAAAAATTAAATGACTCAGCAAAGTCCTTTTACGATTCTTTCTCAAAAAGACTCTGTGAGGCTTTATATTGTCATTATATCCTCCCAGTCAACATATTTTTAAATTGCCGTGACTCCTGAAGAAATTGGATTCTATTTGTACAACACCCAACCATATTTTCAGCCATCTTATCTCTGGACAACAATCACAGTAAGTCCAATTTCCAGCCATAAAGTCTGTTTTTCCAAAAGTGGCATCCATCTCTCAGAAGATTTCCATCAGACACTTCTGTAACCATCTTTCAAGTTTTCTCTGGATGAATCTGTCACGCAATTAGGTTATGGATGGGCTGCCGTGACAAATAGGTTGCCGTTTGCCTTTTGATGTACTTTTGATTTTGATGTTTTAAGTATTTCCTTCTTTTAAATGCTGTCTTCTGGGAGCTGTATCCACTCTATTTTATGTTTTGGATAAAATACTTGCAGCAGCATCTTTTCTTTGTGAATCCAAAGAGCACATTATAATGTGTCATATTTTTCCCAAGAGTGAATATTATTTTGAATACTTACTGTATTGTGGAATAGCCTGCAGACTGAAGAGTGCGTTTAGTTACTGGTTTTCTCCGGCCTGAGAAATCTTTCAGTTGGTAAAATAAATCATAGAAGCATAAAACAGCTTGGTTTGGAAGGAACCTAAAAGGTCATCTAGTTCCAGCCCCTCTGCCATGGGCTGGGACACCTCCCACTACACCAGGTTGCTCAGAGCCTCATCCAACCTGGCCTTGAACACTTCCAGGCACGGGGCATCCACAGCTTCTCTGGAAAACCTATGCCAGTGCCTCGCCACCCTCACAGAAAATAATTTCTTCATTCTTCCAAAATATCTAAATCTTAATATTTTCTGTGAAGCCTTCATTTGGCTCTGTTGCCTGTGGCTTATGATACCATCTTTAATTATATTATGATTTACTATTTTTCCTCAACATCTCTGCCTTTTTCATTGCACAGTGGACTGAATCTGCAGATAAATTACATCTAAGAAATGAAAGAGGCTGCTGTCTGAGGGAATCCCTTTGCTGAGGTTGGAATTGTAAGGCAGGAACCGGAAAAAAAGAGAAAAGCTGTCACCTATTGCTACTCTGGAGGAATAGGTTCTACTCCTCTCTTTCCTGCCTGAGTTTCTGACTGGAATTCCTATCCACTTCTAGAATAAATTTTGCCTAATAACTGTTTTTTTCTTGTTCCTTTTTTTTTTCTTGTTCTTTTTATTTTGCATTAATTACGTTTGCACTGAGATATCTTTCTAAGAAAAAAAAAAAGAATACTATTGTAAAAATTTAAAAGATGGAAGATAAAATTTATCTTTTTATTATTTAAGTAATTCTATAGTTAAATCCAGCAGCTAGTCCATACTGCCTCACTCCCAACTTCTCACTGATACAATTTTCCAATCTAATCATGTCTTATTTTTGCCTGGCTTTGCCTGCACCAATATGGAATATTTCAGGTCAAAGAGACTTAATCCACTGTTAAAATTATTTATTTAAATTCCAATCAGCATGAGCTTTTATAAAAATAGCTTCAAAACTTTGTGCATTCCTGCTTTCCATTACTGTGTTTAATGAAGAAACTATGAATGCAAATTTTAATGTCATCAATGCGAGGATATTGCTTTTGCATTTTGCAGCACATCTAGAGGCAAAAAAATAAAATATCCCTTTGAAAGCAATGTTTTGTAGTGCAGGTAGTTAGGCAACTCCTTAGTTCCTCTGCATATGAGCAGTGACTAGTCCTATGTTTCACTTATGCAAATGAATAACACAATTCAGAACCTGCCCCTAAACCAGGCAACTGATCTGCAAATAAGTTTAAGTTAGGTAGTGAAGAATATTGTTGTCTGAGGGCTCCAATTCCAATTTTATTGTATTTTTTTTTTAGTTGTCTAATGTCCTTGTAGCTTAAAACCCAAATTTCCTTGGTGTTAATGAGGCGTAATCACTTCCACTTCCTAAACAGTAAGTATTTTCTTTCTTTTTTCAAAGTTTCTAGGTCAAAACACTAACACTTGGGAATACATTCACACTCTTCATTTGGGCTGTTAAAGGATGGGTTTTCTCAAAGCAATTTAGGAAGGTATGTGCTACTACTTTTATGCACTAGTCAGCATAAGGTAGCATAAATGATTTAGATCTCCTGATACACTAGCTGTCAAATGTATCAGAAGATGTCTATGGTCTAAATACACTTTCTCAATATCCAGGTTACAAAATAAGAAGAGATAAAAAACTGGAACTAAAACAAACAAACAAACAAACAAAACCCCATAAAATAAAATTAAAATTGAAAACTTTTTCCAGGTCAGCCTATATTCCAAATTCCTACTACAAGTCTTTCTTAAGTACCTACTTCATTTTTATGCTGCCATCCTTCTATTGCAGGTAGGTAATTAAGTCTCCAAAAGATGAGTTTAACTTAAAAGAGGAAATAATTTAATTTAGGGGAGAAGACCCCTAAATTCTTCATTAAAAAAAATCAACTTCCCCATGAACTTGCCTCTAACAATGAAACTGCTGCCTATTTCATCATAATGTTTCAATGTCTTCTGCTCAATTTATATTTTCATAATACTATTACTTTTATGAGATAAGGAGGCATAGATAATTATTCTATATACTACATAAATTTTTTTTTCAGCTACAAGTAGTTGCAGGCTTTATGCATTAAGGATGTTGCCTTTGTACTGCATGCTAGGGAAACGTACTAGAAATTATACTAACTAGAAGTATAACTACTTGTTCAAATATTAATATACTCCCCATATAGTACTTATAACTAAAAGGGAAAAATTGCTTTTGAGCATTTCACATTCATCAATAGTTCATAAAAATACATAACGAGTTATGACACATCTAATAAAGATGAAAGGGTTGAAAATCTTTGTGAATTTTTAATATGGATAATAAAGGGCATTAATACAGCTTAATTATATTGATAAATAATTTAAATTACTTTTTAAACTATGTTTTATTTTTATTTGAAATAACTTTGTGTGGTATTCTTGGAGGAATTATATACATGGCATTATACTGCCAGCCACTCTACAAGGGGAAGTAAAAGTCGTTGTATTGGTGATCTGAGTAAATATGGCCATTCAAAACATTCTTTGAACATTTCAGCCAAAATGCTGTATCTTTTAAAACATCCTTTTAAATCCAAAGTTTAGATAAATATTAAATAACAGTAAAAAACACTCAAAGGTCTCTCCTGAGTTTAGATGCCTGATTGGTCTGCTCTCTTAAGGCAAATCAATTTCTGTACAAATTATCATACAAAGGAATTATGTTGCTGGCTTTGCAGGGGACACATTTCATTTTGAGTCAGCTCAGGTATAGCTAAGTTAAAAAAAAGGTCGGTATTTCATTTTAAACGAAGGGCTTAAACCAAAGTTCAAGACTGAGTCCCTAGCTTTATCTCCCTGAAATATTGTAACTCTTTTCTCGGCAAAGTAAGCTAACATTGCATAGGAGCTTTAAGTACTTAGAAATTCAAGGCTGACACACTTTTAGCAAGATCCACCTGCCCAGATTGAAATTTGTCTTTTTCACCTTTGCTGCATTCTCACTGGTGTGTACCAGTGTACCTCCCTTTCTCTCTTTCTTCATCTCTGTCTGTTCCTTGGCTGCAGCCCACTGACACTTACCTAGAATCGCAGAATTATAGAATATCTTAAATTCTAGGGGATCCGTAAGAATCACCGAGTCCAACTCCCATCTTCCCACAGGGCTACCTAAAACTAAACCATATGACTAACAATATTGTCCAGACATTCCTTGAACTCAGTCAGGTTTGGTTCCATGACCACTTCCTTACAGAGCCTGTTCCAGTGACCAGCTACCCTCTCAGTGAAGAAGCTTTTTCCTAATGTCCAATCAGAACTTACCCAAACACAGCTTTATTCCATTTATTTCCTCATGATCTATCACTGGTCACCAGAGAGAGACCAGCACCTCCCCCTCCTCTGTATCCCTTGAGAAAGCAAGGAGGGAAAACTGTCAGCCTTCTCCAAACTCAGCAAAACAAATGACCTCAACCTTTCCTCATAAATCTTGTCCTTGAGTCCTTCCATCATCTCCTCACTCTCCCCTGCATACACTGAAATAACTTTATATCCTCCTTACATTGTGGCACCCAGAGCTGCCCCCAGCACTGGAGGTGAGGCCGCCCCAGTGCAGAGCAGAGTAGGACAATCCCCTCCCTTGCCCAGCTGGTGATGCTGTGCCTGATACCCCCCAGGACAGGGTTGGCCCTCCTGGCTCCCACACTGGACACAGTACAGGGCACACTGTTCAACTTGCCATCCACCCAAGCACCCAGATCTCTTTCCACAGGGCCTCTCTCCAGCCTCTTGTCCCACAATTTGGCTATATAACCTATAAAACTTGCTGTAGTAACTGGTTTGGTCTTACCAGCTACCTGAGTTTCTCCCCTTCTGGCATTGAGAGCCAGGGAAACAGTTATCAGAGCCACCTGAATCAGCCAGGGCAGAAAATTTATACAGGGAAATATATATTTTAATTTTTTAGTAAGATGTATTACTTGCAGTACTCTCACCTGAGGACAGGTGCCCCCAGAGGTCCAAAGGAATTTTGTGTCCAAAACTCAATTGAGCCTGATTTCTACCTTCTCCACCTGAAAATTTCCATGAAAATCGGTCAGGCCTGTTTCTTAAAAGCTCTAGAGACCTTTAGGCCTTCTCTTCAAATTACATTTCTGGTCTTAATGGGGATCAGGCCAAAGACCCAGAGTTACTAGTTGTGTGCTGTCCTGTTCATCCTGTGCACAAACAAATTGCAAGTGTTCACTGTCAGGTGACTTTTTTGTACTATTTCCATCCTTCTGTTTGAAAGATCCCTACAGAGAAATACTTAAACCCCAACACTATCCCAATAAGCAAGCCAACATCTGCTTCCTCAAAGCATTAAAATCTCTGCATATTTATCAAAACTTCCAAATATTTAACTACTGAAATATTTATAAATTGCATAATACTTTGTAGAGTTGTCTGTATTTTATATTTAAAAAATAAAAATAAAAATTAAAAAATTCTCTGTCCTGTCCAAATAGTGGATGGTAACAGGAATTTTTGGAAGGAGCCAAACTTCATCTTTGCAACAGCTGAGCAAATCACCTACTTTCCAGAAGGAGAGTGTGACTGGTGCACTTCTTACATCCAGGGAAACACCTTCTGGCCTCTCAACAGAGTAAAATTAAGACTTTTTTTCTTCCTCTTGGTCTACTTAAAGCTAAGGATAATTGAATGGGTCACAAAGATGATAGAGAAGGAGAATGCCTCACTGTCCAATAATATTACAAGTCCTAAAAAAATCAAAGCAAAAAAAAAAAAGCAAACCACCATACAATTGCCTGGAGAATAACAGCTTCATAGATATCTATAAACTACCCTCTCGTGTAAATATTCAAATAAATTATTAAGTCATACATTAGAATAAATAAATCACTACAGCTGAGGTAAAACATTTAGGAGAAAAGTTTAGTGATTTTATCTCGCAATATATTTGTAAGTTTAAAAAAATGGTTGCATTCCAATTAAGAGGAAAAACAGAAAAAAAATGTCCCTCAGAAATATACAAGAAGAGGAGAAGTGGAGCAAAACTTTCCCTAGCTTTTAGAAAATTGAAATCCTTCATCCAGAAAACACTCAAATTTGAAAGGAAGAAAGGTGACAGAGTGTGTCCACTTCAGTGAAGGCGGATCATGCAATTTCAGGTTCCCTGCTGTCTCCTTTTGCAGCAGATGACGTCCAGGGGTCCCTTGACAGGATGTGTCCCCTTGCACAAGGACACCTCTTGCCAGTCATTGGAAACCAAGATGCCCCATGGGCCAGACCACCTGCAGAATTGGACCTGGGGACATGGCTCATAAACCCCTCATAAAACAAGGTGCATGTCCGTGGTGTACTTCATCAGCATCTGGCTTGTACCACATTCGGGCTGAGAGTGAGCCCAGGACTGCTTATAAAACCTTGCGTCAAAACATTTTGATTTTGCTAACATTCCATCTTAACACGACACTTGTCTCAAATTCAAAAGACTTAATAGTTTTCCCACTGTCTTCAGTATTTAAATAAAAATTAAATTCTCTCTTTTGATGAATTTGATCAAAACATAATTACACGGTCATCACAACAGGGCATCTCCGTCTAAGGTGTGTTTGGGGTTTGCTCAAGCACTTGCACACCTGCTAAAGAATTCGTTTAGATGACAGTAATGCTTCTGCTCATGGGAGAACCTCGAAATGACAACAGTATATGAAGGGCCACTGCCAAAGCAATAGAGGAAACCAATGTCAATATAAGTCAGGACTGAAATTACATTTTTGTTCTTCAGTAATGGTATTCAGCACTAACACAACTTAAAGAGAAATATGTTTCTCTGTGCACTAAAATTGAATCCTGTTCTTTAACAAAAAATGATCGATCTTATAAACAGCTACACAGAATAGTATTAAAATACATCGGTTGACATAGTAACCTTTGTTATCTCTCCTTTCTTCTTCCGTATTATTTTGCGCTTTTGAGCCTGTCTGTAAGAATTGAATATTGGACCATTGATAAAACAAAGCATTTCTTGGATTGTTCTCAATAATTTAGTGCATTATAGAGATGAAGACTTGAAGGAATTAGAAATTCTTTACTTCCTTTTGCTGGATATTAGGCAGAAGTGTGGGTACCTGTCCCGGTTTGAGACAAATTCAGAGGAGGATATCCCCTGATGGAAAGAGGGGACTGAGAGGGGAGAGGGAAAAACAAAAAGAAACCCAAAGTCCCAGAAAAACTCTGTCTCTCTCTTCTCCCAAAGAAAAAAAAGAGCCGAGAGCCCGCTGGAAAAGCAAAGAAGGTGCTTCCTCCCCTTTCTGCCACAGCAGCCTCCACAGAGAGGAGTAGATGACCTTGGAGCACAGAATTTTTTTGAAAAAGTTCCTCTGGCTGGTTTTTATTTTTTCTCTCTCCCCTCTCAGGCTCAGTTTAAAGGCACAGGATAGCATAAGATTCATTTTTCGGGGGACAGAGCAGATGATATAGGATATCATAAGGTCACTCCAAGACAGTACCTAAAACTCCTGGAGAAGGATATCTTTGCAAAATAAAAATCTCACAAGGGACATTTAGGTGACATCTCCAGACTATTCAGACATGCCAGTGATTAGATGTATGTGGAGCTAAAATCCATGCTTCTGAAAACAATGAGCAACTCTGTGTTATATGTAGATTTGAAACATCTAATAATAAAAACCCATTGCAAAATATAAAAACCTTGCCTTTCTCTGCTCAAGATTACTAAAGCTGTGTTAATAACTATGTGTTAACACTGCATAGGTGACCCAGGGTCAGAACTCTAGGCTCTCACCTGCCAAGTCAGCTGTCATGGTCGATTTATGTCCATAGCTTCATTCCCAGCTTGGTCTTGCCGTTTAAGCAGCACAATTTAGGGCCAATTCCACTCAACAACTTGTTGCTATTATGAGATTTTGCAGAGCGCAAGCATGGTTGTTGTGAAGGGAGCTTGTTTTTCAAAAGGAAAAGAGTAGTTCAAGGTGAAGGCTCAGTTGTTTACCTTGCAACTGGTGCTGCTGGGTCAGATGTGAACTTTGGGGGAGGATCAACATTACTGATTGCACTCACTTTTTCTATCACTTAATGGTAGTAGGCTAAAGTTTTACTTCACTGTGGTCTTAATACAGTCTATTGCTTTTTTTTACCTGTTTAAATAATATTTGTGGAATAACATCCTATTTGGTTTTGAACTCTGGTTTACTTTTTGTGTAACAGAATTTTCGTATGTGCAGTTTGACATTCTGGGATTGTCAGACATTCTTTAAGTTGAATAGTTTAAAGGCAAGTGAGAATAGTCCAATGAAGTACACCTAAACTCAGGGTGTCATAGTGTCAAACTCATAGTCAAATTAAATAAATTGGTAAACTCCAGCTGATCCACTTACGCCTCACATGCCCATGAAAACAAACTTAGGCTTTAATATCCAGCCTAAACAGCCTAAATTATACATGTGCAAAGAGGGGAAATTTTGAAACTTTCACATAATGAAAAAAAATTGAGCATATTTAGTGTGCAGTTGCTGGAAGGTGATGGTTGAATGTGAAGGTCTCTATGGGACAGACAAAGCATTTTGAGCAGTGCCTTGTGCAATGCAATTACACTCCCTAAGAGAAATTTTGAAGAAGTTCTGCTTTAGATTCTGGTAAAAACTATATGTTTCATCAGTGGCAGATGTACTTTGACATACCTCTGACTAGAGCAAATTATTGTAATTTAAAGCCTTTGTAATATTGTTTAAAATGTCAAGGATTATGTGACTTACTCGTCTGTTTGTTCAATAAATGTAGGTACGAAGAAAATCAAAACTACCTTTTGGACAATTTTTGGGAAAAGGTTTCAACTTAAACTAAGAGAAGAAACATGAAATAGAGTTGATGAGCAGTTAGATTCACCAGTAGAATGTCTTTTTCTAATATAAAAGATAAAAAGCATGTCAGATCTGAAAGTGAAAAAAGTAGTAGGATTCTGGAACCCTGAAGAAAAATGGAGGAAAATTCTCAGTAAAAAAAAAAATAATAAAGAGCTAGGATGAGCTGCAATTAGAAATTAGTGTACATGAAAATCATAAACTTTATATAATTCTGACCTTTGCAAGGCAGAATGGTTTTTCTCAGTAAAATATTAAATCTCTGTTCAAGTCTTTCAAACATCTTCTATGGCCAGGGGAAAAAATCTGAAATTTGAACCTCCATGGTATCTGGGAAATTTTAAATTGTAATTTCAGTTCTAAACACTGTCAGATATTTTCCAAATATGAATTGGATTAATGGACCTGACTTATACTTTCCTTGAAGTTTGTAGGCTCATTCTACTGCAGCTTCATGTACGAGTATTGTGTCTGTGTGGTTGGGTATGTGTGTTTAAAATAAGTAACCGAAACCTACAAGGAAGGGAGTGCATCTTAGAGTTAGGTATCTCAACCTGTAATGATTGTCTCTGTTTACAGCTATCACTAGCTACTTAATTTTTCATATTTCTTTTAGTGAAAATTAAAATTAGAGTTAAAATTTTATTATTTCTTGAGCATATTTGTTTCCCTTTACCATGATGTTCCCTTCTTAGTGAGAAAAGCTTAACCTAAGAGAAATGTTTTTGAATATTCTACTTCTGTAATTTTACTGCAGCTAGAGTAGCAAAGTTTGCAGAAAATCCAGGCATTTGTCAGATGAAATGGAAAAGATGCTGTCAGCATTAAAGCAGAAAAATAATCAGTACTGCTAGCTTCTCTTTCCTCTACCTTTATCAGTTTAGGTGTTTTTCTAAGTCTCAGAGCCCTTTTTCAAAAGTAATATCAGGGTCCTTTTTATTTCTTTTTTTTCTTTTGAGGAGTCTGTAATCACTTTTCAAATTGCACTCCCAAATCCCTTTCTGAGACAGGCACACCTTCTTCTCTGTAGTTCTTGAGAGTTTAGCCTTCTTCCTCTCCTCACATGTATTATTTATGTGAGTAGGCAGAAAAGCTGAAAAGAATAAATTGGTAGATCTACCATTGCACACCACTCAGTGGAAAGGTTAGGGAGCACATCATGACAAAAAATGAACCATAACTTTCCAGATTTCATTGAACTCTTTGAAACATTATATCTCTTGGGCAGGATGGCTTCTGCCAACAGAACTGGAAAGTGATCATGGCAACAAATACTTGTAAGACTTGTACCTGCAATAAATGAACCCAAACAATAGTAATAATTCAAATCTCACAAGATTCTCCTTTACTACTTTTAAATTAGTCTTGTAAAGAAAATGTAAAGGTAAACTGTCTAGCAATTAAGATATTTTATGTAGGTTATTAATTTCTTATGTCTTCCCTATGAAGAATTTTCTCTCTGTCTAGCCACTATGTAGAAAGAAAATGGGAATAGCTATTTTGGGAGTTTTGCCTACACCTATTAACTTGGTGACAGGAATAGTGGGAACAGTAAACTTCTGCATATGTAGGCCAGTAGTAAGTTACTAGGTTCTGCAGATAAAAATGAGAGTATTAGTATAATCTCTTCTCTTGGATGCTCCTGGAGAAGAAGAGCATCATAATATCTACTGGAGTAGGCATTCCCACACGTCTAGAGCTGTTTCAGAAACACATTCAAGCATAGCAGTACCAAAGAACTCTCTAGACTTAGTCTAACCCTAGGCAAGTGCAACTCGAGCCTCCAGTCTGATGTGCAGCAAGGCAGAAAGAAAGGCCTTAAGGTGCAACAGGTTGATAAGTGGAACTGTGAAGTCCCTGAGTCAAGGCACAGAGTGGCTATTATCTGAAAGAAGCATCCTAAAATGTAACTGTCATTGAAAATATAAAATTCAAATGAAATTGTAATTGCATAAGAAGTGTAAACCTCTGAATGTTTCCAAGAGGAATCATGCACACACAGGTTCGCTGTGGGAACCATAGCTCTTCACGAGTGTTTATGGTTTCTTTCACTGTGTTTTTATACTTAACTGTTACTGATAAGAGAACAACACAACACTGAAATTTTATGAAGAAGAAAGAAAGCTTTATTTACCACAGATGAACATTTAAAACCAGAAAGCTAGAAGATATATGAGGAAACTTCTCCTATGAGCCTCTCCATCAAAGAGTTTCTCATCTTTAATGATTGCCTTCTATACCCATAGTCTACTTCAGAGATTTGCATGCCATTTAATTCAAGACTACTTCTGCTAGACTGTTTGCTGATAATCCCTAACTACTATTCATGTCCCAAGTGTTGTAGTAATATCCTATCAATCTCTATCAACATGAAGACTGCATTTTTCTTATGTGCTTTAAAAACATACATAAAATGCAAATACATGCAAATTTATCATGACTTTATCTCTCTGCTTAAAATAAAACAACACTTTAATATATTTTATTTTTATTATAGTTTTTGTCACTGTGAGTTTCCCATGTTTTTCCTTAGAGTCTATTCAAATATTTTCAAGTAATTAATTAAAAAGGACAAAACCCTAGAATACAATGCTTATGTTCTGGTAGGTAAACAAAACTGCACAGTATATCTTAGCTAAGATTTTTTCTCTAGTCTATTTCCTCCTGAAGCTGAGGACACAGTAAAACTGGGGGATTGAAATTCATGTTTTTATGCTATACTACATACTCTAGAAAAGCAGTTTCCTGGATTACTGAATGAAGACAACTAAAATGGAGTAAAGATGAGATGATGATGTTTTACTGCTGTGTCTAAAGCTATTTGTGATGGAGCAAACTACAAAGTGAAGTTACAATTCAATTTCCCTTTTCACAACATACAGTTCTTGTTTACTGATTTAATGAGTCTATAGAGCTTAAATTTAAAGAGTTGTCCTTAATTTTAAAAGTCCTGGTCTTATAATTCTTTGCAAATGACTTGTGTAAGGGATGCAGGATTGTGCACTAGTTTTTTCTACTGATTTTGGACTTTTGCTGCCTGCAATGCCTTTTTTCCTCTGCACATTCAGTTATACATTAGACTTTACCTGTTACCAGTTTGCTGTTAGTTTTCCTGCAAGTCCTAGCTGGGCGTAGGAGAAAGAGCTGTTGACCAGGGCAAGAAGCTCACCAGATTTAGCAGGGCATGCCAGGTTAATGTTGTATGCCTGTAGCAGAGTAGTCAAGAGAAGGTTCCTGGCCAGGCACAAGAAGAAGGTCTCAGAGATTATGTGGATTATGATTAGCTTTATTGCTAATACAGTATCTAAATATTAGCCAATGCAGTACTTATACAACTCATCATCTGCTATAATGGATCTTAGTATAATCCAGTCATGGTCCCCCCTATTGAGTCATGAGCTTTAGTGAGACCCACTTGCTTCCTAAACTTCTTAGAGAAGTCTAGGTGTGGCTCAGTCCACCGAGTTCCAAATTTGGCCAACAGTCTATGTCTAAAAGGTTATGAGCAGGTTCAGCTAGAAATTCTACAAAGCCAAAGGTTTATGGTCTTCGGCTTTGCAGAATTCACAATTACAAAGCAACAAAGCACCTAGGTAGCCACCTGATTTTGTCTGCATTTTACACTCTTTTACAGGTGCATCAAAGTCAGCCACAAACATCTCAGCTCCCTCATTTCTGGAATGCATTGGTTATGTGAACATCCAGACAGTTCCTCCAGAAATACCAGCCTGGTGTTCTTATCTTAGGACAAACCCACCAGAGAACTGGAAAAGGAAAGAGGTTGTCGGGGGAGGACACCCTTTGGTCACCAACATAGTGCCATGTTTGATCCCTACGATTTCAGTTTTCCTGACCTGAAAAAATTTTGCTAACTGCATGTACTTTCTCATTTTTACATGGAATGAGAAAATGTTATGGTCCTCTACTCAACCTCTGGAGAGAGAAAAATCTGCATGAGAGAAGGGGCAGAGACAGGACAAATAAAGTGAAGTGTGTTGCTTCTCATTTACCACATGCTAGAACATTCATCTTCCCTAGTGTTCAATCCATCCATTCAGTCCATCTGACCCAATTATCCAGATTACCATTTTAAGTCAGTTTAGAAAAAGGTACCTCAGGAGAATTATATCTTACATTATATAGGAAAGAGACATATATATATATAAAAATATAGATGTATAAAGGAACAACATTTTTTTACCTCTATAAGAGACTGTTTCCCTTTGATTGTAAAGGGATTCTGCACACCTTGATTAGCTTGTCTTTGCTAGCCCATTATTACATTTTAGATGTTTAAAACTAGACACCAAAATACCTCCCTGTGTGCCCAGAAAAAAAGATCAAAGCAAACCTGCTCCTTACTTGAGTCCTAGTTACTACATTGAGTAAATGAAGCCTACTTATATGAGACTCAGGTGGGATTAAACAGGTGGCAATGTATAAACTCTGTGCTTAAATCAGTCAGCTTTCTCTCCTTTGAAAGTTACCAGAATTATATTTAGCAGGGTTAATATGCTCTAGGATGCAATTCATCTCATCAAAAAATAATCATCTAATAATACAGGTCATATAAATCACAGTTTAAAAGTGGATGATTGCCTCCCCCGGCTGTGAAATGGGAGTCTAGAACGTGGTAATGGAGGAGCCTGGTGCCAGGATGAGAGCAACAGGCTTCTAAAAGCCTGGCTCCCAGAGAGCAGTTCACAGCTTTTGGTTACTGACCAAAGCTACACCTGAGGTTCAAGCACTAAATAGCCTAGAAAAGTTATTTTTCTTGATGCCTTCTGTTGTCTTCATTCTCATTCATTCATTTAAGCTAAATTATACTCTCTCGTAATTAATTGGACTAAAAACATTCTCCTGGATACTTGTAGCTGCTCAGCTGACAGGAGGCAGCTTGTTAAGTCACTACAATTCAATTGTGTTTGATTGTACTGCTGTAACCTGAAGCTTTGGCTTTCCTCTGCTGTGGGTTTAAATCACAAGTAACTTCCCTGAAGAGATTAGATTTATTTCACAGAATAAAACCAACATGAGAAGAGAATTAGGGCCTTAGGCCACCCAGCTTATACAACAATAAAAGGAAGAAGGGGAATTTATGGATGACATCATCAAAGTGGGTCATAAAACCAAACTTACAGCTTGAAAGTGCTATACTAATTAAGAAACTGTATTGCCAAAGTTGAAGACTGTAATGTAGGTAATAACATTGTACAAAAACATAAAGATTTTTTTTAATAGAAAAATAACTGCTGAACAATAGCTAAAATGTACATATGTCGACTCATGAGTGCTTTAACTTGATCAGAGGCATAGGAGTTATCTGCTGCACAATGGAAATATACAGCATAGAGAAATCACTGAAGTGAATATGAATCTTTAGATACTCAGAGTGAGTACTTCCTATCACATTGCAGGTATCTGAGATAAGAAATTTATTTGATTATTCAGTTAAATACATTAAAAAGCAAAAGCAAAACCAACACACCATACAGTTCAACATTATAAAACAATTATTCTATTCAGTCAGTGCTTTAAAAACAAACCTATTCCAGAACAGCTGGAAGCCTGCAAGTGACATTTATAACAATTGCAAGTGGTAGTTAACATAATGTAGCATAAGAAAATCTTGACTCTTTTGGTCTTTTTTTTTCCACATATTTTATTTCAAAATTTACATTTGGTTTACGATTTTCATGTAATAGCTTCCCTATTCTTTTATCTCTCCTGAAAAGTTCTAATTAGCAATTCTCACTGGCTTTGGTGCACCTGTCACTAGAATCCCTCCTAATGCATTTTAACATGCCCAAAGCCTGCTCCAGACTGCTTTTATACCAGTATGTATATTTTGCTTGTTTGTTTGTTTCAAATTCAGATACATTCCGGTAAGCACAGCTTTATCTGCCCAAATGAATTGTGCCAAGTATGCTGGTATAATGGTGCTAATAGCTTATGAATTACTTCTAAATGTAGTAGAAATAAAGAAGCATTTTTATGGGGTTTTTTTAAATCTTGACCATGGTTTGTGTCATTTAGGGCAGATATCAGTAGAAAGCAGATAAACCATACCAAAGAGATTCTCTTCAGTGACTCATTCTTGAAGAAGAGAATTAACTGGGACCAGAATGCCAATGCTCAGTTTGAAAGGCACTAGCTTGTTCTAGTCATCTCAGTGGAGATTAATCATTAGACTGACTAATACCAAGGCAGATCTATTCAAACTCAGATTCCCAAATCCAGAAATGACCCACTGAACTGGATTTACTGTGCTAATACAGCAAGTCATGGTGCTGACTATGAATGCTTCCGTTAGCAGTGTGAGAGTATAGATAGATATTCCAGTTAAATGGCTGTCGTGGTTTGACACTCGCCCAATGCTTGGCACCCACAAGAGTCACTCACTCACCCTCCCCTGCCACAGCTGGGCAGAGGCGAGAAAGAAAAAGAAAGTTAACGAAGGGTTATGAGTTGAGATAAGGGCTAGGAGGAAACAGTTCAAGGGTGGAACAGGCTTAACTCAAAAAGTGAATTCTGCTAACAGAATAAGAGGAGGATAATGAGGAGTAAAATAAGTCCTTAAAACACCCTTTCCCCCAGGCCCTCCCTCCTTCCCACCGACAGCACAGGGAGACAGAGCATGGGGGTTTGGTCAGTTCATCATCAAGATTCCCTTCCGCTGCTCCGGGAGAGGAGTCTTCCCCTTCCCCTTCCCCTTCCCCTTCCCCTNATGGATCCCCACGGACTGCGGGTGGATCTCTGCATCCTCCATGGATCCCCACGGGCTGCGGGTAGATCTCTGCATCCCCCATGGATCCCCACGGGCTGTGGGTGGATCTCTGCATCCTCCATGGATCCCCATGGGCTGCAGGGGCACAGCTGCCTCACCATGGTCTGCACCACAGCCTCTGCAGAGGAACCTCGGCTCCGGTGCCTGGAGCACCTCCTGCCCCTCCTTCTCCAGTGACCTGGGTGTCACCATGTAGTTGTCACTCAACTGTTCTCACTTCTTCCTCTTCTCTGACTAGAAGCAAAAACTGAGTGACTTTGTTTTGATTTTCTTCTTAAACATGTCATCACAGAGGCATTACCAACCTCTCTCATTGGCCCAGTTCTGGCCAGCAGCATGTCCATCTTTCAAAGCCATCAGAGATTGGCTCTGCTGGACATGGTGGAAGCTTCCAGGAGATTCTCACAGGAGCCATCTCTGTGAACCAGGCCATGCAAAACCAATACAACAACCAATCAGGAACTATAAAGTTAGTCCAGTAAATGAAAATCATTCATTGATGAAAGACCAAAACACATCACAGACACCTCATGTATCTTTAGGCAAAATGAATCAGAAGCCTCTTAAGCATCCAATGAATTTGATAAATGGAGAAGGACTGAAGATACTCTGCTGTACAGAAACAGCTCCACAGCCATAATTTGTGGCCAGATTCAGCAACTGTAGAAACAGTCCTGTAAATGCTTTGGCGCACCAGAGGAAAATTGAGGTAATGCTACATGCCTTACAAAACACCTCAGGTTGTATTTACCTGCCATGTAGGTCAGTCCAGACCTCATCCATCTCATCTGCTGATACAGGGCTTTTATGCACCTGACATTGAACGGCCCAAGGGTGCCAGACCTTGTCCTCTCTTGTTTATTGCTGAAACACAGGCTTCTCCAAGGCTGCCTGCACAAAAAATGTCAGTGGAAGCTCTCAGGTCTTGTGGGTGCCCAGGACTTTAAGCACTCAAAGAGCTGGCTGGGCTGCCCTGTAAACACCTCCATAAACTTTTCCATAGTGTAGTTGTACCGCTTAAGTTAATCTCCTTCTCTGAGTGTTCATTTAGAGGTTTCAGCCATGCTTCAATAACCGCAGAAGTAGTGTGGGGAGAACAGACCTCTGAATTAAATTCTTCAGCCTGGTTTCTAGTGCTGGGCAATGGGAATCTCCACCACCATGCTCATGCTGTCAGAATCTCAGCACCACAAAGCTGCACAGGGCACTGGAATGAGCCCCTACAATAGTTACAAACAAGAATTTTAGCTGTTATACACATACACAAAGTATTTTGGGGGTTCTTAAGCTTCATATTTGGGAGGGAGAGTATGTTGGGGTTTTGTTCATTTTCCACTGACTCCTCTCAGACCCTCAAAGAGACATACCAGACTTCTGATTTCAAGATGGCAGAAGAGCAGTTTGGACAGCCCTAAAGTACCATGCAATAGTACTTTTATTCCTCCCAGACCCCCTTATATTCCGCATGCAATTCAGCTCATCTGAACAAGAATCAATTAGAATTTATGGTGCTCCATCCACATTCTATATGCAGAAATTTTCAGAGGGAAAAACAGCCAATGACATAATGTTGGAGAGATCAATAAGCAGATGTTTTTTTAGAAATGTTCATCCTTAAATAGATTAATACAAGCCTAATCTACTATTAAAAGATATTCTGGTATCCTAGCAGATTCTTCCTTCTCAAGTTGTCAAACCAAGAGGTTTTAATTGCTGTGGCTTCCCTGTTGTAGAATTTTATTTAGCTGATGGATCTGGTCTAACTCCTCTAGCAGTCAGGAGAAATCCAACCACTAGCAGTGACTGAACAGTTCTTATACTGAAAAAAAGTGGAGTCATTATTATAGCTGGTAATCTGGCATAGCCTATATTTTAACATATGATTTTCTGTCATGTAATGCCAACTAATGCCGTTCAAAGCTCTCGAACATAGAGGAAGTTACAAATTAATTTTCCAAATTTCTATCAATGCAAAATATGGTATTTAACTGGGGTTACAACTCCAGTTATGTAACAGTTGGCATAGGCATGTCTACATCTTCTTATTTGCTTTTGTGCAACAGAAAGGCCAAAAGATCTTTGTTAACAGAGTTTAAACAAAAGAGAGAATGAATCCACTATTTGACTTTCTGACTTTGTTTTCTTCTTCTAGTGGCCTCTGTTAGGAAGACTGGGGCATGGTGCAGCTTTTGATAAGCCTTTGGGGGTCAGTTTTAGCCATAGAAATAGCTCAGAATATCTTTCTTTGACTCAGAGAGATTAATAATAAAACAAAAAGAACAAAATAATGACTGAACTTTCCCCCCCGGATTTCAGTATGGTATTTTTTAAAACTCTTTTTTTTTCTCTGCTTCGTAGTTAGAGTTGGGAACTTATTTCTCCCCTTCTTTTATATACTTGGCAGAGAAAATTATGGAAACTGCAACCAATTCAGATTTTACTGTAGCCCAAACCTTGTCTAAGATTGTTCATCCAGAGCACAATTTCGTCTTATGACAGCTTCTGAATCTGTGTAACCTGGGTTTTATTTCAGACATTTTGAGCTGTAAATCCCTCACATCTCACTGAACCTTATCAAAATTAGTGTTGATATCTGTAGTATTCAGAAAATGAAGGAAAGGTCAATACCATTAATTCAACTTCAACTGAGGTCATGCCAACCTCCAAGACAGATCCTCATGTAAGATATGATGACTCATCTCCTTGAAAATACCTGCAGAATGCTTCATTTCTTGGTTATTATAGAAAGATGCATTTAGTCATCAAGGTCTGCTGCTGCCAAAGAAAGGAAAAGAAAGACTTGTTTAGCTCTCAACTTCAGTAAAAAAACCTGGTCTATTTCTTCATCATCAGGCATCTGTATACCTGTCTGGCCACAAAGGAAGTGTTTATTCAGGTCTTATTGAACACAAAAGCACTGTGCATTTTATAAGTGTAGTCTTGCTCAGAGACAGTGCTATATACAATAATATCAGGGAGGAGTACACAATCCCTCACCAACACAGTCTATAATCTGAAAGGTAATAAACATCCAGAGAATGCAAAAGTGAAAAAGAAGGGAAGAAGCCAATACAACTTTTTCATTTGGTATAATGCCTTCTTTTCCATTTTATCTTTTGCTCTTTTAGTAAAAGCTTCTGGGCAAAGCTGCTGACTGCAGAAGCTATGACCCAGAGCATACAAAGCACATCTTCACAGAGAATAACCTGTACAGCAATCCCTTCCACAGAATGACAAGACTGAAAGCTGTGGGAAGGAAGGAAATGTCTGAAGGAAGCTTCAAATTCTAGGAATCAAAAGATCTGCTTTCAAAAAATGTCTCAAAAAGTTTCAGTGTTGCTGTTGATTACCTGGTGTGCCTATAGTTAAGTAACCCAGTTCAGTATGTCTCTTTATTCCAGGTTCTGTACAGATTTAAGGAAAAATCTTTTCTTTTTGACTGAATTTGCAGGGCAGACTCAGATACTTTATAGGAAAGACATATATTTTAATGTAACGGTGAAATATGTAAGAGTACTAAAAACTGTTTGAGTTCTAGTCCATAGTGAATTAATTATATTTAAAACTATGAAGTAAAAACAACTATTTCCTACCAATAAAAAGAAACTTTATTGAGCACAAGTAAGGTCTAATAATTTCATATGTTCAGATTGTGTTTAAACAACACAATAAGGCATTAGAAGACTGGAAAGTAAGCCATGGCACATAGATACTGAAACTGGTGAGGAAGCAGCAGCAGAGTAATGCAGAAACTCCATCAATCATTTGATGGCTGGTATTGTAACACTTACCAACTGTCTTTTATTCACAGTCTGGAAAGACTACTCCTAAAAGTTTTCCCTGTTTGAGGTTTTTGATCATTACCTCCTGCTTCCTTGTAACATCTGTCTTTGGGCTTTCCCAAATGTGTAATTATTGCCTAAAATCCATGTAATCTCATCTTCTATTGCAGTCTAAAGGCATGAAAGCCTGGCATTTCTTTGAGTAGGAGTGGCCAGCCGAAGCTGTCTGACAGTGAGCTGTCTAAAGAGAAGCTAATCACCTTGAGGTATTCATCTGGGTAGGTGGGATGATTCATCCACTGGAGGTGGCAGTCACTCTTTAATCCTGACAAAGGAGGCTAAACAGCTAGCTTGGTCTAGAAACTTTGCTAAGTTTGATTAGTCAGCCAAAGATAGGTAAGATGAACCTTAACTTCTGCACATAAAATTGCTCCTATCTTATGAAGTGGTCCTTAGTCACAGAGTGCCTTAAGATGACAGATGCCAGCAGGTACCTTTTACTGAAGTAGGTCCAAGAGGATTTCAAAGCAAGAGTGGTTCAAAGTGGTGCCAGGAGATGGTTAGGCTTGGACATTAAGGAAGCATTTCTTTACCAAGACAGTGGCTGACCACTGGAATAAGCTTCCTAGAGTAGTCGATGCTCCGAGCCTGTCAGTGTTTAAAACATTTGGACCATGCCGTTAACATTATTCCTTAACTTTTGGTTAGGCCTGAAATGGTCAGGCAACAAAGTACATCCCTTCAAATAGGACGTTCCATCCAAAATATTCTATTCTATTCTATTCTATTCTATTCTATTCTCATGATCTTTCTATGGGATATTTTACTGCTGAAGATCAGCAAGTTCAGAGTCTTGTTAGAGGAACAAGTCTTTGCAGTCTTTAAATTGAATTATCCTTAAAAGAGTTATAAATTAGGCTCCTAACAGTAAAATTTTTCCTACAAATTGCTCTTCTTCTCGTTTGGGGTAAAGTCCTTGTGCAGATTGTGCTAGGGAGCCCTGACAAAGTTTTTAAATCCATAAAGTTTTGGCTTTTGAGCATTGATCTAAAAATAGAGATCTATTGTAGTGATTTCTCTTCTCAATTTTGTGTATAATATCCCCCCAGAAATGGAAAAAAATATATATACATGCCAGACAACTTTTTTAAATCTATCATCAGTGTTTGACACCAGCTCTGCCTTACTTCATTGCTCTGGAATTTTCCCTCAGATGTGTCACACACCCTGCTGAACAATTATCAGCAAAATTAAGTTGAGGCTTTATCCTGCTCTGTCCTGCTGTATGAACCACATTGCCTGGTAAGATTTGTAGCAAAAAGTTGAGCTTTTCCATTAATTACAGTGTGTTGATAAGAGTAAATTCCATTTGTATCATTTGTCTTGGAAGTGAAGGTGAATAAATTAACTGGTGTAAATGTCCAAGGTTTGTGGGTAGTTTTACATTTCAAATAGACTTTTCTCAAATGATCCCTAGGAAAAATATTGGGCTTGGACACAGATCTGAAATCGAATTCCCTAAGATTTTCAATCTATTTTCATTGCACTCCTTTTCCTCACTTGCTGTCCAGAGGCTAAAAGGGTGTGAGAGCATGAAGCAAATTGTAAAATCAATTCCGTAATTTGTTCTGTTAAACTCAAGTTTGTTTTCAAGCAGTGTAGAAAGATGACATTTTTTAATTAAATAGCAAGTATGAAAGTGGATATTTTTAATTGTGAAACTATTTTGGTATGTGTTTAATTAATACTGATGTTTTGCAAATTTTCTAAATCAGTCAAATGGCAAGAATTGTCAGTGGTGAAAATTGCAGATGAAGGAATACAGATCCTATTAGAAAAACAAGTTGATGCTATTGGTAGTGGATAAATTTTTCTGTCTGTTCTTCACCAAGCATCTGTTCACGTGATTTCTTTTCCACAAACTCAGAAGTCTGCTGTGAATGCAGGCAGATCAGAACAACAGTCTCTTTTATTTTTCACATTATTATATAGGTTACACAATTCAACTATGTTTCAATATTTGCAATACTGTCACTCCAAGATTGAGGTTAAAAAGAATTGATTTCGGAACAAAGGGAAGCATTATTAATTTCCAGAAGGTATTAATTTCTCTCAGTATATTGGGCAGCAGCTAGAAGAAAATAAGGTTTCCCTTTACAGAGGATTTTGTCTTCTATGGTTGTGAGCATCTACATGTACAGTGAAATTTCTGTGAATACTGAAGGTGTCTGTGTGGGAAAGGGTAAGAAGGAGCAGTGGAGTGGAGCTGAACTCTCAGCTTAAAGAAACCTTTTATGTCTTTCTACCTTGATTTGTAGAGCTGCAGAGCACTGCTTAGCTTCCACTGAGAAATCCAGAAAGAGCTTCTTTATTACAGCTCAAGGCAATTGAATGCAGTTCAGCCTGTTTTCTTTTAGAGCACAAACTCTCCTGCACTTGAAGTTGTGAGAAAATATTGCAGCAGGAATAGTCAGATCTGCTTATATGTGAAGAAGTTATATATGTAATAGAGCTTTGTCATTTACCTCAGTTTCCTAAGGAAAATACCATCTATATTAGCTACCAGACAGAGCTACAGGTAAAACCTATTTTCAAAGATCAGCTTATCAGTCTTTTGAAAGTTACCAAGGCCATTAAATCTAGACTTGATGTTAGAAACGTGAGCTTGGAGATAAACAGGGATCCTCCCAGTCTGGAATCTTATTGGAGCTCTCCTTTTCTATTACATGCATCACAGGCTCAGTGGTGTAGCCTTGCAGAAATCTATTATGAAATGAGCCTCAAGGACCACGAAGAGATTGATCATTTATACAAAATAATGTTCTTTTTCTGGTTTATTCTGTTTGTGCAACCACTGGAAAAACATTTCATTTCTTGACAAAAGTATTGTTCACCATCCAACCACTCTTATGAAGCTAAAAGAAATAATGTTTTGCACCAGTACATAGAATTCTTATTAAACACTTTGCCATTATGTTAAGCAATGTTCTGCATGCCTTTTCACTTCTTCTTTTTGTTTTTTTTTTTCTTACAAAAGTATACTAATTGTGCCTTTCTTTTCTGTGTTTTGGATACAGCTTGATAGGAGGATTTATGAAAACTGATTCTTTTGAATTCTATTGAACAGGGTTAGACCACTTAATTTTACTAAAAAAAGAAAAAATAAAAGTAAAAAAAGACAGGATTTCAGATTGGATTGGATTGACTTCTGAAATACGTATGACCTTTGAGAAAACCTCAACAACTAAGTACAAGGAAAAGTGCATCCTGTATCACCACATCCTCCTAGTTGTTGCTTTTGCTTTTGTCTGCAATTTCAGAAACAAAAATATCACACTGGAAAAAAAAGATTAATGTGTTTCAAAAAAAGAAAAAAATGTAGAATGTTATTCTTCTGAGACTTATTCAGTGGGATGTTTAGGCTTTTGCCTAGCTTCTACCATTTAAAACCATTAGGCTACAGGCTGGGTGGAGGTTGGAGTCCTGAATACCTTGCTTATCTGAGCCTCTGGACAGAAAACGTTTTTGTAACAAAATAGTTTTTATAATGGAGTTCAAGCTTAAGGTAAGCTAGGTCCTCATTTATGGTTTTGCTCTTCTCCATTTTTGTGAAATCACCATCAACCCTCTGCAAAGATACAGAAAGATGGCAGAGAGTTCCTTAAAACATTTGATATGTCAGCAAAATCGCTAACAAATTAATACTGTTTTTCTGATGCAGCTAATCCTTTTTTCTCCAGTGATACAGTTCCTTTTGATCTTTAGGTGAAACATTTGCACAGTCAAAAACAAAAACATAGCAGAGTGAATATCTGCCTGGGATAGCAGATGTGACATGCACTATACTTTCTCTCATGGGTGATAATATTCTCACAAAAACACTCTCTAACTCTTTAATAATTTGACTTTTAAAATAATCTTATCATATTACAAAGCAAAGCTGTAATTGACTGCAAGGCCAATAAACAAAGTAATATCATTTTTTACTGTCATAACTCTGATGCTATCATGAGAAAGGATATCTTGACTCTAAAAAGGTCATTTCTCTTAAGCTGTAGGAGGACTAACAAGCTAATTATAAATCCAGCTGAAGGGAAGACTTATGGACTCGGTCCATAATTATGTCTGGAATTGGTTTATTCTGAAAATATGGTGTACTCAGCAGAATCTGCTGGGATTTCAGGCACTGTACATAGACCATAGAAATAAATCCTTAACACTGTTCTAATTTCTTTTTTTCTATATAGACCAAGTTATTCCTCATGCAGAGGTTTTGTTTTAATTATTTCATTGTATCAAACTATCATACAGTTTTGTAATACAATATATTCTAAGGGTTATATATATTTCAATATATAAATGTATACAAAATTTGACCTACATTTAAGAGAGGACGTGAGGATATTTTGAGCCCAATAGGAAAAAAGGATGTGTTCAGCTATTTCCTGGACTAGGGCTCTAGTTGCAGCATAAATGAAGAATAATGGGAGTTGCAAAGGGGAATATTTCTCCCCTACTGCCAAGTGACTGGGAAAATTAAAGGAGAAAAAAAAAATGAAATCTCAGAGGTTTTTGTAACAAACCTTATGAGCAACATGGGAGATGGATGTGAAAGACTGCATTTTCTAAATCGTTTTACAAGTTCAAAAAATAATCTCTTTTCTCTCTTCATTTTAAAGATAATTTTTACATCAAATGAATGACCTTTTTATGTACAATCAATAGTCCTGAATATGTAAATGACACATTGTAATCAATATATAGGACTAAACACTAAGGCAGAAATATTATCACTGACAAAAACATCCACATATAGCTGAGAAAAAGTGGAGATGAAAATTTATTCTTCTAAATATAACCTCATAGCAATTTTTTCCCCTCTGCGTGAATTAGTGATTGCTACTGAAGGACAAACCAAAAAATAGATTTGAGATATATAGTTATAATACTCAAATTAATATCAATATCAATATGAAAGGTATTAAAATATACTGAAGAACCACTTCTTTTGAACCCCTCAGCTGCAATTCAAGAAACCTGCCATATTTATTGATTGATATGGGAGAACTACAGAAAAAGCTTTAAAGAATGAAAATTTCATGTCATTGCCAGTAAACAGAGTTTAATGTTATTACTTCATCCTGCACAATGCTACCTTTTGAAAGAAACTTGTGCAACATGATCAGTTTGTCAAGCTGATCAAGACTGAGCTCTCCATTAGCATATGACAAAAAAGAACTCATATAAAGACGCAGACATGTAGACAAAAGTGGGTGAAAATGTGCTTTATTATGTTACTGAATATGTAGAATTATCAAACAAAAAAACAGAATTTGAGATAAATTGTCCCCAAATGTAATAAATATAAATGTGAGAGAAAGCTTCGAGATATTATTGAAATTCACAACTCTGATTATTTTACAAAGTCTAAAATTCTGATTCAAAAGCTTTTGTCCAAAGGCAGTTTCCCTAGATAATTAAGAAATTGCCTTTGCTCACACAACTATGGAATGCACCTTCAGTATGTAGACTGACAAATGCATTCAAAAAAGAACATTACATTTGTTCTATTTTCCCTGACCAAGCAGAAAAGTTCAGAGGGTTTGTGATTAAAATGCATGTCTGACCTTGGATTATTAAGTAGGAGAAAAAACCCAAGTATATATTAAAAAAGGTTTATTTTGACAGTCTTTCTGTTCTTCAGTCTATCATCCAATAAAGCTGAGCATTTAAGTCTTACTATCAAACAGCTTTAACTATTCTGTCAAGCATGACTCTTTAAACCTGTCAAGCAGTCATTCCTTTTCTGCTGCAAAACATCTAACTGCAAGCTTCCTAGTCTTCCTCCTAAACAAAAGTTTCAGACTAAACCTCCACTTTATAAATGCCTTCTTACAAACTTACTTATAGACAAATTCTGAAAGATGCTCCAATTTCCATTTCCGATCAGAAGCTAAGTTAACTGATGTTTCTGCACTGAAATAATAGTTAAGTGAGGAGCTTTGTGAAGCAGCTAATATTTTTGCCCATTGGTTGCCATCTGTCAAGAATAATAGTGCTATGTTACTTTGTATCAAACTGTCAACGTTAGATTAAAAGTTGTATTTTTCAGTTGTAGCACAGGTTGTATAATTAAAGTGGTGTCCTTCTGTACTTCTATCTCAGCAGGAAATTCCAATAAAAAATCTGTATCATTAATAAGCTCCTGAAAGTAAATGAAAGTGTCTCTCTGGCCCTGGATAGTCTTAGAAATCTTTATTTGAGACTGCCTAATTCATTCCACTAAGAAATCCTAGTTTTCAGTAGCTTATGTCTTTGCCTTAGGTCAACATTTCATGCTGAAATTTTCCATACTTGCTCCATACTTCAGACTTTTTCTTTTAGGGAGACTGAGGTTGAATTTCAGCACAGGTTCAAGTACTTCAAAGAATGAGAGTAGGTAGTTTTACCAAAACTAATTCCCAGGTATTTGATGCATTCTGGACCATTTATACTTTAGAGCAGCATTTTGGCAATAGCAGTAAAGACTACTCTTAGAGATACACATCTCTTCCCCATTTGAAAGTCAGATTTGGCCAAATCAGCAGAGTCTTAAAATTTCCTGATGCACCTGTTCAGTCAGTGCTGCCAGGGTCTGCCACAGATCCCCTGTGCTTAAGCCAGGCACCTTACCCCTGCTCAGGTCCCACAGTGCGCCAGCTGCACTGAGCCCACTACAGCTCCCACTAGAGCTCTGTTCTCTAGGAACAGAGCACACATGCCAGAANCAGTCCCACAGTGTGCCAGCTGCACTGAGCCCACTAGAGCTCCCCCAGGAACAGAGCACACATGCCAGAAGCAGAGAGGCTTAGGATCAGCAGATCTTTTCCCATGTGGCCTGGGGAAAGAATGAGTTGTGAGACAGAATTCACATTTGAATGATAAGAAAATTTTTCCAGGAATAAATGAATACAGATCAATAGCTCCACCATTCTTCACATTTTATAGGAGTTTCTGTCAATTACTGTTGTAGGTGGACAGCAAACATTGCTTCTAGATCTCACTGAAAACCCCTGATAAATTTCACAAACTCTCTTCTGGATGATATGAGGCTTTGACTCCAGCATTCCATGGCTAATTTTCTCTCTACTTATAAGAAAAAGTGGACCATTTTAAGATCCCTTCAGGAAAAAAGCTGCTAAATCTTAACTGAGAATGCTCTGCTTTTTGAAGATCAAAGGGCTAGATAAATATTAGCAAAGAGTCTTTATATACATTTGACTGTCATAAGAAGTTGGTACTGTCCAGATGTGACCACAGCTGGGGTTGGTTCCAGGCTGGGGTGTTGGAGGGATTGCCCACTCTTCTCCTTCAGGAGTAGAGACTACAAAACTGTTGAAACTTCTTTTCACATACAGATAATGGGAGTTTTTTACTTCTGGAGGTCCTTTGTTGCCCTGCAGTCTTTTCCAGTGCACCTGATCCTATGTTTTCTTTTCTCTGACAAAAAATTAGGTATAGAGCTTTCCCCCTGCCCCCGCTACACAGTTTCAATGCAGTTACACTAATAAGCTTAGCAACATAAAGAAATTGGTATTTTTTTTTTTAATACTTAAAAAAGTAGTAAATACTTAAAAAGTCTTTAGACAAAAGAGACCAAAATGTTCTTTATGGCTGGATCCTGTGCTTTGTTACAGTTGACCTCTGAGAAGATTCTAGGAAATCCAAGGGATAAACAAAAAGCCCAAGCCAAAGATCACTTTTCACCTGACTCAGCCTTTCTGAGCAACATTTCTGATCCCTGAACCACATTCAAAAGCCCCAAACCCTCTAGCCTAAAACTACACTGCTCTACACTTTGTTTCAGGGCACCGCGATAACTAAAATGAGAAAGCACACAGAATGTGCAAACTGAGCTGAAATTATGCAACCATTTTTCTCACAACTTGACACCACCAGTTATGGTCCTGAAAAAGAAGAGCAAGGAGCTCTCTTGAAAATTGTGTTCACCTTCACACTTCACATCCCTCAAGATCTTGCTTTTAGGGACTTGACAAAGCATAGCAGTATATGGAATGTCATACTTGGTTTTAGTGATTTCTGATTTGTGGACAACTTCACATCCAAGATAGAATGAGGCAGTCTATTCCTCATATCAACTGAATACTCAAAAAATGTTTCTCACTATACAGAGTTTTTCTACCTTACCATTACGGCAAGTTAGCTATTCCCATTGTCTAACAAAAATGAGCCATGAAATCAACCTACACTGTATTTTCCAAGTAGCACATTGAGAGCTCAGCTGAGTTTGTGGCCACCTTTGCACCAGCAATTGAAGAGGACAGGTAGTTGTGACCGATAACTTGAAATCAGACTGACACTTTCACGTTTGAAGTTTCTCTCTCTCTTTAATTGCAATAAACATATTTTAAGAGGCAAAAGGTCCCTGGAGATTTTAATCCTCAAAGTAAAGATGTGAAATGGCTTATTGAAACAAGTTCACACTATCTCCTTGTAATTTTCCACAGTGTCTCTAGTCTTCTTTGAAAAGTGTACTGTATGTGGGCAGAGGCAATATTAACAACATTTTTCTAAAGTATAATGAACTCTTCTTAGGAACTCAGTAACATACTGCATTTTGAAAGTATTCTGTACTAGCCTAAATTATTGCAAAACTCCCCAGATTTTAGTAAAACCACCATTCTCAGGGAAACAAGCAGAATATCAGCAATAACACGTATAAGTTCAAGTGTGCTTTAAAAGTATAGGCCTGTAATTTCAGAACTGCTGACAGTGAGTTAAGAGTTTTCTGCATCCACTATAAAACTGGGCAAAGCCTTCTGCTTTGTCCTGTTGGTCCACAACATTTTTTTAAGGGCTGTGTTTTGGCAGAGTTACTCTGAGTAATTAATGGAGCAGGATTGTCATCATTGCACAGAACAGAACCTGGGAAAGAACGGAAGGTCATTTCAAAATGTGCCAAAGCAGGACTATTTTCTCTTGGAAAAAGCAATATAGTGAGTTGTAAATCCCAAGGTCAAAGCAGTTTTACAGCTTCAGTCAGGCACCCTAAAACCAGTAAATACACAGCGTGCCATATAATATGCAATTAAAGTGATTTATATACACAAATAGAGATCAAAAACTTACTTTACACCCACCCCTTCCCCCTCCAAACAACAGGAAATGAAACAAACAACTCATCACAGATGTGTCATTTTTTTAAGTCACTCCTGGAAAACAGCCAGAGATTACATTGATGAGATCAGTATAAGGCTGCTATATTGAATGAAATGGAATTGCTTAGCGACAGCAGAGGGGCTGAATTTGTGACAGCACTTCTGGAGCACAGAGCAAGGTAGAACAAAATGGTCATAAAAGCACACACAGTCATGTTTTAGCTCCATTGCTGATATCAATGGCAAATGGCTTTGCTTTGTTTTGGGTTAAACACATCATGATCCTTAAAAACTTCATGAAGCTGGATGAAAGCATCAATCTATAAATGGAGGACTTGGAAGAAACAAACATAAAAGCAAAGCTCCTGACTTTAGAAAATGAAAACATCTTTTTACTCTGCACTGAAATGCAAGACCCAGACAGATTTCGTAATGTTATAGAACATGTTACAGAGAGAAAAAAGAAGATGTCAAAACACCAGGATAGTCTCACCAAGTCTCCTGGGCTAGTACAAAATTATTTACTGGCTTTACAGTGCTTGATAGATTTTCATTCACAGTGAATGTCTGAATTTGCATATAATGGTTAATTATTTGAATTCCCTTTGCTGCTTATTATTATTCGCTAATCCTTTACTTTTCTAGGAAATTACAGTGGTCTTTGGTAAACCACTTCCATGAGAGAGTTGCCCTTGCAGATACCTGGACTTTGCAGATTGGTGCATATTACCAGACTCATACAGAATCAAGTATCTCCAAAGTGATAAAAAGACAATAGTAAACCATGTGCCCAGGATATATTCCTACTGGGTTTCAGACCACTTCTGTGCAGGAAAGTATTAAGATCTTTCTGAAAAATTCATATTATTCATTAAGCTGAGCACACAGTGCCATTGAAATTTATGTGGTTCATTATTCTAATTTCTGTGTGGGGCAAAGTCAGCTGGGGTAAAGAATATCACAGTATTATACTCAGAGAACAGATACATATGAAATATGAAGCAAATGTTATAATTAATTGCTGCGAAGACAAGGTCCAGTTCATTAGTTTTAAAGACATCCTAATAGCATCACTTATGAAGCGCTCTGATATCAAATGATAAAATGGTACATTTTATATTTGTTCTTGGACAGAGAAAGTGAGTCCTGTGAATGGAGAAACACCTCACAATGCAAGATCTTGTACAAATATGTAAAACATTTTAATTCTGACAATTTTAAGATAATAATTTAATTATTTCAAGATGCTTTATCCTGGTATGGAAAAAGTTAACACTGCATTCAGGTGAATTTAGAGCAGATTGTATACTAAAGGACTGACCTAATTAATTTTGAATTTACACTAACAAGCTGAAGCTGTAAAAAGTGTCTTATAATCTTGTGTTACAACATGTCTTTAGGCAGTTTTCTGAATAATTGTCACCCATTTTGGTGAAGGTTCTGTATTACTGTATATTATTAATATATTTATGTACTTCATACAGATACCACAGATTCATACAGATTCTGGGATCTGGAAAATATTCCTTTTTGAGATCTAAAAAAAAATCAAAGAACTTCTGGATTCTTTTTAGGTTTTGGTAAACTCAAAAAAAATTATGAGGTAGATTTGAAAAAAAGTCATTTTTCAAATGCAGTGACTAAAGAGAAAAAATAAGGTTACATTCTAGGCATTTCCTTGGAAGTAATCAATACTGTGTGACAAATTTTCAAGTTACATATCCTGGTGAACATTTTTTTTCCCTCGACTCATTTGTACACGTTTTTTTCCTAGCTTTAAGCAACAATTCATAGGCTTTTGAAAATTTTCTGTAGTATTCCCGGTCTTAAAACTTCATCTTTATTCCCCCACTACTATTAAATCTCTGAAAATCCCTCCTAAGTAAGGAGAGATGCTTCTTGAACTATATGTAGTGCTACTTCCTTTTTCACAGAAGGATGATATGTGGGTTTTTTATTATTTCATTATGACAGTCTTTTTTGCTTTTATCCCCATAGAAGGCCTATAATTAAGTCTGATATAATGGCAGAGTTTTGTTCCTTATTAAAGTATTGGCATCGAATGAGTTATACAATTGAAAAAATTACGAAGACATAATCAGTTAAAACTTTTAATAATATAACCCCGTAATTGTTGTGGGTTTTTTCAAGGAGTGGTATGACAGAACAGCAATTAATTTCAGCTCTCTGAAGAATAATGCAGAAAGTATGTTAATGAACATAATAATTTTCTTCTGTATTTAGTGTGCTCCTGCCAACATGCTGTTCATCCTCGTAGTAAGGGTACAGACAACCCTCCGTTCAGAATGTTTGGAATCTTGAACCTCTTGCAAAATAGGCTGTGAAGGCTGACTCTGTTATCTGAATGCATGCAACTACATTGACAAAAAAATGAGTATGAGAAAAGCAAAACTTAAAAAATTAGAACTGAGGGAGCACTGGGTCACTTATACACAATTGTTACATCAGACCAGCTACAAATGTGCCATGAAGCATTTTATTGCACCTCGCAGCCTAGTTCTGCCTGTGAGGTTTGTGCAGAAAGCACCATTCCAGCAGGTTTTGTCATGCAAGTGTGCTTTTGTGTCAGTAATTTGCTAATGCTGTCACCTTGCAGAATGAAGCAGCATTAATCTTAGGAGTAGCACAGTAACATTCCCCAAATGATCACAGAAGTTGGAGCACCTGCATCTGGTCTCTGCCTGCTGCTAGTGCTAAACCCTCATCTCACAAAGATGATGTGCCTTTTTATTATCTTAGGTTTGGTCTGAGAAAGAGGGAATTTCTCAGCTGCAGGGTGACTCTGGCACAAGGCTTCTGGCTGCAACAAACCCAAACCTCCTAACTGAACAAAACACAACCATAAATCCTTAAAATGTCAGACGTCCTGTGTCCTTACAAATGCACTTATGTACCTTGTTTTACAATATATATTGACACTTGTGGAAGCCTAAAGAGTGGTACTTTTACCCAACAGGAGGGAATGTCATTAGCTCCAGCAGATTTCATGCATATTTCCATCAGCTGCAAAATCTTTGTTCCCATCCACATGCTGGGCTATATATAACCTTGGTAAACACTTATTTAAAATCTGGTTCCTAAAGATCTCCAATCAATCCTCAAGAAAGTCTAAGACCTATAGAAAATGGATTTTATAGTCCCTTTCATATAGAAGTGCAAAACTCTAAACATATTTTTATTCTTTAGGCAGGGTTGCCAGATGTTCTTCTTTGGTAGGTAGAAGGGCAATTAGAATGGAAAGAAACATTCAAAAAAAGCTAAATTATCACCTGTTTTTAAAGTTTGCAACAGTGAGTTCATATGTTTTAGTCATGTTATTCCTGTGATGATGTGCCTCGCTGCCATACAGCAAAATTCTGGACTCCACAAGGATGTTCCAGATGGAGCTGGGACTGGCCCAGGGGTCAGCACACTTCACAGTACCATGGAAGGAAGCAAACTGTGCCTAGGTGGGAAACAGCTTCCTGGATCAGGCAACACACATGCTCCTCACTTTCTGTAAATTCTGGAAAAGATAACACCCAACCATGATTCCATGAATCCCTTCCTAAATCTGGGATTTTATAGCAAATCAAAAAAATTCTGCAGAAAAAATAAACAAAACCAGATTTTGGTTTTTTGTTTGATAAAGACAAAAACATCCAGCTTTATGAGTTTAGAACTTTTCTCTTAGATTTCATGAATATACCTCTGTAACTTGGAAAGACTATGAAAGTTGTCAGAAGCTGAATTTCATTTGATTTTTTATCTCTTTATATTTGTCACCAAAATTCATATAATTCTGCAAAATGCAGAAGATTTTTTAGCAGATGAAAATTCAGCAGCAGATGTCTGGCAATATCTATGCATACTAAAATAAGAACTGTGATGTGTATTTCCATCAAGAAAAAAAGAAAGAAATCCATGTCTTTGTAGGAAATTTGCTAATAATAGAAGACAATTTTTAAAAAAAATGAAATTACACTTGGAATTCCTTTTGAACCCTTCATGTGAAGTTTTCACTGGTGGTATCTAAATAACTTTTAGGTTGCTGTGGTGGTTTACAATTGAGAAAACTGTGTGCCACAGTTAGGTGGTTACATTAGGTAGGTTACATTAATAGTTTACATCTTGAGTAGGTTGTTAAATTTGCCTTGTAAATATAGCTAGTAATTGATCCAGAATGCAAAAACACTGTTTATTATTCTCATTTCCTCCATAGCAAGAGTTTTCATACATCCAGTTAGAACTGGGAACAAACACAATTCATTTGGTATTCAGTGCTATAGATGGAGCTGAACTGCTCACCAGGAAGGAGGGGTGGGAATTGCTTCTGGTGGTGATGCCATCACCAGAGGAGGAAGTTTTTATAAGCTCTGAGTATCTATCTCTTTGCAGTATTCAGTGTTGTGGTTTACTTGGAGGAAGATTAATTTGGGGTCTGGAAGCCTGTGGGATGACAACTGGCATTCATAGCCACAGACTGATGATATATTAAATTGATTATAAGCAACATGGAGTATAAAATAGTCTGGATCTAGCAATCTTTCCTTCTGAATTATAAGTTCTCTTGAGGGAACATCCTTCTGCATATTGTACAGAAGAGTTTACAAAAACTATGTGTACTTGCAATGGTATGTTTTTCAAGTAATTTGACAGTTTAAAATGCAATGTGGTTGTTGAACATGGATCTAAATGGGGTAACTCACAAATATGTAAAAGATAGTACATTAGGCTGCGGTTTGAGGTTTTGTGGGATTTTCTTAAGAAGGACTTTTCTCTAGAAAATATTTTGTCAAAAAACATTGTAATAAATTCAAAATGTATTTTCTCTTTTGGAACAAAGCTAATTCCTCTATGATTAGCAGAGACAATAATTTATTTACTTTTATGCCTATCTACTCATTAGTGGCAATAATCTAGAATGTTCAATATTAAATAGTTATGCATTCACTGAAATCCTCGGAGGTAAGAATTTAAAAATAGGTCAAAACATCCTGTGCAAAATGTACTTTTCTAAAAGCATTTCACTTAACAGAACCATAAAAAGTGATCGAAATTGCATTAAGACTTTAATTCCCAACTCAATCAGACACATTAAAAAAAAGGCTTCTAATTGCGTAAAATACATTTTGGATCTGCTCCTTTTTCATTTGTATTTATGGTTAATATATGAAATGGATAAGTTATTCTCTTTATCTCTTGAAAGGAAATTCTAGACTACTGTTAACTAAAGCAAATTCTAATCTTGAATCCTCTTTAAGCAAAATAAGAAAGATAGGATTTGGTCTAATGGCCCAAAAACAAAGTCGGAAAAGAATATCTCTCCATTCCTAATTTTTCAAAATCAAGTCACTTTCCTGTCTGGATTTCTCCACCTGTCATGATTTTATTACTCCCACTATATATCCCATGCTATTCATTAATTCTAAAGTTCTTTGAAAATATGAGGAGTCAAATGTTGTTATTAAATCAATGAACAAAATAATTAAACTGTCTAAACAGCATTGCAAAGAATAATTAGCAATTAAACAGGATGCTATTATCTGTGCAGTGTGATGATGAGAGCAAAACTAAGACAATCAGAACCTATCTGAATATAGAAGAAATAAGCAACAGTGAAAAATTATTTAAGTTTCAATTCATTAAAATGCACCTAAATGACTCCCAAATATTTTAGTCTATTAAATGATCAGATCTAAGACTTTGAAAATAATTTTCCCTTCTCTTAACAAATTAATTTTGTTAAGACTTCAGGTCTGAACAACCTAGCAGAAACTCCTTTCTGAAAGTATCAATAAAATGCAAGCCTCCACCAATTTTATCAGTGTCAACTACAGCTAGTATCAAAAATATAAGTAGTACCAGATCTATAACATAATCTGTGTTTTTTTAAACCCAAGTATTCTCTTTAGCTACATGTGTTCACATCTCAGTGGAAGTCACTGGTAATTGCATCTGGCATCTCTGGGCATAACATGATTTTATTTTAGAAATATGTGCTTTGGAATTCTGTAAGTGGCAGGTAGATTGTCAAAGAACATGTCATTGCAATGGTTGTATTGGCAGAGGAAAAAAAACCCCAAAGGTATGACCTGCACTCTGAAAGACAGCCCAGCAACTGTCTTGGTTATTATTCCATCAAAGTGAAAAAACTAATTCTCTTTCAAAAAACAATGTGATTTTCTGCACAGGTGTGGGGACCTATTTAAATCTAAAGGTAGAAGTAAAGCATAACACATAAATTTTTAGAATCTGAGGCTATTCCTAGAAAGTCCTGTTTGAGATTGAAACCCATCAAATGTTTAAAGCAGCAAGCTGGATTCTGGGAGGTTCACATCCATTCTTTGTCACAAACTTAATCACTCAAAGTCTCTTAGATACAGATTTTTTTAAGGATTTAAATACTCATCAAAATGGACATAGACTTTTATATGGAAAATCCTGAATGGAAATCCTGAACAACTCTTACTTTACCACAAAGAAAAAACGTGAAAATAATAATATTCTACCAAAACAGGACACCACAAACATAAGCACAATATCTTGATTTATTCAGACAAAACAGCACTACCTTACATTGGTGAAGTGGAAGAATCGCATAACCTTCTCTGCAGTAAATGTGAAAACACCACTATTTCTTGTTCTGCCCCAAACAATAGACATATCAGAGAGTTGTAGTGTCAATAAAGAGATACAAATACTACATCCTTTGCATATAGAATCAGACTACAGGAAATTCAAATGAGTCACTTTATACAGGCATCAATCTGCTGACTTCTCACCAAAAATTAGGCAAGTGGAGAAGGCATTCAATTCTCAATATGTTTTCTTCCTTAGAAGGTTTTCCAGATTGTTGTGTCATCATTAAACATATGAAAACAACCAACAGAAAAAGTGTTTCTTGCTATGAGTACAGTGGAGAATGGAGGCAATACAACAGGAAATCTATAGGCCATGTTTTCAGATAGGGGACCTTGAAAAATATTGAAAAGAAAAATATTTGGTGAATAATCACCAAATGTGATTGATCACTAACATGAGATTAAAATATTGTACAAAATAAAACTTGATGTAATTTTTAAAGCACAACATTTTAATTTATCTTAGTTGCCATCATAGGAATAACCAGGTGAAGGCCTGTAAAAAAAAGAGGTAATTTCACAAAAACACTTGTGTGATCTGCTGACAAGGGTCTCATTTTAACAAGTTATGTAAATACTCTAAAGACTTTCTCTGAAATGCTCTAATAAAAGTCTTCTTGATCATTTAATTAAACATCCCACAGATTCTAAGAGAAGATTGAAAGAACATTTAGATGTTAGCACAAATGTGCTAATTACCCATAAATCCCAGAAAACAAACAAGGAATGTTAGTGGGTTTTAATCAGAAAAGCACCTGATTTAATAAGATATCTAAACTGAATAACTGTCATATGAAGTATTAATTTTGAGCAACTCACTAGTTACCCTAGAGACCAGGTGAAAACACACACAGGTGAGTTCCCTCATTTTAAAGTGTTTAATCACACCGTGCAGACATCAGATGGTACCAGCTTGGGCAGGAAGGACCAGTGAGCCCAGCAGTGAAGGGATGAGGCAAACAGCTCCAGACAATGGAGCGAATCTCAACACGCTGCCCAAGGGAGATCATCAAAAGTAAGTGCAGGGCAGGCCTAAAACTGTAAATGCTAGGCTGGCACCCGGTTAAGGCAACAGACCTGTGAAGAGCAGGGATTTGAGATATATAAAGGGGGAAGGCATGCAGTCCTGAGTGGGTAGCACAGGGAAAAAGCAAGAACCGGGAGTTGGAATAAACAGTTGGAAGCCACCATAAAAGCCTGGTAATGATCAGTAAGAGGTAACAAATGAACATGCTGAATAAACTCTCAGTGGTCAAACTAGGCCTCTAGGAAGCTGTCACTGCTGGTTGCTAGAAGCTGGTAACTGGTCACAGCATTCTAGACATGCTTATTTCCTGTAAAAATCAAAAGATAGATACTGGTCAAGGCTGTGTCCTTTTATTATTTGACTGCCAGGCTTAATGATGTTGACCGGCTTTGCTTAACCATACTTTTCAGACAGGATTATACCACATGGATCTCAGCTGCCCAAACATATTTCATCATCCAAACATCTGCCAAAGTTTATTATATCATCATGAAGCACTTCATTACTTTTTTGTTTAAGAGAGGGAGATAAGTTTAAATAATGTAACTAGTTGTTCTTTGTTAGACTGACTGATAGTGGTAGCATTGCTTTTGATTAAAGCACACATCAAGAAATTGGTAACTTCTAATACACTGTGGAAGGGAGTAGGTCTTCATCTAGCACAAATACAGTGGGGAAAAAGTGTTTCTGAAGCCTACCTTTCTTCTTACTTATTTTGTTATTACACTTGATATAACTGACTGAATCCAATAGATTGAATTCTATTTTTAAGGTTTTTAGATACATGAAGATCAACATTTTTAATTTTCATCTGAAAAAAAAAAATAATCTCACCTCAAAAAAAAAGTGCTAATGCAAGTAGAATTAAAATTCTTTATTAAGCTTCCCCCTTGAAAGGCAAATCCTGAAAAACATTAGGAAAAAATACGGTATGGCTTCAAGAAGCTCAATGACATCAAGGAAACTAATGCTACACAAATGAATGGTCAAATGTACTGAATGAAAGCACAAAGTCATAGTAACCCATGGCTGCTCAGTCCTCTCGCACTTATCATTCTGTGAAATACAAAAGGATGGGCAGAAAGAAAATAATTCATTTTGTCCCATTTATTAGTCACCTCCTGGTTTTCTGGATAATGCTGAATAATATAGCAATATACTCACCTGCTATTGTGAGTGACATTATCTCAGATTAATTTCACATGTTTCATAGAACTGTGCCCAAAGAAAGAACTATTAAATGAAATCCTGAACTGAATATTGATGTGGCATTAACAGCCTTTACCAATAAAGCTTAGGGGTTTAGATGATAAAGTAAGCAAGGTCAAGACTCTGCAAACTAAGCCTTTTAGCTTAGTGTATGTTCAAGTCAAATTTATTATTATCTAATGAAAAAAAAAGGCTCAAAAGCTTGGAGGGTTTTCTAGTGACTAAAAATAAATGAATACAGCATCTAAAGCCAGAAAGATGTAGTTTAAATCCATAAAACAACACTAGAAACAATCTGCCAGAGGGATCAAAAAATGTTTAAAAATAGCAATGACAATAGCAATGCATTTTAAGATCTGGATATACCAGAGGAGGTAAGTTTGGAATCCATACCTGTAAACAAATGGGAAAAAAAAAAAAAAAGTTGGCCTGTGTGAAACTGTACAAGGACTTTTCTACAACATTATCTGTAGCATCACTTTTATCCCTGTAACTGACAAACCAAAAAAGTCTAGGAAACGTTTGAAGAAATGTATATGGTAAAGACATACAGCTATTCACAACCTATATCCATTGCAAAAATACTCAGGAAGTTGAAGTGTCTCATACTTGAAAATCCTAAAATCAGGTTTCTTACGCAACTGCAATTCATACCTTGTTGTACATAAGCATTATCACATGACACAGTTCTCAAGTAATCTTCGCATCCTACTATTTTCTGCAAAGATATTTCTCACACCTATGTGCAGACATAGTACAACGTGTTAAGTGTTCACCTCTTTTTTTCTGTTTTCTTTTTCCTCTTTGTTCACTGGGTAATGAGGCTGCTTTATGCTGTTCAAAATCTGCTACTTCTGCCTCAGTGTATGTCTATCAAAAAGAAGGACAGTGAAAAATAAATGACAAAACATGAGGCTTTTTTCCTCTTTGCCAGGCATACTTGGCTCAAATACATGAAGTTGTTTCAGATGCCCTTTCCACCAGGAAAAGTGTAGAATTACACCACACACCAGAGCAAAGGAAGTAGAAAATGAAGTATGACCTTAGAATACCATTTTAATTACAAGTCGTAGTAGCAGGGGAAGGTGGTGTGATGCCACTACCTTCCAGCCGAAGCCACTCGGTCGGTGCCACACACCAAGCACACACTCACACACACCAGATAGCTTCTTAGATGGTCGGCAGCAAAGAGACAGGAAGGCTCCTTATAGGGTATTCCACGTGGAAGTTTATTGCAGCCATGCACATGAAGGGAACCAGGGAAAAGAACAAGCAGCAGGGGAGGGTCCAGGTTTAAGTACAGGGTCGGTAAGGGTGGAGAGAGCTTCAGGGACCAATCATCAGAGGGCACAGGGGCGGGGCACAGGCGGGGTTAGGGTATGGGATCCAATAGGGAGGTGGTGTGGGAGTGGCCAAGGAACAGAGGCCAATGGGGAAGCAGGGAATGAAGAACTTTCTGGATTAGGGATATATAGGGTAGGAAAAGGGCAGGGAGGCCAACTGGCCAACCGGGGAACAGAACTGGGGTGCGTGCAAGAGGGTATCCTGGGAGAAACCTCTATTTCTCACCCTGACCTGGCGAGTGTCACTTCTGCTTGGGTCCTTTCCTCCATAGGACCTTCATGGTCCCTCGGTTAATAGCCCCACTGGCCTCCCAGAACCATGACAGCTCTCTTTTTTTTTTTTTTTTTAGGTTAAATGTAGTCAGACTTATAGTCACAGCAATGTGGATCTTACTGCCTAAAGCCCAGCCAGGCTCTCAAGACATATACGTCTAAACTGCAAACTCATGGTGAATTTCAATGTCGCAAGACAAATTTTTCCTCTTTGGGTAGTTCACTTAATATGAGCCAACATGCTGGAATAACTCGCATGTCAGTTTGTAACATCATTATCATAATGACTAGAAGATAGATGGAATTTCAGTAGAGATTATAAAACTAAATATTCATTAGAGCAATTGCAGTATGGTTATCTAGGAAAGTTCAGGATCTGGATCAGTTAAAATAGAATTAGAATTTACTTATTATTTAGTATACAATTTCCTGATTACAGAGGAATCTATAAGTTAGACTCTAGATTTCTGAAAAAATATTGTGTACGCAGTATGGTGCTAATGGTGTTGAAAGGAGGGTTGAATGGTAAAGATTCTGCTCTGAATTTAGATGTGCTACAAGAGACTTTATATGGCAGTGTTGGTATTTTTTTATAGAGGTGACTGGTCCTTCTACTCTTTGTTCTCAGTGTACATATTGCATATGCAACATACATATCCATATGATCTTTAACCTTCTTCTTCTATAAGTTGTGACAGCTCGGTTGTTCAGAACACGGTGCGGATAATGCCAAGGCCAAGGGTTCAATCCTTGGGCCCATTCCCTTAATAGTTGGACTCAGTGATCCTTGTGGGTCCCTTCCACTTCAGAGTACTCTGTGACTGCAAAGTTTGCAAAGGGACAGACTGGAGGGTTGTTTTGTCAGACCTAAAGTTTCCAGGCAAACATATACTCCTATACTCATATGTTACTAGAGTGAAGCAAAATCAGAAATCCCATTTTAAAGAGATTTCCCATTAAATTAAATCACTAAATCCCATATTTAGTGATCCAATTGTGATGATTTGAACAACACATTAACAATCAGGAAGTTTGCCAATAAGTATTTTCAATAATCTTTATATTCTTCCTGCATTCTAAACTAAGGAAACAGGTTCATTATCTTGGTAGATTAATTAAAAATAGATTTCTAACTCCAAGATCAGATAAATAAAGATAGCTTTGTCTGTGGTTTGTTAACAATCATACAGTATGAAATAGTTTTCAGAGATTCCATACTGTTCATAGTTTTCTGTCCATTTTTAAAAAAACCTTCATACAATGAATGAAAAATTTTCAGATATGCTCTTCATGAAAGAAAATATTGTTAAGTTTTTATTTAAGGCAAATGAGTATACATTGCTCTGTATTAATCAGAGGGATAAGACACCCCTAAGAAAGTAATAGCAGAATCTCACTAAAAAATACAAAGTATGATTTTTCAATTCATCATTCAGCAGTATTATCAGAAACTCCATTACACAGAATTATATCCAGAGATCCAGTGAAAGTGTTCATGGCTACTGAGCAAACACTGCCACTAGTGACTGATTTAGAGAGTTGCATTATTGAACAGTACATGACCCTTGCACACAGAACAGTAACCATAAACTTTAATCTGCTTGTTATCAGGGGGACATATTGCATGTTAGTCTAATGATTAATATCTAATTTGAAGTGAGAAACAGCTAATATTTCAAAGGCATATGAACTCTGAGCGGGGATCAAGAACCACTGGATCTGATACAATTATAGGTGTAGTACATGAATATAGGCTGGTAGTAACAGCTGGTAGCAAAGGAAATTGAGACTGGACTTATTCAGAATAAAGGTGACAACTGGTATGATGGCAGATAAGAAGTGAAATAATACTGAGTAGGAAATCAGGATTTAACAGTTGTGGAAATTGTCATTTGAAATTTGGAAACAGTAAAATAACTTTCAGGTTTGTACAAAGAAAGCTGAACTTCTACACATGGTTACCTGTCTCACATAGCACAGATTAAATTAATTAGAGGTTAGCTCACCTTTGCAAAATCTAGACTGTGTCAAGTACCATTTTATTTGTAAGCAGATTTAAATTTAAAGATCCATAATCAAGTCATATCATATTTTAATATTCTGAATAATACATGAACTGAGTATGCTCCATGATACTACAAGCTATTTCTGATTCCAGCATTTTTCATTTGTGTTGCTTTTTTTCTGTTTCTGAGACATTTCATACATGATAATTCATTACTTTGCTTTCTTTGTGGCAATTTATGTTCAAGATAATGCTCTTAAAAAGAAAACCCAACAAAAATCAGGTGTATTAAATTCCCATGTTGTCTCCTTTTATTGGATCTATAGTTTCACTTTGCAAACCAATTCCTCTTTACAGAAATGGGTACAAGTTAGCTGTCTGTAAATTTGTTTTGTCTACTTTTTCAACTCTGTGGTGCCAAACAATAATTCCATAGAATATTATGTGCACAGTATCTCTTGTCTTCTTTCCAGTTTTCAGGTGGGATATAAAATACCTATCAGAGAACTTGGTGTTCCAATGGGGAAGTTTAGAAGCTTGGAGTTCAATCCAGAGTGGTACATTCATGGCAAAATAGTGACAGAATCCTGGGAACTGACTGCAGCACTGCCGCAGTTCCTGGAGGTCATGGACACATACATTAATTATCTAGTTGATTAATTCAGAAATCAATTTTCCAGTATTGTTTCAGAGTCCTCAAATTTCTCATCCTGCATGAGTTCATAGCTGGTTAATGCCAAGTTTCCAAAAAGCTTCAGAAGTTTTGGAATCATACATACGTGTCAAAGTGAATAATATTCTTAATTTTCAAGAAGGACTTCAACATTCTTCCATAGAAAATGCTTAATTATATATTTATTTAAAGCAATTTTTTTAATTCATGAGGGAATTTCCAACTTATCAAATATTTGCTCTAATACTATGTTTTTCTAGTTAAAGTGCCTTCTTAGCACATCTACCTGCAGAAAATATGCAGTTGGCTCACAGGTTTTATATATACACACACATACACACAATTACATATTTTTAATCTGATTTCTATGTATTCATCTATATTTCTGGGTTTATTTTTTGAGTATATGGAGTTGAACTAAATGCAGATATGTACCTTTGGATTAGTATCTTGAGCTGCTCTAAAGCCAAAGGACTGCAAGGCATGGTTCACTTCATCCTGAGGAAACATCCACACCTTTTGAGATTACTCATACCCTAAAAGTGCCTTTGAAGCTCCATTGCTCCCTAGGCAACTAGCTCAGAAGTAGATAGCCAAAGCTAGGGAAATGCATTCCAGCTTTTACAGGTCATAATCTCTTTCAAGAATTCCACTGTGTAGACTGTGGAATATTATAAGAATTATCCTATCAGAAGCTGAGAACCTAAGAAAGAAGAAAACTTTTATAGAGAGTCATTCCCTTAGAATTACTGCTATAAACAAAGTTCCTTTTTCTTGCATTAAAACTGCTCATATCTCTTAGAAAGCTCCAGGGAAAAGTCTTATATTTAAATTCAGTTATGTTTATGCTTTACATGTTGGGTACTTCTAATTATTGTATTAAATATATCAAATCTCAGTGGGATAACTGGTGATAAGTGTTACATATTTATGAATATTATGTATTCCCAGACCATGTTTTGGATTATTATAATAATAGATTCACATTGATGAATGGCTCAGTAGGTCAATTAGTCCGTGTCACCAGCCTAAATATGTATGAAAATGTGACAGAACTTAGTCTTTTTTATTCTTAAAAGCCATTAACAATAGATCAAGCAGCCTCCCCCGTCAGGTCTCTCCAGTGTTTTCCTCTCCCTTGGCTTCAGAAACTTGTTCCCCCAAGATCTAATGTGTCTCTTCTTTGCAATGTCTTTGCAATGCAGTCAGGTTCCTGGGCCTGTGATGCTCTACCTCCGTTATAGCCAGGGACAGAGGTTACTCAGTTCATTTCAACAGCCAGTCATGCTCCCAGGCTCCTGAGCCAGGAAACCCCCAACTCCTTCTACCTTTCTTCACAGGTCTTGTTTTCAGACATTTCCTCATTCTAGTCCACAGTTTTTCTTGAAGTTTTTTGAGTTGAAACCCTGCCATTATTAGAGACAGTTTGTGAACTGTGATAACTTTCCCTTCCCTTATGAGAGAGCGACGTTCAGGACTTTGTCACCCCTACTGTGTAAATTTAGTTATTTCAACACAAATGCACTTTCCAACTTGTCCTCGCTGAATAGCACTTTACAGGACAAATCTAAGGTTTCTCAAGATGATTTTGAATGTCAGTCCTTTCCTAAAATGTTCCTGCAATCTCTCAGTATCATATATTAACAAGCCTTTACTCTTTTCGGTCATTTACATAATTTATTAAAATATATCAGCATTGGACCCAGAACAGATCACAGCATAGCATCATTTCATATTTCTTTCCAGTGTGACTGTTAACTACTGAAATTTCCCTCTGGATACAGTTTCACTTTTTCACAGAATGTCTAATGGGTAGGTCAGAACAAAAATTGTTTTGACAACATTAAGCTTAGTCTAATATGACATTCACTTTAGTGTGCTGAGGAATCACAGTATATTTATCAAAATCAGCAGGAAAACTATACCCAGAATGAAAAAATACCCATATCACCATCAAAAAGGAAAGATATATTAATGGGTCCAGATATATATAAGACACAGTGATGACTTAGAAAGTGTTTATCTGAATGTCTGGTCCCAATGTAATAAATTTAATCTCACATGCTGTGAAAGTTCCATTAATTTAATGGAATTATTTCCAGTTAAAAAAAAAAAAAAAAAAAAAAAAAGGAAATTCTGAAGTTAGATTAAGCTGTAAGTCTCTACAGGTTAAAAAACTGAAAAATACATGAGGGCAGCTTAATGATGAAGTTTTACAGGATGCTGTGTGCTCAGCGCAGGCGATAAAAAATTGTCTGTAATTAATACTCTTTTGTAGTGCTGAGGTGCACTAAGGCAGAACCAAGGAGTTTGTCATTTCCTAACCTTTGAGGACTTAACCATGTAATCTTTATTTTCAGTCCTAACTCTGCCATTCATTTTTGAGATTAGATCCTTTTTTTTATTTAAGAGATGTATGCCTTTAATGTAATAATACTTTATAGATTCATCTTTCAGATTAAATTGAAGCATTCATTTTAGATATGAAGTATATAGGGCTTTACTGCTGCCTTCTCTGGGCAAATTCAACTCCCAATGAAGTCAGAATTACACTAATGCACATTGTAGAAAACTGCTTTGGTCCTGGGAATTCAGAGAAACATTAATACTTTCAATGCTTTTCTTCAGGAAAGAAAAAAATCAGCGATGCTGATATAAAAGTTATATGTCTTTATGTAAACAAAAGACCGCTCTCATAAGTATTTTATGAGAGTTTTTACCCAAAGAAAAAGACAAAGCACGTGTGGTATATTGCTGGCATTTCCGAGTGAAGTGATTCTATAGATTCTGAAAAAATGAATTATTTATTGAAGTTTATATATTTTTCCATTGGGCAGATACACAGTTCCTTGAAAATATTTTTACCCAGTCTAAATTTATAAAATCAGATATGCTGTGTTTATTCCTTGAGCAAAAAAATGAACTCCACTTCTTTGAATTCACATCATTTTGCAATATTCCTAAGCACCAGGAAATCAAAGAGTTCTTTGTATCATTCTTCTCCCTGCGACTGCTCTATTGTGTGTACCAGCTTTCCAATTCCAAGTAATAAAAGCATCGATCTTCTAACATCTTGACAGTGGAGTTCGTCTAATTCTGCATTAGCACTAAACACAAACAAAAAATTTAGTATAAGCAGCCCCAAGAGACGCTTCAACCAGATTTCTCCATTTCCCTGGGCTAAATCAGCTCCTCAAAATTCAATTTAAGAAACTGACACAGACACTACAGTTAGAATGGTAAATCTACTCCCCATCAGTTTCTTAAATAAAGTTTTCAATCACTGATTTGGTCTGCAGAGACAGAGCTCTTTTCTAGGTACTCCTCTCAAACTATGCTCATTAAAGATCATTGCTCCTAGTGTTTCATCTTAATCCTGACTGGAAATTGGAGGGTCTTTGAGTACAGAGCTGGATATTGAAGAGATTTTCTTAAGTAAATTTTAGCTAGCCCATAGGAAATGCTTGCAAGTAAAATATGAACACTGAAGTCCAGTGATATAATTCAAAAGGAATGAAGGCAAGAGACAGAAAATATCTTGAAATAAACTTCATGAATTTTTGCACATTTTCATTTTTTTCTTCCCAAGTACTGTGCTTTCACTACTACCATGATGCCCAGTATGTTTCAGTAGGATTTTGAGGGATACCAAATAGACATTCCTGCTTCAGGTAGACAATCCCTTCTGTAATTGGAGGGGTTGGGATTTTTTTTTTATTTGCTTGGTTGGTTCGTTCATTCATTGGCTGGGATTTTGTTTTTTGAACAACTGCAACAACCCTTCTAAGTCTTCAAGGAAAGACACATTGAATCACAAAATTATTTCAGTTGGAAGGTCACCTCAAAGGAGGGTCAATTAAATGACATTGTTTGGGTGCTTTTTTTGGTCAAATTTTGGATATTACCAAGGATGGAGTTTTTACCTCATTTCTGGGCACCCATTCTAATCTTTGGCAATTCTCGTGGTTTAAAAAAAATATTTTAAAATAATCAGAATTTTCTGTGTTCCAACTCATTGTGTTGTGTCCTGTCTTTCTGCTGTGGACCTCTGAGAGCAGCGTGCCTCTGTATTCCCTAAGCTCTCCCTTTCAGTGGTTATGGTCAGTAGCAGCATCCTCACAGGCCTTCTGCTGTTAATGGTGAACTGATCCCACTCCCTCCCCCTCTCCCTGAATGTCCTGTCCATAACCTGCCCTGTCTCCTCGGATGCTCTAGTCCATAAGCAGCTTAGAAGCCTTTGCTGGATTGGCTCCACTCTGTGTGTGTCTCTCATACTGGGAAGCCCAGAACTGGACCAGCCCTCCAGGTGTTTTCTCACCAGCGCTGAGCAGAGATAAAGAATCACATTCTTCAGCCTGCTGGTGACACTCCTCCTAACACAGCCCAATTTTTACCCACCAGCACTCACAGATTCCTTTCTGCAGAGCTGCTCCCCCGCTAGTCAGTGTTCAGCCACAGAGAGAGCTCCATTCTCACTGGGAACGGAGCAGACTACTGATGGTCCTGTCTGAAAGCAGAGGCAGAGACTCCTCATATTCATTCAAACACTCTTGGGAACACTCAATGTAAATTTTAACTGAAAGCCAATCTTCTCTTTTCCACAGCCCTGAGAGATGGAGCAAAGCATCCAAACTTAAGCAAAACATCCAAACATAACTTCAGCAACAGTTCTGCTGACAGCTGACATGAATTGTCAGTGAACTGTCATTAAAATATAGCAAATCTAGGAATTAATTTTTAAAGATGCCTGCCAGGTACTCGATCCTACACTTCAATTAATAGGGTTTACTGTGTTGTCTTCTATAAAATATCTCTTATACATTTCTTTAACATGTGAAGTAAAAAGGAGTTTGATTAGATTTTAATAAGTTGGTATTATTATTTCTCTTTATATAAGTTTTAGTTTATCTCTTAAAAATAAAATAAAGTTTCTGCAAGACTACCCTGGAAAATACAAGACCAAACAGCATCTGCTTCATCAATAAATAACATAGTTATCTGTTAACCACGATATCTTCTACAAAATACCAGATGAAAATATTTGAAACTGAGAGAAAAGGGTCTTTAATCATGGGAAACAAAAGCTGACGCAAAGAGTTTTAGAAAGAAAGAGTACGATATCTGGAAAATTACTTTTTACCACCCAATAGCACCATCAGTTCAAAACTGTAATGACGCTGAATCTGGATATTTTTTCTACATCTTATGTATATTGTAGAGACTGGTATTTATATTGTATGAACTGGTGCTAAGGTTAGCAAAAAAATGGGTCTTTTTGTTGAGGCGATTTTGCCCTCTTAATTCAGGTATTCTTGCATTATATGCAAGAACACATATATTCTTATAAATGCAGGTAGTCCTCTTACGGTTCAGCAGCATTACATGGCACACAGACAACATGCAAGAGAGGGACAGGCTATTCATCTGTGGATTGGGACCTAACTGGTTTAAGTTGCCGCAGTTTCTTTTGCAGTACATGAGATGCTTTCCTGCATACTAGCTAAAAATAGCCTAGCATGGTATCACAAGATTATTCCTCAGGGGGTGCTTTTGAAAATGTAATAAAACCCATACATTTATCCAAAGTTGTGCACTGAGTGCATTTTTAAATGGCTTTGAATTGTCCTTAGGAGGCTGTGGTTTACTACAGTGGTAGAATTGTCACATCATAGCAGTACCTCACACGAGGAAAGGACACCCGCTTGGAAAGTTTGCTAATGTCAGCTTGTTGGAGATGACAGTTTGTTATTAATGTAGGTGATGAAGTTTCTTTTTATCTGTTTCCTTGAGAGTTGAAATCTCAGAATAGAAGTTTATGAATTGCTTATTTTTTATCTGTGATTCAACGATTTGAGCTCTTATTCCCTCCGCTGAATATGTGGGACTGCTAACATTTTCCAGTTTGCAAATGCAGCCTAGGCATCTCAAAATGGAAAACTGTAACATTTTCCCAGGAAAATGTTGAAACACATTTTCCACAGTGTAGCTCATTTTCTTGTTCTCTTCATTTTGAAAGCAAAAAATAGCTAAAAATGGATTTCCTCCATAGTTGTCTCATTATTCAAAATTTTTTTCTGAGGTACAGAGGGAAGGGAAGGGAAGGGAAGGGAAGGGAAGGGA
>VZRF01002078.1:882253-892666 GCA_013396875.1 Vireo altiloquus
AGGGAAGGGAAGGGAAGGGAAGGGAAGGGAAAAAGAATTATCATCTCTAGAACAGGAGAAACTGTATAGGGATTTTTTGTAAAAAAATAAATAATTTTCAAACATCAGAAGCAGCCAATGTACAAACATCCATAATTCACTCTGTGTTCAAGATAAGTTATATCTTATTATTTCTTTACTTAGATGACAGTATTGGATAATCAAATTAGTTTTAATAAAACTAGTCTGTGGTCTGTGTTAAATGACATTATATCACACCACAAAAAGAGAGAGCAATTTCACCTACTGCTAAATTAATTAGTTCATGTAAAGTGGAAAGAGGTTGATTTATCAAATGTGATATAGCCTTAGGTATTCTAATAATAACCATCAACACCTGCAAGGACATGAATAAACACTTTATGAACTAAAGTTTGTCAGAATCATGTTCAACATAACGTGTTCTTGTGATGATGCCATCTATAGTGCCAAAGAACTAATGCCTTAAATGGCTACCTAGAAACAGAGACTAGACAGGAATAAAGGAATAAAGGAGGTATTTATTAGAAAGGCCTTCAGATGTACACTTTTGCGCTCCAGAGGGTCCTGCCTCAGTGCATCCCAAAATGGACGACAAGTCACGAGTTCTTCACACTTTTATATCAGCATAAATTCACCAACCAGAACACAGCCAATGATGGAATTTACCCAAGCTTGCCCCCCTCTCCCCAAGATGATGGTTTACAATTCTTGTTCTGGGTTTCCTTGGAGAGCAAGCTGGAGAGGCTTTGTTATGTCTATCTTAGCATAGAGAACAGCACTTAACAAGCTACAGGAAACTTCAGAGTTACACTAGCAATACAAGATTTGAAAAATATGAAAGTTAAAACCTAAGGCATCATTGACAGATGTCTTTTCATTAAAAAAAATAAATAGGATCTTTCAGACAGGAACTGAAGGTGGTTTCTAAAGTCTGTAGGGTGAGTAAAGCTCAGGCAAAAGTAGATCTTGCCACACATAAGCATTGAAAACTGTGACACAGGTTTTCTTCTGTCACCTGATGGATTACAGCTGTACAATCACTTAAAATTGGTAAAAAGTCATATTGAGAAGTAAAATGGGTTAAACTAATGGTCAGAAACCTTAGATATTCAGCAGTTTGCAACAGAGACTGCTGCATGCAGGTTTTGTGCACATCGGGCTGAAAATGTATCAATGGGCGTGTATCAGTGTTTCTTCAGAGATCTGACTTTTACTGGCCCAAATTTGCAAGGTACACAAATGTTATACGGCCTCAGATCTGAATCTAATACTGTGGATGATGACATCTATCAGCCTAGTCAGTAGTGGAATAAGTTGCAGAAAGAGCCTGAAATAGATGATGCAGTACAGTTATTCCACACCACTTTGTGAACAGGGAACAAGAGCTACGTGGAGAGAGCCCACACTTCTCCCTCTGTTCTTCCTGATAATCAGTCTGTGGATGATGTGCTGCCCAACATCTTACCTAGGTTTCAAAACAAGCTTTTCAGAGTCCTTCAGGAATATTTATCACTCTGTTTCAACTGAGTCCTTTCTACTGACTTCAGAGGAATTCAAACCATTTAAGTCTGGATATTTTATTTTGCACTGAGAATGCAAGTGGGTTATGAGAATCGGCTATGCTTTTTAAATTGATGCTTTAGCTCATTGCAACCTCCTCACAGGAGGCTAGGCTTCATTTATCTAGGATTCATTTTAAATATTTTGAGATCTTAATGCTTATAAAATCACCACTGACTAGAAATGCTTAGGCTATAGAGCACAATGTACACAACAAATATTTCTCCTCAGCCTGGTATTTCATTAAGCCCTCCTGTGTTACAATGATCTCAGGTTTCTGAGGACTGCTTTTGGGAAAGAAACACCATTTTTGTGGTTTTAGAACTCTGTTCAAAGTCTTACTCTTTCCCGCACGTGGTACAGGCAGTAGATAATTATTTACATTTTAAAAGTTAGTAAAAAGTCATAGGAAACAGAAAGCATAAATTTATCACTGTACACATGCATTTTGTTTTATAGTACCTAACACTAAGTAATAAACAACAGCAGGGGACACTGAAAAAACTGCATCTTTCTGCATATATTCTATAAACATTCTGATATTTAAATTCTACATCATAGGCTTCTGCATCCTTCCTTACTAAATGTTGGACCATACTAAAATTTTTCCTTGGACAGAGATATCAAGCAAAGTATTTTTGAGGTGGTTTGGTAACTTGGTAAACCATTTATTCTAGAAAAGGAATGAATTTTAAGGATATTAATTTCATACTGCAATTTTAATCAAGGCCTAGACCTTTCTGTTTGCTGCCTTCAGAATGGTGATCCTGACTAACTGGAAGCTCTGCATACTCTTTTGGATATAATCCAAGTATATGATTTCCTTGTGATACCTAAATATTTTTGCTTTTTGTATTTATTTCATATACTCATAGCCTTGTGGACTGTTAATACATAGATTTATAGCTTCTAGTACTTTTCCTGTCCTTTCTCTCACATTTTAGAACACTAAAATAATAAACTTTCTGACACATCCCTGAAATTCTGTTTAGTCTTATTCTCAAGAAGAGGAATTCTAACAAGGACACTCTGTTTTGCACTAGAAGACATAACAAGAAAAAGGGCAAAGAAGCTCCTGGAACAACTCCAAGGGGCAGACCCAAGAGTGGTTTCTGAGGCAATGGGTCTCTTATTGGATATACCAGCTAGGTGTACTAATTAATTAACCTTATAAAATTTGTGGTAAATCAATAGTACGCGTGTGCAGAGCCATACTGGCGCACCTGAAAGCTTTCATTAAAGATCTGCTTTTTATATTATCACTCTTAATATTGTTTGGAAAGTTTTTGCCTTTGATTTGAGGCAGCACTTGTGCTTAGAGGGGTTTTATTTAGAATTAAGAGGTTATGTATATTTGTGTCTGAAAATTCTAAGCACTATTGATCTGTATATTTGCCTGGGTAAACCAAGACAAGAGACATACTTCCTTTACTGTTTAAAAATAAGGGGAAAGAAAGAGTCCCGAGAGAATAATGAACTAAACATCTTTAAAAGCATTATGCCTTACTCATAAAAAACTGGTACTTATATATTATAAAAGCAGTATAATCATGCATTTTCAGCTCAGTATTAACCAAGGTTTGGAAACCAATGGGAACATGCACTTCAGAAAGAGATCCAGAACCACACTGAGTTTAATTCAATCATAAAATTCTTTGCTAGTTTTGTTTCATGGGACACAGATTTGGTGTCAGAGTAGAGACCATGTGCCACAACCCTGTGGGAATCACTTAAAATACTGGATCAATCTCCTGGATTAGGCAATTCAGTTCTACCTCACAGCAGAAACTTTAAGGTATCTGTGAGATCATAAATTTCTAGTAATGCAAATAAATAATGTTTTTTAACTTCGGGTTTAATTCAAAAATTAGAATAGATTTGTCTTTTGCTGTGGAGGGGGAAAAAAAAAAAAAAAAGACAATTTTTGCCAGTTTTAATGGGATCTGATAATCCCAGGGACAGAACAATGAATGTAGATCACCTGGAAAAGTGTCCACTGTACACTCACATTATCAGAGCTTAGAGATAAGATCTCTTTGTCAGAGAATGGCAATTTGTCAAAACTAGGTATTATATTTAACTCAATTTCCTTAAACAAATTTTCTCAATTCCAGAATGATATCCTTGATTACTGCACAGTGAGAAATAAATAAGATTCCACAGAATTAGCTACTATTGTGGGATGTGAGTGCCTCTAGTCATCTTTCCATTTCAGTGTATTTTATCACTGCACAAACTTATATCATCCAGAAAGTAATTTTCCAAGAAATTAAGAAAATTATAGTTCTCAAGATCTTTGCTAAATATGTACAATAGCTAAATTAAAATTTCTGTTTGACTGCAACTTCTCAGTCCTTGTGATAAGTGACATTGCGCTAATGCAAAGGGCTAAATTCTCATGTTCTGCACAAGAAAAAATTCAATGGATCTTATAATATTTTTAGAACATTCAAAAAATATTCAGTTTAAATATGAAAAATATTCATGGAAGAGTAATATTCATGGAGTAGTAATAACCATGTTAACCCTGCAATATAAACTGAAAGTTTTTACACCCCTTTTATGATATTTTAATTGAAGAACTAAATAGATAGAAACTTTTTGAAGAAATATATTAATAAAAAACGTTGATGCCACTGAGCTAATTAGCTTAATATTCTGGAGCTTAGCAGCTATCTTTTTTTTAATGAGGAGAAACAGAGCAGATTAAAATTTTTGGGTTTGTCAATGTACATATTTAATTACTAGAAAAATATGAAGATCTGAATTGATATAACATTAACTATAGCTTTAATAATTTCAGAAGATAATTGACAGATGTCTTAGAATAATGACAATGTCAATCTCTGTATAGCAGGTCCTATGCTTTTTGAGGATTATTTATGGTATTTTATTAATATAGCATCCTAGAAGAAAATCAGGACATCTGAGTCATCTCTGTCATGCTGGTAACTTTATAACTAATTCATCGAATCCTTCTGAAGTACACTGGTACGCTGGAAATCGCTTAGAATACAGTAGTAGCATTTTTTAACAGAAGACTGAGAAAAGCTGTCAATAGGACAATTTTTGCCAGTTTTCATTGATGAACTTCAGTAGTAGTATATTAGTTGTGTAGATTCAAACTGGTTAAACCTTATCTGACTAATGACACATATGTGAATCAGATTCTGTAACCAATTTGCAATTATACTGGTAAAAAATTGTTTTATAAGAGAAAATTAAAGAAGAAAATTCTAGGTTACTGAAAAAAAATTCGAATGAAAAGGAAAGCATCACACACATATAAAAATTGGGGAGGCAAAAAACACAATTCAGATGCAACAAAATAGAAGAAAAATTATCTTTAAATATCCATTTTCCCTGCACAACTGCACGACAATTATTTTCTATATGTCAACTTTGAGTTAAAAAAATCAAATAAAATCAAATAAAAAACCCAAAACACAAAACAAACAAATGAAAAAAAAGCAAACCACAGCTGACAGGCTCTATTTTGGTTCTTCAGGTAGGAGAGATTTTTTTCTTTAGACAGGAAAAAGTCTGCTTGCATGAAAAAATGGTACTGCCTGGTGGGAGTTAGTTTTAGTGAAAAAGTGAGATAACAGAAGGAAAAAAATGCCTGTAGAGGCCTCTGTGCATCCTAGGCATCCAGAACTACAAATGCTTTCAGACCCTGATCTTTTATCACTGAAACCTTGGGTGATCATTCACTCTCCAAACAGCCTATTCTTGCTTTGAGTTTGAGTTTGATAAATGAGACAAGTGCTTACATGGTTGTATTCAACAAAGGTTGTACAGAAGCTTGGCAGGTTTGCACAGATTTCAGCAATTTCTAATTAGAAAAATAGAAGAAACTTACTTCCCATGACACAGCAAGCCACAACCATTGAAGTCAGTACATTTCAACTTCCCTGAGTCTGCAAGATCTCCTGGACTTTCAAGGAGAATCACTCTGAACCACTCCTGCCTCTTTTTGCTTATGGCACTGTTTGGAATCAGCTTCTCTAAGGTGCAACCAACAAAAATCATTGAAACAGTAATATATTGTGATTTCTGCAAAGAGAAATTTCTGCACTTACTAATATGTACTAGTACTAATGCAACACACAAAGAGCTGTCTTCCTTTAAAGCACTGCTGTCCTCCTGCTGTGTCTGATTACAAAGAAGCTTGTATTCTTTTTCTGGCAGCTTTTACAAAGATTTCTGTAGCCATATTCTGTCATCAGCTGTCCGCAGCCAGAAAATGCTATGTACAGGGCAGCTGACTCCAGAAAATGTTGCTATCTAAGGTGTTAAACATAGGCACAAAACCATCAGAGCTCAAAATTTTTTTAACAACTAAGCTGAAATAAAATTACAGACGTAATTTGAAGATGCCTCATATACTAAGCTCAGAAATCTGAGACTTCTAAACTCCAAGATTTGTCTAATCTAGCAGTACTTTTCCTGACCACTACAAATACGAGAATATTTTTAGAATGTCAGCAAAGACATCCTACAAAATATTTTCCTTTGTTTTTTTTTTTCCTCGATGAGTATGAAAATCTACTTTAATGCACCAATTTTCCCTAACAAGCTTTTCAAATACCAGCAGAATTTACAAAGCAGCACAGTGATCAGCAGTAAAGCCCTTACAGATGAATTTCTATGTCCACGAAGGAAGCAGCTGTTTGTTGAATTTAGGATAATGAAATCTTCCTTGACATACAGGCTTTGAACAACAACATATTGGCTTGCCCAATGTGTATCAACAATTCTTGTTAGTTTTCGTAGCTTCAAGGCTTATTAGACCATTTCTCTGCATTTCCCTGAACAAAGTTTGAGCCACAGATGTTGGAAAGAGAACAGACGGCAAATACACTAGAGAGTATAATAAATCCCCAACTTCCAGTGTAGACTTTGTCTATGTCCACTAAAACTGTATTCAAACAGTGATCTAAGTAAATAGCAAGCAGAGTTTGTCCAAAAATTGCTCTAAATGCTGTCCGTAGAAGAGATGTTAATGATAGATACATCATCCCCTTCTTGGCTTCCACAGTCCTACAAGGGGATTCAAGTCCTTAAGTGTTTTCTCACTAAGGGAAACTTTTTCATAAGCTGAGTGACCTTCAATACTGAGCAACAGGAGCTGCCCTGCTGATATGGTTGTGTGTAAGGGGACATGGCTTGAAGGTTACAGGCAAGTTCAAAGCGCATAGCAATTTATACCTGAGATTTAACTCTGCAGCAGCTTTGTAGTTAATAGGCTCCTTCTATGCTTATTCTGATCTCAGATATTTTGGGGATAGAAATTCACAAGGTCTGACTTACATGTTGACTTCTCAAGATTTTATTTCATTGTCATTCTTAATCCATCCCAGTTGGACCTGAGCTGTGGATGGTTTCTAATCCTACCAGAACTGGATTTCATCTTATTGTTTTGCTTTCTGAAGTTGACCTTCTTTTCTTAATTGGCTCAGTATGTAACAACTGCTTGTTGAAAGCCTTCTCAACCACATGATTCAAAGTTCTTTAAGATTTGAAGCTGGGCTTTCAGTAGGATTTTTTAATTATTATTATTATTAAGAATTAAGGAATATAACATTTCTATGCCAGGTATCAGGTCTATTTTATGAACAAAAGAAACAGATTAGCGTTTTACTGATTATTCAGAGAAAGAAATGGAATATAGATCTCATAAAGATCTATATTATTTTTTTACTGGTAAGCACTCAAAGACTATTCCTGAACAAAACAAATCCTAATGACAGTATTTAACTGCCAAAAGATGATTTGAAGGCAAAAGAATTTTGTAAATATTTCAAAATATTATCTGGGGATAAAATCAGGGATGGAAGAAAGCTAGAATTTGTGAAGTTATATTTACATATGTAATTATAAATATTTTAATGTGTAATTATATTTCCTATGTAACTTGGAAATTTACTTGTGCTTTTAACTAGTAAAGTTTTTGATTATTGCACCCTTTTTAAGCAAAACCAGCTGCCTCTAGAGAAATTATATTCTACCCACAGAGCCCAGTTTTGATTTTTGTGTTTAGCTTCTCCTGATCTATTTTCACTTCATCTGGCAGATGCATAACAAATTCCTGCAGGCCAGTTTATTCCTTTCTTTTTCGAGGAATTCATTTTTCATCCCTAGTCTGCACTTTGAAAAATATATTTAGTCCATCATGATTCTTCTCAAGGTATTGCAAATGCTAAAATAGAGATAGACAATGAGTCCTATTCATTTGTTCTGCATCTCTGATAAGAAACTAGAGTTTTAGAGTTTTCTGTGGTAACTAGAGAGTTCTTTTGACAATAACATTACAGATTCCAGTTTTAGTCACTTAGGAATAAATCTATTATTTTAAGCAAAGCTACAAAGATGTCCATTTTTCAACTTCTTACATCAAGTGAGAAGACCAGAGTTCTACTTGAGGGGTAGTAACAGCCCTGCCTTCAGAAAGAAAAATAATCTTCTGGCTTGGGTGAAAGGTAAAAATTCCCATTTCCAAGAAACACATGGCACACACTTTCCAGAGTCTTTGGCTTTAGCAGGGAAGGATCCAGATTGAGGAAAATTAAAGGAAATGTTTGTTAAGGATGAAGACTTTTAGAACCATACTTCCATATATATATTTGGGAAAAATTCACAGTTTATATAAATGTTTGCTGTTGCTTTGATCACTTTCAAATGCTTGAAACTTAGTTGCATGATTACATTCACATGAAGCATTTAAAATTTTCCCATACAGCTCATTATTTTCTGGATTGGGCTTGTGAGAATGAAGGGTAATTATTCATTGCAAGCATATTTAAGGTCCTTTCTGCCATCTGATAGCAGTGTGTGCTTAGGCAGGGTAGCAGTTGATTTTATTTTTTTTTTAATGTACCAAATTTCCATACTTTTGGTCAAGAACTGCAACTTAGAGAAAAAATATTAAGCTACACTGTGGTGTGAAGTACAATCACAGATCAATTGACATGTGACATTATCCAAAACCTCTCTGGATGGAGTTACCTTTTCCTGAGTTAGTGCAAAAAGGGGAAAGAAGTGGGACTAAAAAAGCGACTATTTTAAAAGGAGGGAAATGTGGATACAACTCACCTGCTACAGAATAGCATTCTATTCATTTTGGCACTGTAATCCTAATTAAATAGTTACATTTTAAAATCTTTATGAGGATCTTAATTATTAATGACATCAACAGGCTGAAAAAAAATGTAGGTTAGGTGTGGGGAGAGTTTGGTTCTGCAAAGACATTACTTAAAAGCAATTTTTTTTGCATGACTGAGCACATGTGCACACAGACTAGATAGTCACACTTTACAATGAGGTTACAGCTATAAATTATTTATAAAGTGTTGGTAAACACTGTAGGCTATTACAGAATCCACAGAGTCCATAGTTTTGTTATAGCTATGTGTAACACCCTCAAGTAATGTGCAACCACGTATAATTTATGAAAGTAATATCCGCAGTATTGTTTATGATGTATATTAATAATTTATTAATCCTTTATGAACTATTTATAAATGCAATCCTAATGGAAAGCATGGCTGACTAGTTACTCCATCGCACTAGCTGTGTGGGAGTTAAAGGGCCTCTGCCCCTGCTTTTTGACCAGCCAAGCAGTCTTTAGACAAGACAACACTCTCTGTTTCCGTACAGGCTCGTAGGAAATTAGAAATCAGAGGGAGGCATTGTAAAGAGATTTGCCTGCAAGCAAATGCACAGGATTCTTTTCTTCAATCTTCTCCTATATTTCAGTAGAGCTACCATAGGTCTCCTTCACTGGGTCCATGAGACAATACTCCTTGCAGATATACAGATGTGTGTATATTAAAGTCTATAAAGTCTTGATTCTAAGGGATTCATGTCTAGTTTGATACATCAGACTAACAAAACTTGGGCCATCAATCCTTATGGTATCCACTGGAAAATGGGCAACCAACAGAAATGAGTGCAGTCTAGGCTGCCATGATGTCTAGGAACAGATCCTGTCTTGCAGGATTATTTTTCTGCTCCAAAGCATTTCTGCCTGACAAGGTACAGCTACTTCTGCTTGCAGAAGGCAAGCTCCACTAACTTTCATGTGAAAGTGCAGTTCTATTGCATGCTATGAAATCTCTTGCTGAGGCATTGGATACCACAGTACCATCCCCACACATTAATTCTTCTCTTGTTCTTCTGCAGGAAACAGATCTCATTCTGACCTTTAACATCTCAATGCACCGTTCTTGGTGGATGGAGAATGGGCCGGGCTGCACCGTGACCTCAGTAACCCCAGCACCAGACTGGGCACCAGAGGATCATCGTTATATCACTGTCTCGGGGTGCTTTCTTGAATATCAGTACATAGAAGTGGCTCACAGTTCTCTTCAGATCTTCCTTGCAGTAAGTGTTTACAAATATTTTCAATTCTACCACCTTTTCTGGATTTCTTCTTGTCATTACTGGAACAGTGGATGACTGTGGCATTCATTCATAAACCCTGGTTTTCTGTCTTAATTTAGTTAGGAAACTCAGTTGTCATTCAGCCAGTTCAAGATAGCTGCATGCAAGAAGTTCCAACATACATATTTATTATTGCACTAGAACTACTGACATGACACACTCTCTTTTCCTGATACTATAATATATAAGCTGATACATAATATTTTGTTACACCCATTGTTGTGAAAGGCAAATTAAATATGAAATCGAATAAAAAAGACAAACCAACAGTAAAAATAGATCCACTGATCAGTTCACAGGACTCAAATCTCATCAATTTGTCTTTAACGATATTTATTGATAGACACTAGACTACAATGGGACAGATTTCCCCTCCCCTCCCCCCAC
>VZRF01002078.1:892734-964866 GCA_013396875.1 Vireo altiloquus
TCCCCAAGTTACACTTATATGAAAATCAAAACCAGACATCTTAAATCTTTTTTAGGAGTAAAAGAATCCACTGTTCTACTGCAGAGCTTGGGGGAAAAAATGTATAATTGAGCTCACAGCTATCCAAACAGTGATCAGCTTTCCATTTGTCTATTCCCCATCATTTTTTATTCCTCAATCTTGACTCATGGAATTATAGCTTCATAGAATCATTTTGGTTGGAAAAGACATCTAAGACCATCAAGCCCAATCCTTAACCCAGCACTGCCTGTACCTAAGTGCCACATCTGCACATCCTTTAAATACTTCCAGGGAAGGTGACTCCACCATTGCCCCAGGCAGGATGTTCAAGGCTTGACAAACCTTGTGGTGAAGAAATTTCTCCTAATATCCAACATAAAGTTTCCCTGGTGCAAGCTTGATTTCCCTTGATACAGGCCAGGATGCCGTTGGCTTTTTTGGCCATGTGGACACATGCTGGCTCGTGTTCAGCTACTGTTGACCAGCACCCCAGGTCCTTTTCCAACAGGCAGCTTTCCAGCACCTCTTCCCCCAGCCTGTGGCACTGCCTGGGGATTTTGTGACCCAAGTGCAGGACCTGGCTCTTGGCCTTGCTGAACTTCATGTAATTGGCCTTGGCCCTTTGATCCAGCCTGCCCAGATCCCTCTGCAGAGCCCTCCTAGCCTCAAGTCTTCAATTACCAGGCTACTTTTCCTGCCTTTTTTTTTTTTTTAAATTTAATGAGTGATGAACAAGAAATTCGAGGTATATGTGGTTAAAGCTTGATTCTGTTCCTGATGCAGCAAGGTTTATTGTGTGTCTGTGTTTTTAGATAAGCTAATTATTTTCAAGTCAGAATAATGGTTCAAAATAACAAGCCGTTAGTAATCTGCTAGCTGTGGCTAACTGCATCTGTGTTAGATTTCCATTCATGTTACTCTAAATGTAATTATCACAGGTAAAGAGATGCACAGCGTAAGTAGGTGTCAATTTTCCAAACCTGGTGCTTGACTACTGTTTACATCACTTTCTCATTTCCCATTGTGGCCATGGGGTACTTTTCTAGTAGAAATGCTAGTGTAAATTCACTCCCATATTAAATGGGATTAAATGGGAAACAGAGGAGTTAACTGGTACAGCTCAGCGACATATAACACAAAGTAAGAATAGCAGATACGGTTTGGTTTTCAGCAAACTAGCTTTAACAAAACCAATCAATAGATCAGATTTATCTTAAGTTTCTAGAAAGAAATTATTCTTTCCCTTCAATTTTCCTTTATGGGCACTTAAATGGATCTTGTACCTTATCTGCACAACTATAAATACCAACCTACAAATTGGTTACTTGTTTTCTCTTTGCATTTCTGTATGTTCATGATACAGATCACACTAATGCTTTTCTTGGCTTTTTCATGGACTGGTGGCATTGTAGCATGTTTGTAAGCATGCTTTCTACTGCCCACAGATAAAAGGTAGACATCTAGCTTCATTGAGGACCACTTTCATCAGCCTTTGGAAATATTATCCTGAGTGTATTTTGTACAGCTTGCCAGTAAGGTCACGAGGAATGGAACTACCCAAGGTTAGGCTCACACAGATGTGATATTTGCTTGGAAAGTGGAAAGAATATGACGGCCAAGATAAAACCTATAAAACTAAGATAAAACTACATGGCCTCCCTCTCCCCCTCGGTTGGTACTTTCTAAAAAGCAAGTCTTATGGTGGGCTGTGGAATATTTCAAGGATTGCAGACAGATATTCTTCTGATGAAGTGCAGAATACTTGTAGCCTCCAAGAGAACTTTTCTCCATGGAGGAATGTGTCCTAGAAGCAAACAGCACTAGATTATGCACCATACAAATGTTGCTGCTAATTTTTGTGTTTTAAGAGTGAAATTTTGGAGAATTTTCATTTCTCCTGCTGCTTAAACAAAACAGCAATTAAAACAACCAGAAGGTTACATAATTCCAGAAGTCAGGGGAGTTCCCAATGTGCATAGTGGTGGTGTTCATTGTATAATACCAGCCTTAGAATAGAAAAGAGAGATGTGATGATGCACAGATATTTTGCCAGTTTCTCTGAGGCATATATTTTGCTCAGGATTAATAATTGGATAAAATTGCTAGTTTGGCTCACACTGAAGTAACAGAAAATTCAGTTTGGTGGTCTCTATACTTCAACCAGAAGAATGCTCACAGTTCAGAAAAACTTCAAAACAGGCAAAAATTATTTGAGAACAAATGTGTGGAATAAAATGCTCTGACAAATAACAGATTGCCCCAATTTGTGTATTTAGCTTTTTTGTGTACAAATCAGGGCTGGAATAAACCACAGTGATAATAAAGAGAGCATAGCAGCCACAGCTATTCCTTGGTCCCGTGTCACAAAGCACTCACTGCATTCGGTGATGGTGGTAGAAAACTAAAGCCTCTGTAGAGCCTATCAGTACATCAATCCTTGTATAACAGATGTAAAAAAAGGACCACATAATGCACATTTATGTCTGTCCACTAACCATTCCCATGTCAGCACATTACCTCTTGCAAAGTCGATGTCTGATATTTTTTCATGTTTATGGAAATCTATTTTGAAAATCTTTCACTCATTTTTTTACTCAGTTATTGTGGTAGTTGCCTCTCTGAAGTGGTACACCACCAAAATCTCAGGGCCACACACCATGTTAAGTCAGTTTTTACTCTATTCTCCATATCCATTCCTCCCACTTGTCTCTTTTGAGACTGAGCCTCCTTGCTAGCACTTTATCTCTACATCTTATTTACCATCTTCCAACAAGTTAAAAAGAGAGAGGAGTTCAGAGTGAAAAACAGAGAAGACAAGGGAGGGGAATCTCTTCCATTTATAAGTTCATCTTTGCAGGCTTGCAGTGCTGTAAAATAAAAGAAAACATATTTTATGGGCGTGCCCTGCAGTATGCAGCTGTATGGAGCTGAACAGAATTCCTAAGGGTGGAATTTGCTCTGCTTTCTCTGAAATCTGGGGTCTGGAATACATATGAATTTCACAAAGAAGGTGGCAAGAGGATGGTGCAGACTCATTTCAGTGGTGCCCAGCAACAGAACAAGGACCAATGGCCATAAACTAAAACACAAGAAGTTCCACCTCAACACTGAGGAAGAACCTCTTTGCATTGAGGGTGGCAGAGCACTGGACAGGCTGCCCAGGGGAGGTCATGGATTCTCCCTCTCTGGGGACATGAAAAACCCACCTGGATGTGTTCCTGTGTAACCTGCTCTAGATGACCTTGCATTGGCAGTGGAGTTGGACTAGATGATCTCCAGAGATCACTTCGTATCCTAACAATTCTGTGATTCTGTATTTCCACTGAACAACTCCTTCATTTCCTGCCCTCCCCAATTCTTGATCAATATCATAGCTGAATCTGCAAAGATGAGGTCTTAGCTTCATCACACTTTGACAGCAACAGCTATTTAAGGGTTTGCTGATACATGCAGAAAAAATGCATCATTTTGGCCACAGCTAATTCAGTATTTTTGTTGGACAAAACTAACCCTTAATGTAGCTTGTCCTCACATACTTGGCAAAACTGCACTTGATACTTCTGTCCCAGGGAAGCCTCATCTACAGAGCTACTATGTCTTGAGCATCTGGCCCATCCAATATGCTCTGCAAGGACCACAATTCTGCCTGTCATTGCGTCCACAAATTACCAAAATGAACTGGTCTAGTGGTGGCATGACTCATATACCCATACGCTTCAGACAATAAAGTGTCCTTACGTGTTTAAAGGTTATTGATTCTTGTTTCTTGCATTAGAGAAGCTATTTCATTTTCAGGCCTACTGGGTTATCAAGGATAGATACACTTAAATGACTGATCTCTGGAGAGAATTGTTCCAGGTAAAGAATGAGGTCAGTGGTACTAATGGGCATTTGATTTGCAGCTATTTGAGCTGCATTCTGTATAGTATTTGCAGAGTGGAGGCTGAATGGAAGTTCTCACCTCTAAACAACAGGAGGTATTGCTGCCACTTCGCTGTGGGGAGGGCAGTGCTTGGGAGGGACACAGTGCAGCTATACACCACTGCTAATCTTGGCATGTAGTGTCACTTGCTTAAGGCAAGTGTTATTGTCTCGGTGCATAAATGGCATTTGCATCCCAGCCTTTTGGTCATACAGCTGAAAGAGTTATAGGTTGGCAGTTTCTCAAGCACCCACACACATCAATGTCTAATTCTACCTACAGAGCCTACATACAATTTTCTAAATTTCCACTATTTATTGAACTCTTGTCTTATAAGAGAAGGTGCAAATCTTTTCAGTTCAGGCCCTGAGCTGTGGTTCAGCTCAGAAGGTTTTGCTTCCAGGTCTATCACAATGTTCTTTGGAATGTCATTTCATCTCTCTGTGCCTCTTTGCAAGTGCTGAAGAGAGAGTCTAAATTTTTCATGTTCAGTTCCTAAGACTCTGTACCATTTGCATAGATTGAGATCTCCTGAATCTTTTGAAAAGCCCCTAAATTTGAGGGACACCCAGTACAGTAAGGCCTTTGTGTGGTACAAGGAAATTATAATGGTAATTGCATTTCATACAGAAATGGAGCTCAGATTCTCTGCATCATGCTTCTGTCTTTGTTTTACTCTTTGATTAAGCATGACCTGCCCTCACTCCCACAAGTCTGTTCTTGCAAAAGTCAACAAATTAAAACCCATTTGTAGATCAAAACTCTGAAAATATGCAAATTAAAGATCAGCCTTGGAGATAAGTGTAACAGAATTACATATCTATTTGCCAACACAGGATTAAAAGTATTTTGTATGCTTGTCTTTTACTTCTTGCACACTCAAATTCTATTGATTTTAGTGGAGATAAGTGCCTGAGTTATGGGAATAAGACTAATGTGGAGACTTCACCTTAGCCAGTTTGCATTTTAGTTATATAGCCCTTGAAAAGATGAACTGTGTAATATTATTCCAGTAAAATAAGTACAGGAAAAGCATTTCTTATGTACTGTATCTGCATTATTGATGGTAATTTACATACCAGATAAATAAAACCATAAGTAAACAGGTACATAAAAGTATTGACCATTTTCAAAGTGATCCTGTCCACTGACTTTTATCTGCTGTATATTAGTCTTAATTTCTTTTTGTTCCTTCCTGTATTTGTGCTTCATACAATCATTAAAATTATTATTTCATGCTTTAAAATTTGTAATATGTAATTACCCATCCATGGTATTTACGGTAAATGTATACTGTTTGGATTTCTGCAAAGTCTGCATCATGCACAATACCTTTCAAGCCCTGATGCTTTCAGATTGATTTAAAACATCGTGAAGCATAACTGTGTTATTAAGATGCAATAATACAGCTATGAAGTTAGGACACCAGCATCAAAATCTCTGCTCTGTTGCAGACTCACCATAAGACCTTTGGCAGGGTGCTTAATTCATGCCAATTATTGTCTGTACTATACAAACAGTGGTTCTTAAATATTTCAGAAAGGTGCTGCCAGGATAATTCCATTAAACATTGCAGATAATCCAATATTATGGAAAGGTGGTCAGTGTATGTATTTAAGCACTTAGAACAGTAGAATAGCATGAATGTTCCCTGCTTCTCTTAAGGATTAATAATTAGAATAGGATAGTCTTAAAATCCTTAATGTTAGCATAGCACAGGTGGTATTAAGTACTCTCATGCCCTGAGTAGAGGAGGAGGAGAGATAAGAGTACTCAGTAAAAGTGTACTTTTAGAAAAATATGTTTACTGAACTGTCTACCTGTGTTTTGGACCTCCATGCTCAAATATGTTACTCACGGTCTGCCACCTAAAGGCCCTTAACACTGCAGATGAAATATGATTGGAAAACAAAAGCAGTGGTTCTCATCCAAAAGAAGTAACCTTCAAAGTATAAAACAAGCCAGCCAGCCCGCCCGTATGGAAATGAAGAGGGGAAAAGACAGGAAGACAGAGAGAATACTAGTTTGAAGTTTCATTGTACCTCCTATTTGACCATTGCCAGCTTTCCTGTAGGCATGATAAAAAAGTCCTATGATTCAGAATGAGTAAACTTCTGATAAACTTTATCTGCTGGAAAATTATCCTAAAAGGCAGCAAAAGATGGCAGTATGTGAAAGTTTGAAATTTAGGAAGTTACTGACGAGAAGCTGGTGTGTCATCAGCAGTGCACTCTCACACTGACAGGAGGGGACAAGCCAGGTGGGACAGGCCACAGAGAGTCTTGCAAGAGAATGAAGTGGTTGAGTTTCACTGGAAGAAACTAAGGAGAAGAAATGGAGGTTTTAAAGCAAGATATGGAAAACAACCTCAGCAGTGGGTATTGTCAGGAACAAGGAGAAGGCATGGCACAGGAGGAGAGGCAGGATGCTCCTCGGAAGCTGAAACTCACAGAGAGAGATCAGGAGAGTATCAGCTGGACAGCAAAGGTTAAAGAAACAGAGAGCTTGTAAACATTTAGAGCAGGAAGGGGAAACAAGCCTTCTGCAAGAGAAGTACATTTGATTCTTTTTTTTTTTTTATTCTTGTGGTTTTAATTTTGTTTTTATTTGAGAAGATATGGATAAGACCTGAGCAGAGAAAAAGGCCAGAAATTCCTCCAGATCCACCAGCAAGTGATAGAGCAAGACTAAAAGAATTGGGCAGCAGGTGTATCAGCAGGATGGACTGCATGATAGGAGAAGAGGCAAAACAGCAAAGGCAGGAAAGATGAGGGAGAGAGTCACAGGAAAGCATGGAAACAAAACCTGCCTAACTAATAATATCATTAGGAATGAGGCAAACAGCAAAAGAGTGTTTCTGTGGGTCCCAAAATATTCATGAGTGGAATCAAACAAAACATGGGTTGGCCCTGGCTAAACCATATTGAAATGCTAAAATTAAACAGGCAAGTCCTTTTGACTGAGCTTCAAAGGAACAATGTAAGAAGTTGTACTGTAGTAAAGGTCTTCACTGAGCTCAGATGAATAATACTCATCTTTTAGGAAGATTAACCTATTGATGTACCCCTTGAGTTCTGCTAATAAACCAGCATATTCTGTTCCTGTGCTCAAGATATGTTCAGAGTGATATGCTGGGAAAAAAAATGCAGCAAAGCTCTTGCAAAACATCAAATGCAGCAGTAAACTTAATACTGTTTTCTTAATTTTCCAGTCTTTTTACCCAACACAGAGGTCTTCATTGATGCAGGAAGCACATCACATGAAAGCCCTTTCTTAGATTTGTCCTTGCTAATTTTGTTCCCATACCTCCCTTCTGACAGCAGCCTCTACCCCTTCTACACACTTATACATATACCTTGCACATCAGCTCTCTCTTCTATGTTTGTAGGTGGAGAGATTATTTATATGTGAGAAAGGAGACAAGAGCTCATGTAATTAAGTTTTGACTCTTTGAACCTAATGGAGAAAAATAACATTATTTAATTAAGGCAAAGTTCTGTTCTAGGGCAATACAATGGCAAGAAAATTGATTCTTAATGATGTAGATTGGTGCTTTAGAAAGACACTTTTTCCACTGTGGGACTGGGCAAAATCAGCACAATTTGAAGAGGGTATGGATTATTGTAAAGTGTTAATTTAATAACACTGTCTTTCCATGTTAGCAGAGAGGCATCAGGTTCAGGCATCTTTGACATTGGCTCAGAGCACAGTATATTGCTGTTTCTCTGTTTGACAATAATGTTAAAGCATATTTCATTAGTATTTTGAAGGATTGCTATGAGAGGATTTTTTATGTCTATACATATTATCTGTTATTGCTTCTATCAAATTTTACCTGCGTTTCTTCACTGCTTCTTGCAGAAAACTGAACTGTACACATCAAAGCATAAACGTTTTTCATAATGAGTAGGGAGCTTTGTCAGTAGAATTATGCTCATTCATTTCCCTAAAAACTTCCCTTCTTAATGAGCTGTGTTTGTATAAAACTAAGCTCTATAATTGTCTGAAAACAAGTTTTCTCCAACTCAGAAAAGAGAAGTCAGCTTTAAACAGTCTTACCTGACCAAGGCACACAAGATTGTCTCTGAAAGGTTTATTTCCCTGATGGGAAGAAAGAGAACAGCACCAGCATGAGCTGAGACTGGAAGTAGTTCTCACAGAGGTTCTTGCCCTAGCAAAGGCAAATAGCATGTGTGATTTTTTTGAGCAGGGTTGGAATTATGAAAACAAAGAGCTGAACATTGGACTCATTACTTTGAGGCCTGAGGGGAGTTTTCTGAGAATTTGTTTTGACCATCTCATATGTATCCCTTCACACAGGGGACTCTGATGCTGGCTGACCCAGTAGTGATATGACACAGCAATGAGATTATGGATCACCAGGTTCAGTGCCTCATGGCTGTCCTGGGACTTTGTGATGCTGGTGGTGCTGTGCTGACTTGCACTTGTGATGCTTGCTTGCTGCCTTGCATCCTCCCACAGCTGGCATTTAAATTATTCCTCAGTTCTGGTATTGGCATAGTCCTGTTTTTATGACAGTCATAGCATGAGAGCTGCATGTGAGCATGTTCCAGCTATACACAGGTCAGATTACTTGGACTGGGGCCTATATACCTGGTCTTGCTGAGCCTCTCTCTTTGAAGAGATTCTGGATAAAAAGCTTAGTCCATTTGATTTTCTGTCTATACAAAAGATTTATAAAAAGTAGAAAAGGCTTATTAGATTTGTTTTAGATGTAAGAATAGTACTAAGAAAAACAGCAATAACAGTAAGGAGCACAAGCTTCTGTAATCATAAGTATTCCTTTACAACATGCAGTTGAACAAAAAGCAATACCTTTTCACACTGAAAATTCATAGTCAAGTGCCAGGTTCACCAACCCCATTCCTGAGCTGATTCCAAAAGTACAATAAAAATGAGGGCTGCTCCTTGGAAAAATTAAAAACCCCATCCACAGTACAGATAAACTTGTGTCACCATGTTCAGTATTCTCATTGATGTTACAGTGCTGCCTTGTTCTGCCCCATACAAAAGTGATTTTGCCATTTTGTCCCATATCCCCAAAAAACGCCCTAATTCTGGAAGCATGACTCAGTTCATGAGCTAAGGTAATTTTTTCCTGAAAATAGTAAGTGCTTCGTGTTTCATTTTTGTGTGCCGTTAGCACAGCTTCCTGAAGAAGAGATGAACTGAGCACATAAAAGTATAGTGTTATGAAAACATAGAATTAACTGTTTCACAGCTTTAGTCATGACTATTCTGGTCACAATACCATGGATCTGAAAGTCTGGTCTCAAAAATTCACCAAAGATAAACAATGTCAGCAGCTGTAACTGAACCCGTATTGAAGGCACTGATCAACTGTAGATTCCTGAAATTCTGTAAAACAACTTAAGTGCTTCTTGTAGAACTAACTACTCCATTTAAAATGACAATTATGTCTGAGGAAAATAAAAATCTAGGAAGTATTTAGAGGTCCCTGATCTTTAGGGTGTGTAAAAAAAACCCAATTATATGACATTATGAATCCTGCAAATTTTTTACCCATTATCTAGCACAGATAGCATAAGAAGGCTTTTATCTTCCAGAAAAAAAACCCAAAAACAAAAACCTTGCTTTCATGCAACTGTGTACCCTAGAACCTTTGGAATAAGTGTCTGATCCAGGCCAATGTAATGGGGTCAGATAACTGCTTGCAATATTTTTGATAACTTAAGTTTATCTTGCAATCTCAGAATCAGAACTGATTGGAAATATTCTGAAGGAGCATGATTATTTTGAAAAATGCATCAGCCCTGGAATGTTTTGTCTTAACAGTGTTGTGAACTTCACTTGAAATGTAGGCAAGTGATCGTTAACATAGTACCTGGTTTTCTGGTAGATTTTTTTGGCTGGCTGCTTGGACTTTGGACTTTCATCATACATTTATACTTGAACAGGGCTCATCCTAAAAATGGCAGCATGATTATTCATAATGTTTGACTTTTGTTCCAGTCTCTGTCATGCTTTTAGCCCAGACCAGTATCACTGTCCCAGACACTATTGGGCCATGGGTACAGAGGTAGCACAAACCAGGGAGCATCTGTGACAGCCAGTTTGGATCTGCCCATCTTGTTCTGAGGCAGAAAAAGAGCTTATTTGTATGAACATAAGCTGTGCTATACCATTTGGCCCCTAGGTCAGAAGACAGTCAGTAAGTTATTTCAGTTGATACTATGTCTATATACACTTCTGTGTGTTCTCAATATCATGGCAATTGAACACTTAGAGTCCATGTTCCCTGGACTTTTGACAGTACTGATGACAGCTAGATCTCCAGCTAGTGTTTGCACCCTCAGCTGGGAGTTCAGGTAGGAAGCATGAATTGTAACCTAGTTGTGGGAGAGAAAAGTTTATCATATGTAGGAAAAATCTTAATTTTTAGTGCTTATATAGCATGCAAAACAATGCAATAAAGATCCTCTGTAAACATGCCCTAAAGATTCTTGACTCTCTGGCTTCTGCAGTGCTGTAATTCTAAGGAGAATGGAGTCTGAGATAACTTTTTGTTGTAAATTTTCTGAAATTTCCACCTGAAGCCTAGATTTTAAGTGACAGGTAATTTTCATTAGTGAAAAAGTCATTGTTCCAGCCAACTGAAGAAAATTACTTTCTTTTGAAATCAGAGGTTATCTGTTCTTTGCTCATATTCTCAGTAGACATCAAAGAATTCTCACCACTTCTATAAGAGATGTTATCTTCAGCACTGGGTTGGGCAGGTAGAGAGAGCACACACATGCACCTCTAATATGTTTGGGGGGCTTTCAAGGTGTGCCCCTGACCAGCACCATTCACCTAATCTGCAGCACTATTGCAACATCAGTATTGCTGTACCCAACTGCTCGAAACTGACTGGCATAAAGTGATTCGTGTTTTCAAAACCATTAGAGCAGGTTTTTTCCCAGCAGGCAGCATGCTTTTAACTCTGCCTTTGAGCTCTGTCAGCCTCCATTCTGGTCTGAGCACAGTAAAGGAAATAGCTATTTCTTAATGTATATAATTTAATAATTAAATGTTGTGACTTTTCCTCTGCTTGATTTTACTTCTGTGTGTCCATGTTGTCTGCAAATAGATCAGTCCTGTGTGCATAATCACAACCGGAGGAAAAAAAAGCATCTACAAAGCCACAGGAGCATTTGTCTTCTGGTAACAATTGTTGCCATAGATGGGAATTCAACATTGCCATGACAGAATTTATTTTCCCTTATATGTTCACAATGATCAAGTAGTGACATCTGGAATCTACCCCAGAGGTTCAAGTCAATAAAATATTAATAGCTGCCATTTCCAGCAAGGAGGTTGTAACAAGAACACGACAGAGAAATCTCTGACATTTTTGCACTATTGTTTTGCACCTAATTAGTTAACTATTTCCTCTTCCACATACTCTTTTCTTAAAGATTAGGAAAAATAAATCTGGGACTAGGATGCGATTCCCTACCTTCCATTTCGGTAAACTGCAGTTCAGATAGTCCTGTTTTCTGTGAGTGCTCTCTTGGGAGGTGGCTACTGACAAGGGGCTGGATCCTCAGCTCCTCCTCCTCACTCCCACCAAAGAGCAGCTCCAGGAGGACTGACTGACACATCTGATTCACAATTAAAACCAGGCACAGAAATCGAGGCAGTGTGGGGCCACCTCATCTGAAGCACTCCCCATTTTACCCAGAGATTATCAAGGCTTTCCTTAGTAATTCAATTCAGTGTATTCAGTCATGACCAGCAGAGAGAGCTGGAGGAAGAGAAGCACTGTCAAACCATCCTTTAGACAACTCCATTCTTCCCATTCCTCTCACTCAGTGAATAAGTATTAACAGTCACTTATGCATAAGAAAAAATAATGAGGTGTAATGAATCTCCAAAGATCAGCTACTTCATAAAAGCAAATGCCATGCTTTTATCAGTAAAAGTCCTCCAAGTCCAACATCAGCAGCAGAGGGAATTTCTATTTTAAAGCAAATTGCACCCAGTTTCAGTAAATTATCATAGAATGATTACTCAACTTTTATCCAGTCAATGTTATGCCTCCCTAGTGAACTGGTTTATTATCAGTATGTCTGTTTCAAAACATGTCTTCCCTGGAAAGCACTCCTTCATTCAGCTTCTGCCGCTGGAAGCAGGCAACAGCTTGAAGCTAGCAGCTGCTCTCGAACAAAAAAGGTAAAGAGGCAGAAAGGCTGCTGAATCCATAACAATAAGCACATCATGACATAATTACAGTAAATTTCCAGAACGGTCTGTACACGCAAAATGCCTTATGTTTTGGACAGAGGAAGTGTGCATTAGCAAAACCGTAGTATAACAAAAGCATTTTCCAACAGAAGTCCTGTTGGCTTGCAATTGATTTTTTAATCTTGAAAATTATCATTGACAGAAGAGAAGATAATATTTGAATGGTCAGCTAGTTATCCTGAAGGGGATGTAATTAATATCCTTAAGGGCAAGAGCAGGTGATAGAAAGATTTGGGGGGGATTTTACAGTTGTAACTGTGCATACTCTAAAACTAGTGCCTCCATTTAACTTTTCTTTGATATGCTCTTCTTTCACCACTGCATGTAATACCAGTTTTGTTTTCTAAATATCTTTATTTGACTTTGAACAGGTTAATAGGATTTATTGCTTCTGCAGCCTGCCTACACAAAACAGATTGTCGATATGGGCAATACTTGGTGGCCTGCCAGGGAGTAATAGACTACTTTCTCCATCTCTGCTTTTAGGAAGTGATTTAGTTTCCCGAAGATTTAGGTACAAAAGGGAGAGGGGGAGGCAGGTGGTTCTCCTGTGTGGTGTATGGTGAGCTGGCACTGCTAAATAGCCACTTGGCATTTGCTGTATCAGCTGGTGGTGCTTGCCTCCTTTTCAGACAGCAGCCTCCTGATTCTCCATCAGAAATGCCTGCACAAAATTTGCTGTGGCTATGTAGCAATGGTAAAAAATGCATAACCTAGATACATTTCAAAGATTGCAGTGGACTTTTACAAACACATTCTGTTACAAACTGTGTGAATTGATCTCATCTTGAAAAGCGTTAATCTGACAGGTCATTGTTTGGTACTCTGTCTGAACCTACATTCTAGGTTTCAGTGGCTTTGTTTTGTAAAGATCATTCTAAAATCACTGTATCAGAAGAAAAGGATTTTTCCCTGGGCTTTTAGCTCTTTTTTGCCATGATTATTGCTTCCAGCTGCAACCATCAGAATATAACGATGCAGCAAATTTTACAGAAATGTGAATTATATGAACTAAGCAAATTGTCATTTTTAAAGTAGCAGATCTTTCCAAATGTCTTCTGCATGTTTACACCTTCATGAGTTATGAAGCTCTGACTGAGTGGAAGAGGTTAGTCACATTAAAAATTATTATACTGGTTATGTGTAAAACCTGTTTTTTACATATGTAAGCAATACATGCTGCATTTCCAGTCTCTTTGTGGTCCTGCAAATAATACTGCTATGAGAGGTTCACAATGAAGACCCTAAAAATTACCAGAAGTAGTAGTCATTTAATCCTATGATTTTTAAATATGAGGATGAATCAAATCCCATCACAGTACATTGTATTCTCTATCCTGAAATACTCCTTTTGTTAAGCTGTTTAGCTTCCTTAAACTTTCTGATTTATTTTAATTAAAACAGTCAAAAAGAGCATGAGAAAGAAAAAGGAATGAGGGGGTTTTTTATTTCTTGGTAGTGTAATTGTATGTAAACAAAAAAAAAAAAAACAAACAACAACAAAAACTAACAAAAAACAAACAAACCCAAAAATACAAACAAAAAAATCCAACAGGTTTGTTTCCAAAGTCATGTGAAGGTATTATCCTTTTGTGCACCTAACTGGGAATTGCCTCTGATGGTGAGATCCATATCAACCCAGATAACAAGAATTAATGAACTTCCAGATAAACAAAATTAATCCCACCTATTTCCAGACAAGGGACTTCTAGACAAGGGCAGCCAGAGATGACAGCTGACTTCAGTGGGCTGAGCAAGCACTGTGCAGTTGGGCAAGGTTTGATCTGGGGAATTTGATCTCAGAACAGGTCTCAGCTTGGAGCTGAACTTTGCAAAGGTGTCTTCCTCAGCTCTAACACACTTAGGAGCAACAGGCTCCATTTGATCCACAGCTCCTTAGAGAGCTCGACTCAGTGCACTCAGCTTTGAACAAGTCTCAGGGGGAATTTTGAAGGCAATGTGAAAATCATTTAGGCCATTAACTGCCTCAGAGAAGGGTTTGGTGGCATTTTAGAGTCAGCATATGCAGCTGCATACATCATTCAGGAGATTTATAATTCTTCCTCTAATTTCAGGTGTTTAAACAAGACTTCACGGAAATTTAAAAGTAACACTCTTCTGAAAGACTGTTTAAAAGTTTTTTCTCTCCCAAATGGAGTGCCAAGTGGAAAAGTACAAGAAATTTTAAACTGCTGAGAGTTTACAGATTAACTCCTGGTTTGTGCGCATAAAAACAGGAGTGAATTCATCATCACTTCTGGAAAGCTAGCTCTTTTTTAAATTTTATTTTTAGTATCTTAAGGAGGTGTACAAGAACCTGCCATTCTTTTCCAATATCTACAATTACCTTCAAAAACCATTCTTCTGATGATCTTCAAAACAGTGTCTAAGAGTCTCTTTGATTCTATATGAAGGATTTTTTTTATATGAATCTTAGAATCTAGGATTTTTCTATACAAAACAATTAACAAATCATAGACTCACATGGTGAGTCATATTCAAGACTTTCAAAAGAATGTCTGAGAGACTGAAGTTTTATGTGAAAGAGACCTATTAGCTGGAAATGGTGAACACCTGAATTGTTAAACTATTCAACATTCCTCCTGATAGATTCCCTACTGAAATTTGAAAATATACCCTTAGTTCAGGTAGTATTTTCTTATTTAAAATCAAAAGTTACTACTTGTGTTGTTTGTTGCAGTTGTTATTGCTTGATTATTGATGCTGCTGTTGTTGTAATTTGGTTTTATCGTGGAGAATTCCTGTCACTCAGTTTGATCACTTAGTCTATCAAATATCATTCAGGGTGAAATCAAAAACTAAGTATCTTATCATGACAGATTGTTTTTGCAGAACTGCCTTCGTATTCTATAAATTGACGTTTGTTTGCCAAAGCTGCCTTAGAGTTCCAGGTGCATGACATGGCATCTATGGAGCACTACCGAGCTTTACACGAGTTGTTAGAATACAGCACGTTTGTTTGATTTTTTTTCCCCTTCATTTAACATAAATGGCACTTGTCAAAATTGCAGCCTGCTAACTTAAATTTGGGCATCATTCAGCCAGCCTCCACTCACAAAGGTACTTTGGCTTTACTTCGTGCAATCTGGGATCTTTGTTTGCTCTCCTTGACAAATGGCCACACTAAAGCTACAGAGACAGACAGACTGACGTGAAAGAGCACACAGCAATTTGGAACATGCATGGCATGGATTTTTTTCGATGCCATCTCAATAATAATTCACCTGTGACTAAAGCAGGTGATTGGAAATGGAGCGGATGCATACAGACAGATGGATTAAGACAGCAGTAATTGTGCTTTCACTTGATTATAATATTAACAGGCTCCAGGTGATTTCTATTTTTCACAGCGTCACTCATCTCAACAAATCCCAGCAGGCTTGGAAGCAGGGTAGAGATGCATCCTGCTTTTCACATGAACCTGTTTCCAGTGTGAGCACTTAAGAGAGTACTTCTGTCAAAAAGCAATTAGCTTCTGCAGTCTAGGGTGCCACTTAGAATATCCAGGCTCATGTGTTTCATCATAAAATTGACCTTTTTAATTTTTTATGCCTGAGATTCCCCACTAAAAGAGTAAGCATTAAAAAATACAACCCTAGAGAAAATACTGAAGGCACATGTAGAATTTATTAAAGGATGTCTGGCCCTGAAGTGCTGCAGATAGGAACTCCATCTGAATATAATAAATATGAAGTATGCATTATTGTGTGCTTTATTTTTAAATAATTGGTGTCATTATGTAGCATAATGATACCAATTACATAAAAAGCATAGGAAAGTGCTACATTTACAGACTCACATTTTTCCTGTAATAATTGCTTTTCCATACAAATAGTGTCTGCTTGCTGATACCTTTGAATAAGTGTGCAAAATTATCCCAATGTTTCAGAGCTTGTTCTGCTTTTTTAGTAGCACTGCCTGTCTTGGTAATACACTTTTTGACAAAATTTTTCACCATTTTCGTGTAACAGAGACTTTCAATTGGCATTGACATTCAGGATAGGCAAAGTAATACCTCTTTTGCAGAGGCAACTTGAGTAAAACTATTGCCAGCAACAGTAACATCTTCCCTCCACCTCTGGAATCTATCGAGTAGGAGTTTCAGTGGTGCAAGAGTACTCAAGATTTAAAGTACAAATAGATGTTAAGCTTTAGGAATATCTATCAGAAGCTGGCATAGTTTTAGAACAGTACTGCAGTATTTTGCTCTAAAATTTAGTAGCAGGTTTCGCTCACATCTTTACTGTTCAGAAAGAAAGAGGACATGACAGCACCTTTAGGCCTGTTTGAAAGTGGCATGAGGTCAACTAAGATTCTTGAAGCTGACGTCTATTCCTACTTACAAACTAGTATGCAATACCCCGACAAAAATGATCCTCTCTTGTAGCAAGGTAGAGATAGTGCAGAGAAGGGCAAATGTAGGAAGCAAGAATATGCATCTATACAACATACATACATATCTGTGTGTGTGTGTGTATGAAATGAATGAAGCAGGACTCACTGCAGTCTATATAGAGGAGATCTTTATCTAATGTGCTGTAGAACATTAATATAATGTGTAAAGAAATTGTCAAGATTTATGCCTTGTGTCACTCATTTTTCTGCATTCAGCTTTAGACCAGATCTGCTTTGAAAATCTGGTCTCTGCTGTCTGGATAATAAGTTGTACAAAATCAGCAAAGACATTGTTATATAGACATGATATAGACATCAGAATAATTCAGTGGTCCATCAGCTTCAAAACCCAATCTCTGACACTGCCAGTGAACAATGTGTCAGAATAACCTGGAACTCAGTTCCCTAATGAATTTATTGGGTCAATTCTGAGCTCTGGTTTGAATGATGACACGTGGGAAATAATTTTTGCTAGAGGATGGGCCATCCTTTAAGAAAGTATCAAATTGTTTCATTTTCCAAGAGAAAGGAAACAAAACAAAACAAAACAAACAAAAAGCCATGAGAAAATCCACCCGTCCTGTGCCCTTTAATCACCTGAAAGTCCTCTTCTCACCTCTGAAACTTTTCCATACACACTAGGCTACTTCTTTTCCCTTTGCTCACTGGGGATGCTCTAGCTCATTAAATTGTATGTCCTCTTTCTATCATTTCCTAGGAGTTCGGTTTTGCACTTCCAAAACTTTATTCTTTTTAACCTTTCTCTTGTCTTCTTTGTTCTTTATGCAAATTGGTGCTGTTTTGCTTTCACCTTTCGCCATCTTTGCTGAATCACCCTAAAACCTTATGTTTTGCCTTAAAGCTTTTGAAAAATTCAAATTTATTTAAAGGATTCTGACTACAACCACCTTAATCTTTTTCCTTGTCATACAACTCCCATTTGTTTTCTAACCCTTCCACTCCATTTAGAAACTACTCTCTGTTCCAAAATCCGCTTTGAAACTCTCTGTTGTCTCATTCTCATGGCAAATATTTCTTCTCAGCTTTTGCTCCATGCTGTCTTTACTGTGCATGTTTGTCTTGTTATTTAGATGCTAAGTCCATTGGGGTACATAATGTCAGTTTATTTATGTTTATAATACTCTGTGTAATATTATTGCCCTCTATAAAGCAATAGTGAAGGCACATTAAGACTGATAAGTCAGTTTCAAGGAAAACCTCCAATGATTAATGAACTTGTCATACCAACCAGGACACCTGCTAATCATTTTTGAGGTACTGACAAATGTAACAGCTGTTAATTGTACCAGCTGTAGCCTGCTTAGTGCTCAGGCAGTTTTACTATCTTTAAAATAGCAAGAATTTTCTGAAAGTTACTTTGTCATTGTTTCCTTCCCTTCACAATACCTGCTGGAATTAGAAATAGAGTGTACTGGATTTTGCTTGTTAATGAGTTATTTAGATTTAAGCTCTCACAAGCTCCACTGTGAGGAGAAGGAGCACAGGCAGACACAGAGGTCTGAAGCAGTCAACAGAAGAAAGCACTGTACTTAGAAAACTAATTTTCCTCTAAGTATGGTAGATTGCAGCTCTCTGAAGCAGAGTCCCTGCTTTCACAAAACCAATTTCTGGCAGATTGCAGAGGTTATTCCCCTTTGGTTTTCCAGCATGAGACAGGAGATGGGAATGGTGGACCCTCTCTCAGGGGGCTGGCAGCTTCACAGAAAAAGCCAGATGGGACCTGACAGGCTATTTCCAAGAGATGGATTCTCTGAAGCAGGAAACAGGGATGCCTGAACAGCTATGGGGAAAGCTCCTGCTTTTAAACTGGGTGAATCAAGGACTCTTTTGACAGGAGGCAGCATCCTTTCACAGGCTACCAACTGTCCTCTTTGTTTTGTGACAGTCTTACCAGTCAAAGGTTGTGCTATGAATTGCGAATTATTTGGTTAGGGTGATGTTTGACGTGTGCAACACAAACTGTCTCCACTTGATTTTGACAAGGACCATTTGTTTTGCCTTGTCGGTGGGTGCCCCTCCCTCAGTCTCCAGCCCCACATCATTGATCCCATCATAACCTCCTCGTCCTGAGCTGACATTTGAGTTTCACCCACAAGGGACTTCCAGCATCCCACTTTTCTTATTTTCTATAAATCCTTTAAACTAAAAATAAATTATTTTCTCAAAATACTTTGAATTTAAACAGTTGGAGATTTACTTATGAGAACCTTTGAAATTCAAATCTCTCATCTTGAAAATGTAATTGAGTGTTTGCAGAAGATGCACATTACATCTGTCAGGAAAAGGCTGTCCTTGAGGAGCTAGCTCTGTTCTTTGCAGGTACTTCTCTTCACCAGCTGCAGGAAAGTGTGCCAGCTTTTGAGCAACTGATGAGAATTAGCTCATCAATTAAAAAAAAACCCAAGAAGGCTGGATGAAAAGGGCCGATATGCAGGCCCTGATCTAGTTTGCTGAACAATGCTGTTAAGCTTGTTGTTGGAGAAAGGTAGAAAGATGGATACTCCAGAGGGCCATTCGGCTCTTAGATACTCCTACTTAAAACGGAAATGTACTGAAAATTAAGACAGAGGTTTGGGCCACGGCTTGTGTGCAAGACAGTGTGTTTGGGCTCTTTCTCAGCACGGGAAAGGACCTTCAGAGACTGAGGTCTTGTCCACAAGGGGGATGTGAAAATCCACATTGGAAGTGATGGTCATTTCAAACAATTGTCTTGGAGCAGGTGCTTTCCATCCTTGAGAAAACAGAGATGGAATTAAAACCTCACCAACACAGGTGAATCTAAATATGGCGTGATCCCAAGAAGTGAAAATTATAGCAGAGCCCATGAAGTGATTTTAAGTGTCCTCCTGTCTTCCTGCTCCTGGGCTGTGGCAGGGTCTGATGTGACCCCCATGGAATCACTGCTAATGCCATGGATACCTCTGAGAGATGGTCTACGGGTGCAGCACTTGCAACTCTGTGCCCCATCCTCTCTTGAGGATTCTTAGAAAGCAGCTTTATCATTGTGCCTTGCAGAGCTATTCCTGGCACAACCAAAAGTCATAATTAGGATCAGACAGCTTTATACCTTGTCAGACAATATTATGTCTTGTACAGACTTTCAATATGTTTTTAAGCAGCTTTCTGTCTTCCAGGAAAGGCACTTCACCCTAATATAGTTAGTAGAGTTATTGCCTGTTGCAATATTAGGAGAAGATTTCTAATATCTGCTGTCATCATTAACATATATTTAAATGGATTTCAAATATGTAGGAAATTAAACCCAGTGTAATGTAAACATTATGTCAAGTCGGATTTTTGATGCAAATCAATGTATTTATAGCTGTGCACCCATTCACACAAGGGTGTGCATTTGTTCATTGAGTTTTAATTAATAGAATCCCTGCCCATTCCTCTTTAGACCTTTATTATCCCTTTGTTTTAATGCACTTCATTCATCACTTTTAAAAATTAGACCAATTTAGTTGCATAATTTGAATCCATAATTGAATCTGCTAGCTACTCTCAGACTTTACAAGTTAATCAGATGGCATAGTTTAAATACATTTTCAGTGCACAGCAAAAACTAGTCCATTTAAAATGGGAAACTCTCATTCTAAGCCAGGCTCTGTGCTGATTAAACTTCTTCTCCAGACTAAATTTTTCCAATCCCTGATAAAAATTAATAACATAAGATTCTGTGGAAGGATGAATAAAGTGTAATTCTAGTTAAGAATGGGAAATGACAAATAAATGAAAAATCCTATCTGAGGTGGAAAAGAGATGTGTAATTGAACAGCACTAGAACCATATGTCAAATGCCTTCACAGAAAGAGGCAGGAAAGGAAAATCCCAACAGTATCTCAGTGAAAACACCAGCAAAACTCTTTCTCCTTACTGGAGTGCTGTGGACTCAACAGGGATATCTTACCTGGTCTAGCATTTGACAAGTCTCTGTTTATGTGTGCTGTCACCCAGAAAATTTTTTTTTCCACACATTCTCTCTCTCTGAGGGTAAAAAAGCTATGCATAAACTACCAGAAAGAAACCCAAGTAAATTAGGCGGACTGACAGCTATCAGAACTAGTGACTATATCAGAAAGTTGCTTTGTTTTAAGCCCTGATATGTTTGAATTGTATCTTCCATCAGATTTGCATGGATTTGTGTCAGAAATTATTTGAAAAGTATGGCAAGCAAATAATGTTTCACCTATATAGATGAAACATTTCCAAGGATAGGGGGTGTGTGAAACAGGAGATCCTATATGAATTTTCTTGGAAAACAAGGATTTGAAAATTCATGGAATACCATTATGAATGTCTGTAGTATTATTTTGTTTTCCTGCTCCCAGCTGTATAACTTTACAAGCAAAAACATAGATGTTAATGTTATTATATCAAAATAATATAGTAGTGAAAATGACTTAAGGTGTAGCAGCAGAAAACTAGTTTTGTCAATATATTCCACGTCTCTGTTATAAACCTTTGCTTGTGTGGCTGTATTGATTCTCAGTGCAGATATATGCTTCCATTTTAATATTATACCTCTGCTTTTTCCTTACTTTGTTGGCTTGTGAGCAAAAATGTTGAGTAAATTCTTCAGTGCAAGCAACATAATCCTTTGCCTTTCCACTCAACAAAAGAAACATTGTTTTTAGAGCATAAAATAAAAAAAATTTAGCATTACTAGAATGTCTTTCAAATTACATGTTGTGGTTTCATTGATATAATTACTATTAACTCTCTGAATTCCTTTCTTAGCAACTTTTCTGGACAGCTAATAAAGCCATCCAGCTAATGACATGTAGGCAGCACGGTGTTACTTGAGACAATAGGCAGTGAGCCCTAGATGTCAGGAAAAAAGAACTGGAAAAGGAAAGTGACATTTTCTGGACTGGCTGTGAAACTGAGCAAGATTTCTTTCCATTGCTCTTAGTTCTCTTTCTTTGTTTTATTCCTTTGCTGTTAGCATCACCCAAATCTTGTCGCTTCCTCTTCACTTTCCTCCTATTGCCAATTTAACAGAAGAAAACAACAGCTGCCTAACATATATGCAGTCAGATCTTCACCCCATCTATGTGAGAAAATGTTCAACCTTTCATCAGCTTCAGAGCTGTAAGATTACCCCCCAGAGCATGAACTTCTCTCAGGTCTCCAATATACATTTGATTCTGGAGTGCATCACCTGTATTGTATTGATAAACAATTGCTGGTCAAGGTTCCCTCTTCAGGGCTTGTGGTTGTGTTTGTGGGCTACCTCACCTGATTCAGCATTGTGATGAACTCAGGTATTCTAAAGCTGCTTCTTCTGCAGAAAAGGAAATTATTACAGCATCATTGCACAATGATGCTATACATCCCATTTCAATCCTTCTTTTCATTGGTAAAAGCCTAGAATAGTTCCAAATCACTTACTGTTAATTTAACTGTTTATGTATATTTTCATCCTAAATAGAATATAATGAGTGTATTAGATGTAAAGAAGGGTCTGAGAGCATTAATTTGTTTTAAAAAAGACCATTTCTTTCTTAGAGCTTCAATTAATATTTGGCTAAAAGTCAAAGAAAAATAAACAAATATCTAAAATATACTTCTCAGATTGATTTTTTTTTCCAATAGATTTGTACTTTTAAAAGGAAGTTCTACTAGATTCTAACACCCCAAAACCTGGGCTCACTTCCAGCTTTAAACTTGAAGATTTATTGCATTTCCACCCTTTATTCTTCTTCCCAGGCACTATCTGCTTTTAGCAATTAATACAAACGTTACGGGGTTTGATTTGCTTCACTGCAGCAGTGAACTCAATTTCTCTTCATTTGTAGCTTTGAAATAGCATGAGCCTCTTTGTGACAGTCTTTCACATTGCACCGGTGCTGCTTACTGAGCTGTGGGCACTCACCATCACAGTCGGCTCTTCAGAGTGCTTCCCTTTTTGTTTTAGTGTAGATACACTCACTCCGTGCCATGCCAAGGCAGGAATTTAGACAGACAAGTATTACAGCTGGGTTGGAAATGGGTTTACCAGCCATCTGAGTAATGACACACATAGCTTTACGTGGGTTATAAGGGAAGCAGAGGGAGCCCCGCAGCTAAGAGGATTACACAACCACACCAGAGATTAGAGATTCATTTATTTTTATTATGCAGAATGACATGTCGCAGGTCTCAGGTTGTTCCCATATTTGTTTGCCCACACATCCTCACTAATAGAGTAGTGTATTACTGCAGTCCAATGTGTCCAAACAAACCAAACTTTGTAATGACCATCTCCAACCACACTTCCACCGGTGTCCACTGCCTCTGCAAATCCTCTGGGAAATAGCTGGTATCTTTAAATGTGGCTGGAGCAGATATCAACATCAAATTGAGCTGTTATCAGCAAACCTTGCAGAGACACATTTCAAACTTGTTTCTGTGTCAGAATTTCTGCTCAGGAAGAAAAGTGTTCATTGGGCACAGAAGAGGAAAATGACTGATCAAACATACTTGAGAGTAAAGTCATTCTGCATACACAAGAATCTGTGTAACTTACGTGGTCCAGAACCAGCCTGTTCCCAGCTCTAACTGAGAGCAGACTGGAGAGCTTGGCCACCAATGTAGCTGCAGCAACAGCTGAGCACAGGGTCAGCTGACCAACCCACAACCAAAGGATGAATCCTCCTGGATGGGCTGATAGGGTTTGACAGCAATTCTACTCTGCTCCAGCAGTCCCAATACATGCACCAGATATGACAAAACGAATATTTCCCATTTAAGGACCCATTGTCCTTAAAATCATTCTTTCATTCCTGTCTGTGGCACTTTGGAGTGGTGGGAGGGCGGGGGGAGGACAATAGGCACTGATCTCTTCTCTGTGGTGCCCGTGACAGGACCTGAGGGAATGGCCTGGAGTTGTGGCAGGGGAGGTTTAGGTTGGATACCAGGAAAAAGTTCTTCACTCAGAGGGTAGTTGGGCACTGGAACAGCCCCCCCAGGAAGTGGTCACAGCACCAAGAGCCTGACAGGATTCAAAAAGTGTCTGGACAATGTTCTCAGACACATGGTGTGACTTTTGGGGTTGTACTGTGCAGGGTCGGGAGCTGGACTCAGTGATCCTTGAGGATCCCTTCTAACTCAGCTTATTCTGTGATTCTGTGATTACCTGTTGTATTGCAGTACCCACTGAGAATTTGGAAGATGGCAATGATTCTTCCTTCATCATCAGAGTGTTTCTTATTTTTATTGACCCTCACAAGGCATTTTAACAGGGTGAACAAAAAACAACTAATGATGCCTGAGTTAGATTAGTGTACCTGCATCTCTTTTTATTCTCTCTTATAATAATATAGTGGCCATCAGTCCAGTGTTAAGGGAACTGTAAGAAGCAAATGAGGAAATTTAGAGAAAAAGTACATCTAGCTCACACAGCAGAAACCACCCAGAAATACCCAGAAAACACACTGAACAGCCTAATTTGTAGGCTAGAAACACTGTGCTCTGTCTGAATTTATCTGCCTGTGAGACAAACATTTTTTTAGTGCAGTTACAGTGCACTTTAAATTGCACAGTTGTCAAACTCAAAGTGTTACGTGCTTGATATGTGCAACTAAGAATTTACTGAGACCAATTAAAGATTTAACAATCCTATCAAAACACAACAATTATTATTAGCCAAATTACAATGATGCTAATAGTCTAGTTTATCCAATTATTAGAGGAAGGTCTGAATAACCATGCAGTTAAAATTGTTATGTAAAAACTTTCCGGTATCTACCCCTTCCTCTGGTGTTACTTTTGTCCTTTCAGTCTTCTTCTGGGCTTAAGGCTGTGATGTCAGTCTTACTTGTATGGTATCACAGTCTGAAAGACAGGTAAGTGAAATGCAGCATGCCTTCTCCTAGGCTATCCTACTGTTGAAAAGATAGGCTTTATAATTAAATACATGGGCAATACATAAATATGATAGAAAGAGTTATGCTTATTCCCAATATACTTTTTTTTCAGAGATACTCATTTCTCACAGCCTTTTTCACAGCCTGCTAGAGGGGAAAAGATTTCCTCTTATCCTATTTTCCTCTAAAGAATGAAAAGATATGAAAAGCAAGAATGAAGAAGGCTGAGAAAAAAAAACCAAGACTAAAATATGGTATCTATATGATAATATATATGAAGAAAATTAGACATTCTTTAAAATTAAACAAAGATGTTTACCCTCCCATTCATCTCTACCATTAACAAATATAGGTCTAGTTCTGGGAAAGATATCTGAAAATGTGAACTGTATCAAAACACAGTAACCTAAATACCACAGAGAGTCATCAAAGATATATGTTGTTCACATATCTAATCTCCCCTTAGATTTTCTTGCACTAAAACATCTGCATTACAAGAATCTCCTCAGTACTCTACTCTGGCTGTCCCCACTGACACCACCTGAGAGCTAATAGGTGCACATCTTCACATCATGGTAAAGACTTTTTCTCACCTCAGTGAGTGCTGCTGCTTACAAGACTTGCCCCTGCACTGCAGGACTGGGAGCTCCTTTGGACATAGCATTTTCAAACCATCACACACCTAGTCAGAAAATATGCCACCTGGTTTGCTTGTTGAATAAGTAAACACCTGCACATTCAAAGGCTCTAAGCATCACTGCAGGCATGGCTGTGAGGTGTAGAGCCAGAAAAATGGTCTTGTCCATGGAGGGGCCAGAATTGAAACTTGAGTTACAAGATGCTTACAAACTAATCTCCATTTAAAAAAAATAAACAACTTGGTGTTTGTGTTTGTTGAGTCGTATGCACAAATACGATTTCTATAGAAGCAATGTAAATGGGCACTTTTTGGGACTGCAAGGTAGAAAGATGGATCTCAGCTTTTGTCTAAACTTGTTGGGTAAGACCTCCTGAGAAGACAGACTCATCTCTGTACATATTGCAGAATACTCAGGCTGCTAGAAAAATGAGTCTCAATGTCCAAAGAAGTGTGAGTAGGAGCCCTGCTGTGAAAATTTTGTTATCATAGGTTGGAACTGACATTTATAACAGCAGTAAAGCAATTGTTGGAGCTTAATAGCATGATGCATTCTCGATTACTGCTGTGTACACATGTCATCCAAGATAGCCTCTGCTATCAGCTGGTATCATCCAATCTAGGTTAGCAGTCAAGAGACAATGATGTGTCGTCTTGTCACGGATAAAAATAATTCTGTGAAACTTAGAGTATCACACAGTTTGTCAAGTATACTTAATTGAGTCAAAGGAGCTCAGCCACTGATCAAATCCTCACAGTATCACAGTGACATAATAGGCTACAACACATGACAATATCAATTATGGAGAGTCTTAAACGATAGGTAAATAATTGGAATTACAAGAAAGGGAGTGCATCAGGGGATGCTGGGAGTGCTACAATAAGGCCTACATGCAATGTTCTGATAGGATCGTATCTACTTCCGTTCTTGATATTCACAGTTCTTTTATGCACTGATTAGATATACATAGAATTACAGTTCCAAATGAGCCAATTTGCTGTGTTCTTTTAAAATCAGTTCACACTGGTGTGATTTCTGTCTGATGCCAACTTTCACTTTACGACAGGTAATTTAATGTGTCTTACTTCTATGTTTCCATTTTAATGAGCCATAAACCACACAGGGGTAAACTGTATATTGGCATTGTTTTCCCGGTTTTATTCAGCATTTGAAAAAAAATTCCAGTCTGAGTTGCCCTGGCTTCCTTTTGCATTGCCACTGTTCACTAATTCTCGATAGGGCTGACTGGAATATTATAACTTGTCACATCCTGCAGTACAGGAGGTTCTTCCTGGGTTGCATCTACTCTGAAAGGCACTTGCAAGACAAAACCAGAAAATAAGTGCCATCCATGTGAGTTTATTCTTTTCTGTAAGTTAGGAGGGAAAAGGAAAAGAGTCTGAAAAATTATACTGAAGTCCATATGAGTACAGAGGATGCCAGGCACACATCTGGCAGAAGCAAACAATTCCTTAACTAATTTTATTATTGGCTTATGCAATTTGTGGTAAGCTATTATTCATTTATTTCAAGTCAAAGTCATTCATTTTTTGACAACTTAGTCTGGCCCATGTATGGAGACATATTACCTGGTGTCTAGCATAGGTCACTAGTATCTGCATATCCAGCCTGGGTATGGTCTGGGTATTTAAGTACTCAAAGAAGCTGGAGACTCTTCCTAACATGCTGGTAAACCAAGGCCCTTGACAAAGCAGCCTCGAGAAACTGCCATTTGTGGGTTTTACCTCCCTGGATTTAAAATTATTTTCTAACCATGGGAAAGTGAGTCTTGAAAATTATACTCTTTTAGGAGGACAGTCTTTTGGAGCACAGATAAATAATATGGGAAGTTTCTCTATCCCCAGTACCTGCTCTTATTTCAAGAAAACAAATGGCGTATAATGAGCTCTGTAAATATGCCACCTTTCTGTGATATTAAAGACAAATAAAGTTATATGTGCTTTCCAGTTGCCAATAAAGCACTGTTTGTTGCTCCCATTTCACCCACAGTTTAAAAAGAAAAACTGAAAAACAAAAAAAACCCAAAACAAAACCAAAACCAAACAACAAAAACAAAAATAAAACACCCCTGAAGTTTCTGTGTTACATCAAAGAGTTTCTCAATGAGCTGATAAATCATCTGGGCACTCTATTAAGAGCCTTCTGTTGGAGGCCTAGTAATTCCTCATCACCTTCAAAAAAAAGATTTTTTTTCTTTCATTTACTCTTAGTTTACAAAGTACAAACCTAAAATCTTATTTTCTGGTATAAGAAGAGATTTTTAATAGCACACACACACCATAGGTTGTGATTCTCTCTACTTCTGTAGCTCAGCTCAGTTTAAAGTAGTAGTTCTTTTGATCTTTGAACAAGCTGTCCTCCAGGAGCAGCAGCATTTTTCTGTTTCTAGACTATCAAATAGAATCAGGATGTACATCAATTGCACTTATTCCCAGGTTTGCTGTCCTCCAGCATAAGTAAAAAAAAAAAAAATAAAGGAAGCAGAATAAAGAGGATTTTTCTACTCAGGTTTTATCTTGAGTGTGCATATAGTCACCTTTTGTGATGACTGGAAAGAACAAAGAATATTTATTTGGTCCAGCATCTGGCCTCATGACATCATAGTTTATATTTTTCATTTGTTTTTCTCTAAGAAAGGCTTTTCTGACATCAATAAATTGCTTAGCATCCAACAGCTTTGTGAGATACTCTTTATTGTTTCTCTATCATTTGCACTTTGCTTTGATTTTCATTAAGCCATAAGGAAATTTATCTGCAAATTAAAAAATAATTGCAGGAAAGTTTGACTGCTATCCCTGATTTTGTTCTAGTTCTTGTGTTCTTAAATATAGTATGATTATCATACCTAAAAATATTCCTTCTGTCACTTTTTCTAATAGGCTTGCAGTAGTGGTGCCTTACACAATTTTCCATTTACAGCCCGCAAATATAACAATCAGAAAATCCACTATCAGACTTCACTCCTCTTTCTTCATTGTGTTAGAATGGTGCAGTCTCAGACATAAATGAATATGAATTATGTTGGTAAATTATTATTTTTATCATTCTGAGCAAAAAGGTCTAAGACACTCTAGACCCTCTCTCGATAGAAGTTCAGAGAGGAAATAATCTGCAATAACAAATTCTGAACAGCTGTTGATCAAGGAAACAAGTCATCATATCAGCACTTAAATCAGTGATAGCTGGTTTATAGTGAAGGAAAACAAGGGAAGACATGCCAAATATCAGGGACAGAAAGACCTATATTGCCATCATAAAATCTTGTGTTTGCAAAGGTTCTTAAGTACTCTTTAAATGTAATTCAACATCTTAGACAGTATTACAGGATGATATCAATATCTGCTACATTTTTCTATTCACATTCAGTTTCTTCCCTCTGAACTTAACTTTGTATCTTCATCCTCAGTTGCTGAACTTTTTCATTTTTATCTGTTTATCAGGTACAGCTGAAAACAGAAAAAAATCACAGCCACTATCTAATTACAGATATAATGAAAAAATTAGATGATTATTTGTAAAACATATATAAGAAAAAATATAAAGGTTGAAATCAAAAAGCTAATAAAATTCATTTGAGTCCAGTACCATTCAAGGCTAAATGAAGTCTTTTGTTTACTTCCCAGAGACAGGGCAACTGCCTCTCACAATTGAGTTAGATTTTCAACACATTCAAGAAATGTTAAGGACCAGAACATTGATTTGAACCTTAACCAAATTACAACTGCTGAAGCATATCAGGATGATTGCAGGCTCACTCATCTACAATTAAATTGACACCAGTTCTTAGGCACCAGTGGCAAGCAATAAAAAAAAAAAAAAGGAAGAATTTCATATTCTCAAGCCATATTACAGAATACTGTTTATCAGTAAACAGATTCAAATGCTGATATTCTATCTGTGCCAGGCTCAAATCCTGATGTAAAGGTAATGCTGTACATATTACGCTGTGCCAGAGAGCAGTATGCATTAGAGATTAAGCATTTCAATAAGTCTATAAAAACCTCTAAACCAATCAGTTTTATTTTTGCCTAACAGAGTAGATTTGTAGTTGCCATCAGCAAGTCTGATAAACTACAACAATCAGCTACTAAATGAATTATTATGCAATTTATTCCACAAAAACATTTTGAAGTACAAATATGAATTCTGCAGTCAATAGCAAGCAAACAACAACAAAAAGAAGCATGAATTCCTGTTAACTGCTGCTTTCACTATTACTGCTATTTTCATAGGACCAGGTCTGGCAGTTAGATCTAGAAAGAGCCTACTCATCTAAGAGAGGGCACTGGCAGAGTAGGGCTATTCACATGTGATTAGTGAGATTCGGATTACATCAAATGAAATGTAAAATCATTTTTACAATGTAGAGAAGGCTCAGAGGTGATTCAGAGCTTCAGTCAGATGTCCATTGCTAGACAGCACGATTAACTGTTTGCTTCCTTTGTTCTGTTGAGGTGCAAAGACATCTCACCCTGTGAGTGCCTGAAGCCTACATTTGACTGAGCTTTCACCAGTAGACTTCCTTTAATATCTAATGTTTTGGGTTGGCTCAGAAGTATCAGTCTTCCTTGTCACTGAGCATTAGGTAATTGTATTTAGTCTGTGCCCCTTGGTCTCTGATTTTGCAGTTGCTCTGATTTTACAGTTAACTGCAGGTGATGCCTGGATGTGAAACATGGCTCTGATGATCTACTGACCCCGCAGTGCTCATCCTGAACACTTAAGAGCCACACAGCTGAGAAACAAATATAAGGGCTGAAAACTGATCCTGCAAAGAGAAAATGGTGGTGTGTTTGTCTCTGACTTCACAATTTCAGTGCTTGCTAAAGCTGGAGGCAAGAAGACTGCAACAAGCTTGATGACAGTCATGCTAGAGCCAGAGGGTGTGAATCCAGGTCCAATTAGAGCCCAGGATCAGACCTGCACTAGGGTCCTTGAAAGCAGCTGCTTTCAGATCAAGGACCAGAACCCGGGACTCTTCCCTCTCCCACCTGCTTAGAAAATTCTTGTTTCAGAAATGAACACTAGGGAGGAAAATGGCAATAAACTTCTCGTCGTCTAGTTTTACTTGGGCGGAAAACCTTGGGTTTAAATTGCAATGAGGAAAATACAGAAACAGCATAGTTCTGTGCTGAGCGTAGAAGTAGGGAGTTACTGACATGGATCAACTGGTATAATCAAAAAATTTTTTTCCAGGAGGGGTTTCTAAGGCATTTTTCACTCATCCAGCAAAATGTCTGTCAGGAACAGTATAGGCAGAGCTAACTCTGCCTTGAGGTTGGAAAAGTCAGTAGATGTGCTTTCCTCCCTTCTTTCATATGATCCCAAATGTTATTTAAAAATAGATTATAAACCTGAGAGGTGGAATCCAGGAAGTAATTCTGCTCACACACCTGGGTGAGAGAGAAGTAAATATATATGATTAGACAAGGAAAAATTTATATCACCCCATCAGAGGGGACAGACAGGGGTTTAATACATTGTTTTCCGTCATTTTTCTGAGACTGGCCCTGAGTTTCTATTATTGCTTCACTGGATGCTTTTTCCAAGCTTATAGTGTTGATTTTCCCTTCCACAGCATTTTTGGACAGAGCATGTTGCCTTCAGGACAGCCAGCACTGGGATCTGGGCAGTGAATAGGTGAAGACACACAATGAAGAATAATTGTTCTGGGTCCTTTTTTTGCCTGGTGTCTGTCTCCCATTAATTCCCTATTAATCAGGGGCTGGGGTGTGGGGTAGCAGACCAAGGGAGACCAAGAATCAGAGGGGATTCGTGGGGTGGATTTGGAGAGAGGCTGCCTGCAAGACAGATTGTGCACAGTACATGGCTGTACTCATTTCATGAACAGAACCTTACTTGAATTGAAGAGACAGAAGTAGCACTGAAGGGCTACTGAATGGAGCATAATCCACTTCGCAGCATTCCACTTTGACCTGCAGTGTTGACTTGCATTAAAAAAATATAGAGAAAAGCATTAGCAGTCACAAAAGAGACAAATTTGCTCCTTACACCTCTCCATACTTCCATGTTGACAAACCTCAAGAGTTGACAAACCTGTTGTAGAAAAAAAAACCCTGCCTTTCTGCTGAGGACAATATAGAGCAAGGGGCAGAAATGTTGAGAACTGTTAAGGAAAAATGAGAGAATAATCTAGATTGGAACTAAGGAAGGTAAGTACTCACTTTTCAATGGAATATGTTGTCATTCACCAAGATCTTCACAGAGCAGCCTGCCTATTACCACAGGGAGGGAGTAGCCCTCGCATCTATTTTAAGAGGGGAACTAAAGCTTCCTAAAATTTAAATTGCACTGAAGTAATCTAGAGCAAATCCTCCACGAAGCAGTGCCTGTGGTGTAAAGCCTAGGATCCCAAGCTCTTGCTGCAAGCCCCAGCCACCAACTCTGGTCCTGACAAGCCCCAAACCAGCTAAAAGGAAATGACATCTTTCTGTCCTTTCCTTATTCATGCCTAGTGAACCCCTACCCGAGAGCTAGAAAACATATGAGAATAATTGCATGGTTATATTCTGGCATAAGTTAGTTACTACTGTGTTGGGGGTACTTTCTGAAGGGAAAAATTTCGTCTTTCCAATTATTCAAAATTAGGGATTTGAAAGGAAAGAAGAGCTTGCTGTGATACCTTTGAGGGAAAAGCTTTCAAGAGTATGGATATGGGACACATCCCACGCTGAAGAGAAGAGATGATGGCGCTGCAGTGTAGCTAGAAAAGGCAATGTCATTTTGGCAATTGGATTCAGTGTGTGCATATGCACTTAAAGATGTCATGACCTTCTTCCTCCGTGTTCACACATACACACAAGAACTGCAACATGGCCCATTTATTTTAACACACTGCTGCAGTTGACACTGATTCCAACTGCAATGAAGCAATGTTAAGTAATAGAGTGTTGGGTTGTAATGTAGTACACGGAAAATATGTCTGAGGGATTTATGTAAATAACTCCTCTGAACTCCTTTAAATACTCTTCTCCAAGGGCTCTTATTCGCTAAACTTCTTGTTTGGGGTTTGTGCAGCACAAACATTCAAAAAATCCCCAACACTGCTAGCATGTTTATCAGGTAGGGTGTCCAGATGTTCAAAAACACCAAAGACTAAGGTTAAATACCTCCCTCAGGGATTCCTCTTCTGAAAATGTTTTATGACTGTAAGTTATGCTGAAAAGTATTGAATTGCCTTTTTCTGTTGCGTTTTTCTGTTGCCTTCCAGCAGCATCACATGGAGAACAGGGGAAACAGGCAGAATGACAAACAAGAAATAGCAAGAAAGTGCAGTTATTTGCATTTCAGAAATATCATTTCTATTATATAAAAACTAGAATCTGAAACAGAAGATAAAGATTAGTTTAACACACACTATTGAATTATAATGTAAACTGTCTCTTAAGCTGGATGCCTCAGTTATGAGGTTCAGCTTAATGAGGTTTAGCCTATACTGAAAAAAAGATCAAGATCAAGATAATGTGAATAAACACAAATTATTTCAGATGTCCTGTTACAAATTCAGAAAAAAATCCAGTAGATTTTTTAAGACTTAGAAGGGTTTTTTTCAGTTTTGGGGGCTTTTTGGTAGTTTGGTGGCTAGTTATGTGTTTTCTGTCTTCGTATATGTCCCTTATATACATCTTTACTGTCTCTTTCTCTGTGATTATTTACATGATTATTTATTTTCAGTCAGGAATAGAGTGATTGTTTTGGAGTGGCATAAGCTTTCTGGCTTTATGGTAAGCTGTGGTGAAATAGCCATCTCTTAGGAAACATCCTTCCTGGTGTTTTACCTCTAAAATATTTCCAAAATTATTTTACTAGAAAAGAGGTTGGTGTCTTTTTCGTTATTATTTTTTATTTTAACTCCTATGCTTTGGGGTTTCTTCCAAGAACGTATTTGCTGTCGTAATTAAGAAATATGTTAAACCTTCTGTCAATTAGCCTAACTGATGTAAAACCCTGATTGGGTCCTGAGAGAGATGACTTTTTCCAGCTGAACCTTATCAAAAAACAGCTTAGCACAAGATAAGGAATAAACCAAAACATGCAAGACTGCCAAGAAAAAAAAACTTGTGATGCTTTGAGACAAGGTGAAAGAAAAATTTAGGTGTTATAGCAGGCTTCTGTGTAGGTGTTATGAAAATAGGTCAAGTGTTTTCAAAATGCTTTCCTTTTAGTGCATAGATCTAATGTAAAACTTTTAAAAGAGTAGAAATGAGGAAGAGATGCCTGTGAGATAAAAGATTTATCAGGAAATAATATCAGAATGTAGAAAGGATAGGGGGTGTAAAAGGCAGTGGTTAACAGGCTAGAGACGTGACTTGCTTTTTTGTTTCTTATTCCTTCTGGAAATGCCTATTACAGAATGCAGTGAGCACAGAGGCACAGGAGGTGTGATGGCAGAGGGCTCTGCCATATGATGCTATCGGCAGAACTGATTGTTAAAGGGTAAAAACACAGGTGGGGATGGGCACAGGAAGCTCAAACCTGAATGAGAAAAAGCTGCTGCAAATTCTGTGTGCACATGTGTGGTGGAAAACTTGGCCAAGCAGTGGGATCAACTGCCATATTATTTCTAAAATATAACGAGTTTTCCCTAAGAAAACCTTCTTTTCCTTCAGGTCTGGTGAATTAAATATTGGCCAGGAGCCAAGTCCTAAGGAGTTCAGTTCTGCTTGTAGAGAAGTTTTATCTGTACTTGAAGTTGCACAGAAATTCAGCCTCTGAGTCTGGGTTGGAGCCTGTGTTCTTAAATTCTGCTCATAGTATGAATACACAGTGACCTCCTGGTAAACCATTTCATTGTTATCTCCCACTCTGCACTTGAAAACAGAGGTATTAAGTTGCCTGCTACTTTGCTATAACCTTGCAAATTCCTTGGCTTATGTGGAGGGGAAAAATAGAACTTCATTGGAATTACTTATTTTTGTCGGTTTTGCAGTGTATGTGGGAAAGACTGTTCAGATTCATCAAATTCTGACGAAGAGATGGACAAGTGATGCTACATGCAGAAAGCTTCTGCTGGGCAGGTTTTACTGTATTTAATCTAAATCTCAAAAATGGCTCAGGAAGCTGCAGTATTATTTTGAGTGTTCTGATTTCTGCACACTTTTGCTGCCATAAGATACCATGTCTCATCCATTTTTCTCATAGTAAGGACAGAAAGGTTCAACAGACACGGCAGAAAACATTATTTTTTATGCTAGTGTCAACTCTGAGCTTTCTTTGACTCTGTGCTTTAATGTTTACTTAAGCAGTTACTAAACTTAAGCTGGACTTTAAGCCTAGGTGAAATTAAGGCTCAGTGTTGGTGTGCCATATCAAAGCCTTTGAAGAGTGATGTTGGGAGACTGCCAGACTGTGTTTCACATAACATCTTTTTCGCTCTGGTTAGTCTGAGGAGCAAAATATATTCCCTGCATGTAGAAAGTCATAAATTGTAAGAAGTAGCTAGAATGGAGCAACAAGTACAGCCTGTCCCTTTGCACCAAAATCTCTCCTCGCTCTCCATCCTCATATGCATGTGCTCACACAAGCACATACATATACCCATTTTAAAGTATTTTTAAGTATTTTAAACCAGCTAGTGTCTAGCAAGTAGTTTCATCATTTTTGCATCCTTTTTTAAAGATGATAGAGGGGAGGAAGGGAAGTCATGTCTGAAAGCAAATCTAAGCATCTCAGAAAAAAAACCCAAGGAAAACATTACAATCAAAAAGATGCACCATTTTATGTGCTGTACAAATAAGCAAACTGCTCACAGAGTAAGATGAATGCAAATGCTGGAGACCTAACTTCCAACTGAGAGAGGTGGTACATCCCCGTACAGATACAAGAAAGATTCTAAATGTGGTCAGTGGAAAATGTGAAGGGAAACTTGATTCTTCATCAGTCTAACTGGTTCCAGTTGTGAAGCTATTACTTGCACTAGTTTACATTAATACTCAGGAGACCATTAATCTCAGCAAGGCTGTCTGAGGGATGTAAATACTGCTGTAACTGTGAAGCTTTACAGAATAATAGTAATAATCACACTAATAATATGTGTTTCAAGTATTTTGGCAACCCTTTGGATCATAGATGTTGAAATGCTTAAAATGTGAGTGTCCTCAAACAGAACATCTGTGTTGGTAATGAAGAGGGCCAGAGAGAGAACTCAAGCCCTGGACTCCTGATAAATGACATTACCTGTTTTCCAGTTTACACTCTGCCTCTGTTTTCAGTACTCCCACAAATATTTTTTATGATAGTACATGAATACATGAGATAGCTCCTTTCAGAAAATTCTCCCAGAAGACAGGATGGATAAGACAGGACCATCCTTTGTTCCTCCAAGCTTACACAGTTTCCTAGTGTTATCCCAGATGTTTTGAAACCCCAAGCACCCCCACATACCCTCCTGTTACATCCGTGAGGCATGACACAACCCTCATTTTTGTATCCAGGAGTAGTTTACAGAGTTAAAGACAAGACAAAATCGAGAAACCATCTCAATGCAGACATCAATGTCAAACAAGATTATTTTGTGCTGTCTCTCCTCTGCCTTGCCACTTTCACTATGAGAAAAATTAGGATGGACTGATATGACACAGCCATTTTACGGTACAGCAACAGTAAACTAAGTGCAAAACCTTGCTCTATTGGGCTGTGACACTGCCCTCATGGTTTCAGACACTTTGAATGGGAAAAAAAACACCTCAGAGAAGATGGCATTGCCTCAGAGCCATAAGTCTGCACCCCACTGGGCTCAGAGGTGTCTCAGTTAAGCACTGTGTGCTCTGTGCATGGCCCCTGTGCTCTAGCTGTAGCTGCACCAAAGCAGTGTTGTCAAAAGCCTGTCTAAAAATTTGGCCTTGAAGCCAAAGATTGGCCCTTGGCCCTTTCCTATTTAGCAGCATAGCCATATCCAGAATCTCTTTAATTGACCAGGTCCCAAGAATGTACTGTGCTTTATGAAGATAAAATGTTTCCAGTTCTGCAGTGTCTCTGCATGGTGAATGTGGCCCTATTCCATAAGACACTTGATTTACGCAACTTTACAGCTTCCTGTCGTTGCTGGCTCTACAGTTCACTTCTTTTAACATGTTTCATGAAGGCTGCTTGCTGTCAAGGGAGGGCTCCACCAGCCATGTGCTGCCCCAGTGTTCTCGTAGCCTTGAAGTTTCTGCACCTGATCATTTCATAAGAGGAAATGTCTGGCACTGTGGTTATATGGTGATCAGCAGAGAGGAGCTGTGTTTGCCTCAGGCAACCTCCTGCCAGCAGTACAACGTCTGTTTTGAAATTTTGTCCCTCTGCACATTTCATATTAATCCACAGCCCTCTGTAGAATAGACACGTCAGAAATTATATGCTCCATAAAAAATGAAAAATTAAAAAAAAAAGGAAGTGAAGGAGTGAGTCAAGGTGACAAGTTTCCTCAATTTTCCCTTTGCCATATTCCCAAGTGCTCCTTACCTTCTTTAAATCCTCTGCATTTTGTTTTGGATGGGTATTTTAATATACTACTTTCTTCCTTTCTGAAAACTCACATGCAGTTCCTGACATAAGGTGACACGTTTTGAGGTGTGCCTTATGCAGCCATATTTCCATATTAAATATTAAGCTGAGATCTGGAACAAGCTGGTTACCCCTCTCCTGAGATGCTTTGGATTTAATTCAGCACTTATATAAATAGCAATGTAAATTACATATCTAATGAATTAGGTGTTGTAATAATGGTGTTATATGCACCGTGCTACTTATTACTGAATCTGCAAATTGAAGTTAATTTACTCAAGAAGAAAAAAGTAAAAGAAATCATAATACAGTTGAGGGTAACTGCACTCCGTTGTACCATAGCGAACCAGACACTAATTACAAATATTTTACTATCCCTACAAGTCTCTCTGTTACTCTTCCAGTAAAGTAGTGCTCATTTTTCCCAATTTGCAGAATTAATTTCTTTTACAAATACACCTATACAAAAAAATCCTTACATACCAATATTCTATGCACCATAGTATAGTAAAAAACCGTAAAGACAGAGGAAAATGCTGCAATTACCTAGTCTGACCACCTATGTAACACAGGGCATAGAGATTTCCTGAATTAATTCCTGTCTCAAGTTAAAAAACATTTAATATTGATCTTAAAGTGTCCCACAATAGAAAGGTCACCATGATCCTTGTTATAATTTACCTTTAACTTGTCTAAATATCTAGCTTTCAGTCCAGATGCTTACAATGCAGTTATCTGAAAAAGTACATCATCCTGTCATCAGCAATATTTCACTAGCTTTTATAATGATGACATTTAATTTACTTTGCTAAGCCAAACTGCTTTATCTCCTCCCCCTAGCCCTCTAATCACTCTCACAGCTCTTCCTTGAACCTTCTCCATTGTTTCCAAATACTTCCAGGACTGTGGACGTAGAAGAATAATTTGAATACTAGCATGAATGGTACCAGTGTTAAGTACAGACCAAATATAGCATCCTTGTTTAGACTCAGAGTTCTCTTTTAAATAATCACAGAGCACACAATCTGTTTAGCCACTTTGTTAAGGAAACATCCCTCTCTATACAGGAGCCACTCAGTGGTCTCAGACTCTGCCCCCACAGAGCTCAACATGCAGCTTGCACTGCAGCTCCACACCAAGCTAAAGGCACTAAATGTATTCCTCAACAGCTGTGTTAAAATGGGAATCCACATTCTAATTCTAGTGCTAATTATGCACTATGAACCACAGGTCTGGAGTCACTACTCCACAGACAACCCATCTGTGAGACAGGCTTTTCTGCCTCTATGTATTCAAACACTTTATTTGCTTGTACTTGCAGTATCAAGATGTCCAGATTGCTCTGAAGGAGTGTCAGTCCTCCAGTCTGCATATACTAAATTCAGTAGATTTCTAAGTTTGTTGTAGGCATATGGAAACTCTGAACCTCTTACTTTGTTCTGCTAGAATAGGCTTAACTCAAATCATCAGGCTTCAGTCTTCTAAAAGCTGATATCTAGCTGAAGCTAGACAGCAATGGGGTTTCTTTCCCAGACATGAAACAAAACAGACACCCCTGGAGAGACTCATCCGAACCTACTCTGGGTAATAGAGATGCCTGAAATAGGTGGGAAGTTTTGTTCATTCTATAGCTGCCTGACTCTCTCCAGTGGCTACAAAGGAAAGCTAGTTAGCATTTGTTTTCTCATTTATAGGGAAAAAGGGAAGATAAATATAATTGTCACCAAATATGTCTGTGATTCTTGAGGTGAAAACTTCAGAAGCTGCTGGGAAAGTAAAATGTGAAGGTAAAACACTAGGTCTGACATTTTTATCATGACCACTACACTATGTCACAAAGAAGCACTAAGCAAAAATATGTGGCTCTTAGAAGAAATATTGGAATTCCAATAATCTCTCACTAAACACAGGGATTGCCTTTATATTACCTTGTTCATTTTGGAAAAGTGAATAATTCATGACAAATATGGTCTAAATGGAAAGTATTTCAAAGTTGATACATACACTACAGTCATTACATTCAAAAAATGTTACTCTGAGGTTAGCTGCTGCTAATTCAACATTACAGTGTACTTGTGACATCTTTCCATCTTTGTATACCTGCATACAAGTATACTTGTCTGTGTCTTTTCATGTGTGATACAGTGGCTGACTAGGGGAAAAACAGAGTTGATGGAAACAAGTCAGTAGATGGTTAATAGAAACTATATGGGCCACAATTTTTGTTTCTTGACAGCAGGAAACAGAGTAGTTGACATGTGGAAGACAAAAGACATTTTATTAGAATATAGAATCTCCCCATGATACACACAGTATGAATGTGAACAAGCCATAAATAATGAAAACATGCAAAAGGGTGCATGTGAAAGATGCAAAAGATGGCTCGAAATTGATTGAAAAAATATTGTTATCAGTAATGACAGTCTGCCTGACTGAGGCAGCAGCAAGGACAATGAAGACAATTACAGTGCTTAGTGGACTCAGTAAGAGCTCAGGATCAAGTAAATTGATATAAAAATAGTGAAAAGAAAAATGCCGTCATCAGGACCTTTATATTTGGTAGAGAAATGTAATGACCTAAAAAGAATTTGGAAGGATGATTCCAAAATAACACAGAAGAGTTTAGGATGACTCTGTCAGATTCAAGTCAAGTGGATGAGGGATAATTATTCAGATTTTGTGTTGAAGTTGAATCAAATGGCTTGGCCGAATGATCAGCATGAGAAGCAAAAGGATCCCAAGGCAGGCTTTTGTGCTACATGCCATCCTCCAGATAAAATAGATATCTTCATGAATTATGCAGCTAACATGTCTCTGAATACCAGTAGGGCTGCACATCTGTTTACTGCCCACTTTTATAAAGTCTTCCTTCGTGTCTACATTGTTGCATGCTGAGGATCACCATGAAATTCAGAGGCAAGGACCTACTAATTAGGCACGTATTAAGCACGAAATTTAACACCTTTTGGAATTATGTCTTCGCTGACAATTTTGCAGAGTTTTCATGAGAAACTTGTGAGCACACAGACTTTCTGGGCACATAAGGAGCCACCTGCCTCTGCAAACCTCATTTCCATTGCAGAGGAACAGCAGGTCTCTGAAAATCTGAACAAAGGACTGTGAAGGTTATAGAAGAAAGATCTCCACTCTCACAAGCCAAGACTGAGCTCAGACCTAAGGACACACTTATCTCCTCTTTTCTGATGCCTAAGTTTCTGCATTAAAAAAAAAATCTCAATACACATGCTAAGCAGGAGCTGTGCTTGTCCCAACCAGGTCCCCAGTAATTCAAGAGAAGGGACCAAGACCATCAGATTAGAGCTCTTTAGCTAAACTGGTCATTTGGACACTACTTGCAACACTTTTGGAAATTGGATGTTTCTGCCCTAATGAATTTTTCGTGTGAAGTCTATTGGCATTTTCAGCTTAATTTTAACATATTTCTTTAGTATTATTATTGTATTTGATACCCTTCAGTTTTCTGGGAAACACAGACTTGCTTATTGGACTTGTTTCTACTCTGGTTCATAGGCAACCAAAGCAAAGGATCTGTTTTATTTGAGTAGCACATTCATATGTCAAACCTTGCAAATCTTTACTGCTGGCTAGCATCATATATCTTGATATTTGAAAATAGGCTAGATCACAGAAAACAGTTGAGATTAAAGCTCTTGAATTGGAAACATGACTAGAACTGACCTGTAACAACAGAATTTTTTTTCCTTTTTTTGAAAAGTCTAACTCAACTCTATGCACACTTTCCCTAAAACTCTTTCATTAATTTCTAAAGATTTCAATAGAACATTTTCCACTTATTTTGGACATATAAGAAACCAGGAGAAAAAAAGCCCTCACTAAAAATGACATTTTATCTTTACCCTGTGTTTATTGCTGTTATGCAGCTACACAGCTCAGCAGTCTTCAAAGATGGCTATGCAAGTTGGATCTCATTGCACAGTGTTGTGTTGTCTCATGTTTCTTCAATTAAGTTATCCTTCTGCCCTTTATTCTGCCAAGTCAATACAAAATATTTGAAATATTTCATACAGATTAAATATTTCTCAGTTCTGGCAATGAACTGGTGATGTAGAGGAACCAAGCATCTAAAAATAATTTCTCCTCTAACCCTCAGTAGGAAATAATATTATCTTTCATTTTTCAAAGAGTTGTTGCATCTGTTCAAGTCAGCAGCACATTTCTATCTACTAAATACGTTTTTTTGACAGAGAATTGCAAAAGAAGTGGCATTATAAACATTTGGAATACACAATTTAAATACAAAAAATATTAAAAATAAAGCATTGCTGATATTCTGCACAGAATAATACAATGGACTAATAACAATGTAGAATAGTATATGTAGTTGTAGCACTTTTCATGCCTTCCATGCAAAAACTGAAACCCAAAGTCATAATGTTTACTGGAACCTTGCAGTGCCCTGGCAAAACAGGCACCTCTATGTCAATATTACAGATTTTGTGAGAAAAAAAAAGAATAAAACATGACTGGATTGCATTGTTTTGATATTCATGTTAGGGATCTGCATCATAGAAGTGGACTTTCTGAAGGCAAGAAAAGCAGAGCATTTTCAGGGACAAAGAAGAAACACAGCTGCTGTACCAGCGTGGTGGCTGCCTGTGTGCAGTTGTCAGAGCAGAAGGGAAAGGTCTATGGCTTTTGCTCTCACTTCATGCAGTCCATTGCCAGTGTGCAGGCTGGATGGTGTCTGGCCTTCTCTGCTGGCACAGAAGCTTTCCCTCACCCCTCCTGCTGGGGCCAAGGCAGCCTAATCTGCCACTAGATGGGTTGCCCTGAGTGACCTGTGCCTTCAACAGGTGACAGAACTGCAGCCTTCATCTCATGTGGGTTAAAGAAAACACAAACCTCACATTTTTCGTAAAGGCTAATGTGTCAAAGTGCTGCTGTCAGTTGTGTTCTGCCTACCAGAGCAGCTTCTGCATCAGCATGTTAAATAGTCTGTTACTGAGACCTGGGAAAGAGATGTGTACTGTGTTACTGAGAGCCACACAGGGCTTCAGAGCTTCAAGCTGGTGATCACTGCTTTAGAGAGAAACGTGCCGAGTTCGGATGAGACATTTATTTTCAAATGGGCATCTGATGTCTGTCAATGGCAGAGGTCTAATTCAGACTTCCTTGATCACCGTGGCTGGCACACTCCCAGGTACTGCATTATATTAACAAGGTTCATAAACTGTCAGAGATATAACTCATCCACTTAACTCTCTGCAATGAGGCACAGACTCTGAGGACATGGCCTTTCCGAGAATGTTCTGTCTTTGTAATTCGTCATTCCCCCGAAATGCCTTATGTGATATGATGTTACTGGAATCTTCAGCTAAAAGATTCAATTTTTCTTTTGGTCACACATACTGCAGAATTTATTCATATGTATTCTGCCACCCCGGGCAGTGACTGGGATCTCTGCCATCAAACTATTTCCATTCGGTGCAAGGAGATCACTCTTTTTCGTGCTGAATAAACAAGAGAGTGATCCCCTGCCCTTCAGCAGAAGGTCTTTAAGGGGAAAGGTGCCTTTGACCATGGAATTCAAACTGTCGTTCTGCTTGGAGCCTCTAGAGCGTAGTCTGTCTTTGTACCAGCCTAGGCTGCATGGTGTGATAGTCATTTAAACTCTCCAGTGGTTCTCCTTTTGCAGGAAAGGTTTTCACAAAGCACTTTGGCATTTGCTTTTTGAAGCCTGCTTAGCTGATTTTGCTGAATGGAAAAGGTAACCCTGAAACATATCTTTTATTATAGTTTACAAAGGTGGAAAAAGCCTGCAGTAGGCTAATGCTGGGAGGAAAAATAGCATTGAAACATTAGCTGAGTTCAGTTACTTTAAACGTTAGACACCACAGGAAGAGGTTTTATTGACCTTGAAACCCCCCAGACACTTGATGCTGTTATATTGTACTCCTGGAGCAAAATGTTTGTTCTAAGCAATGCATTTGCTAGATGTATGGATTCTAAGTAATGGAATGATGTGGAGCACACTATGCATGCTGCTTTGTACTTTCACTGTGATACCTCTCTCTCTTTACTTCCAAGCATGAGGCTTAAGGGAGTTATTTAGTAAAGTTCATTCTTCCTCATCTTCCTGACATGCATTACCAGGGACAAAGGCTGTCCTGTCAGGTATCCCACCCTTCCATCTTGTGCACAGGCATGAGCAGCCAGAGGGCTCAGGCAAAGCCTCCACCTGACAGTCACCTTCCTGGCAGCTCTGCTGCTGATGGCACTGTCAAAGAGATCTGTCAGTTCCTCTGCTGTTAGTCCACAATTCCCACTGAGCTTCTGAATAACTATTATTGTGTTTTGATAATCCATGAGCATTCAGGTTTCGTAAGTTCAAGCCCTATTCATCTTGATCACACTCCCTAGAGCTGTTCCTATGAATGTCTTATTTGTTTTTCTTTCTGTATGTTAAGGTAATGAGCCTGAGTATTCAGGCTGGTGAGGGGCTGCTTCAGCTGAGCTGTGCACTTTGCATACTGTGCATCCATCTGCCTTGTCAGCACCGCCATCACCAGCTGTTGTAGGAACACTTTGATCAGAGCATTATTAGGGTGTTACAACATGACCACCACCACGAAGTCAGTGCAGTGCAAAAGCTGTCACATTCTGTGAAGTTTCTTGACCCTGTGACCATCATCAGAGCCTTCAAATAAACAGCAATTCATCACAGGGAAAATAAATATCATCACGGAGGAAGTCGGCTGCTACTGAAAAGTATCTTACCTCTGATGAAATGTTCTGGCTCTTGTCATTTATGTGACAGCAATGATCTAATTTAATCTAACATGTGATGATGGAGAAGAGCAAATTACCTGTGCTTTTTTTCTGAGCTTTTATTTTATACAGTGTTTGTGGTTGGCCACAGTCCTGAGAAGCTGGCAGACACAACATTCTCTTTCTCATCTTCTACTCACTCTCTTCTGAATGTTTCTGTTTCCCAGATCCAAGGGCCCAGTGTTCACACTCAAAGCATTGAGGTTTATTTGCCATATGGATACCTCAACATGGAGGGATGAATTTGCATTGAACAGAAACACTCATATGTGTTTGTTTATCAGAAATTCAGATCTCTCTCGTACCATCAAAATATTTTCCCCTATACAATCTGCACAAATTTCAAATATTTTTTTTCCTACTGCTCTTCAAAAGAGTGAGTAGCATTGATAATCAACTGTTTTTTCTAACAGAGTTCAATTTAAAATGCTAGGCGTTCATTTGGTGGTCTGTGAGGAGTCTGTGGCTTTGTTAGATCTGCAGCATAAAGAACCAATTTCTCTTATCCTAATCCTATGGCTGTCTGGAAAAGGTGACACACAGTTACACATAATGATAAGAAAAGCTACTGCTGCCAAAGGCAGTAAGATACCAAAGCCAGATGATTAAACCATTCCAAAGCTTTCCCAGAAGACAAGAGGAGGCAAAGGTCCAAAGTTTTTGTCATAGAAGTTATCATGCTATAAGCCCTTCAGAGCAAAGCCCACGTACAGATACGTATATACTTTTGCTTTAATAACCCATTCGTACTATTTACAGAAAAAACAGGGTGATGTGTATTTTAAAGCCTTTCACTTTAGTTTTTTATTTGTTTAAGCTTCATTCTTTGTTGGTTTTTTTTCTGTTGCCAAGTGGACAGAGGCAGTTTGCCTTGTTTGAAAATAAATGGGATTGTTTTTTGCAATCTACACAGCTCTAATGGCTAGATAATTTTAATGTGAATAGCAGGCACCACAACACACACTGTTGACTCCTGTACAATCAAAACTCTGTTCTAACAATGACAAGTTGGGCTACAGAGCTACACTAAGAGACAAAACAGAGCAAGAGACTTTTCTATCTTCAGGACTTCCCACACACTTGGATTGGATAGAATTAAGAAAATTATGTAACCAAATATCTCCTCTGACCCTAATGAAGTCAGAAAATGTAAAGTGGAGACAATGTCACAAAAGCAGAAAAGAGAAAATTGAAATTTCTCCAGGTTTAGCATTTTCTTGGCATCACTAATGCCTTCAGTCTTCACACTTGAGCTGCACCTTGTACCTGTTGAGTATGGCTGATGGAAAATTTGTTCCTGGCGTCTCAGCCCCATCCTTGCTCTAAGCTGTCATCTGGGGATCTGCTCAGGTCAGCCTACTGTCACCTCCCCTCTGTCCAGTGAGACATGCCTGCCTCATCTTCCTGAGGGAATCCAGCAGAGTCCTGGCTGGAGCATTTCACCTGTGAGAGCAGGAATGTGAAGTTCAGTGCTGAGCCTGAATCTACAAGATGCTGCACAGTTCAGTTAACGCAGAACTCAGCAGTAGGCAATCCCCAGTTCTACCTCATGCAAGCTGGTAGCCTCTGTATTTTAGGTTGCCTTTCAATTCTGAGGCAGGAGAAAAGGACATGCTACTCTTTGGCTGTGAGATGAAATCGAAAAGTGCCAAATATCATGTGGTTATCAAAAGCATAAATCACTCTGAAATAGCTAGGAAGAGTGAAGATTTGTAGAAAGTTTTAGGTCAAAATTGTAGAAAACTCTCACTAAAGTTTAAACTTTCAGGGAATTCGGATCAAGCCGAATGTCTCTAATACAGCAACAAAACAGGTAAGTATCTCTTGCTTTCTCCTGTTGTTAAAGGTTTGCACTGCTCTTTTCTGACAAGCCACAGTGCTGTGATTTTCAGTTCCCTGTAGTCTCTTCAATTCATCAGGTGCAGAAGCTTGCCAGGGAAGATGCTCAGGGAACCCTGAACTAGACAGAATTTCAAACAAAAGCTTTCTAGCAGGTCTTCATGGGGATCTTCAAATGCTATGCAAAAAGGAAATCTCCAGAAAATTGAAAAGTCCACTGAGAAATAAAGAAATATTTTATGCTAAGCACCTTCTAGACAGGTGATATAAAAAAAGATTATGATGCACTAGTTGAAATAAATGCAATTTTTATCACACTTCCCTTTTCCAGTATGCCAAGACATATCTGTATTTATGATTCAAGGTTTTACTGTGTCTGCCAAAAAACAACCCCAAAAACCTTTGGGGCAGTTTTCAGTTCAAAAAAGGAAAGAAAAATAATTTGAAGACTACATAGGCTAAGAAATTATAATTTTGGCTTGCTTTTAAATTTCATAATTGCCCACTAGATATTATTGAGGATGTGTCAATTTGATATTGACTCCTTTAAGTAATTATTTTATTGCACAAAAAGTGCTACATACTTATGAAATATTCTTTCCAGAACACATAGATACTAAATTCTTTACAGGAATGACAGCAAGGCCTCATAGTCTTCCTTCCCTATCAGGAATCTGTCCTTATACCAATAGTTTTCCTATTTGCTCCTTTTATGATGAAAGATAGTTAAACTTGGAGGAATGACAGGGTTCTCATAATGTTAAATGTAAGCACAAATAAAAGCATACCTCCACAGAGTAGTTTCCATGGAATGCAGCTTGAGTTTTATATTAAATTCCAGCAATGATGTTCACTCACTGATGCAGCACTGCTGAAGGCAGTGAAATCATGCTTGAAAGGGTTTTTGCAGGGGGCAGCTTTAGAACCCCCATGACACCGACTTAAATCTACAGATATTGAGAGAAAGGTCTCTGCCTCACCTTTCCTGCTAAATAATGAGTATGAATCTTCTGAGAATCAATACACTGGAAGCTTTCTAGGCAGTAATTCTCCAGTTCTTCAGTTGCTCATAATGTGTGTGTGTGTATATATATATGTAGCAATATATCTCCAGACTCCAAAAATCCATTTTATAGAGACATTGTCCCTTAAATGTACAGCATTACAAAGGTTTTATGTGTGCAGACCACTGTAAGCTTAAGAAATACGATTAATTTGCGCATGGCTGGACATGTAACATCACAGCTTTGCAATATAGCATTCCCAGGGCCAGAATTACACCCATGTATTTCTGCCGCATTATTGCTTGAACCAGCCCATATTTTGCTTAGTTCTTAAAACCAGAGTGTTAATAGAAACCTGCAAAACTTAATAATGAAAAGTAAATTCACAAGCCTCAGCTGTTTCAGAAGATACTGAAACATTTGTCCATAGGAAAACCCAGTGGGTTTTTTAAGGCCAAGGTTCACTCCTCTAGACCAAGTAATTTTAGAGAATAAAATGTATTCATTCAATGAAACCAAGACTATCTATTATTTCCACAACCCTTAACTCATTAAACCTCATCTCAAACCTTCTCCTCACTACCTTATCCCAATCAGATCTTACCTATTTTTAGTTTTTGTTTCCTCCCTGCTGTCACTCTTTTGTTTCAAGTTCCCAGCTTAATAAACATAACTTGTAGTAATTACCTATATATATATTGCTTTAGAAGAGGGCAGTGTGGGAGCCTTGAACAGCATTTATGGTTTTTGATATGATAGCCTTTTTCCCAAATCTGTTGCTATTTGCAGTGTGTAAAAAAATTCATCTCCATAAAAGAAGTGAGAAAAAATAGAAAGACAGGATTTTGATCAATATTGATTCTGATTAAGTTTGATCACAGCACTTGATATTTTGAGCAAGTCTGGAAGTACACTCACAAAAATTCAGTATCTGCTAAGAGTCTTTAGCAGTGCAACAGGACATTGTTGACTTAGGTGGGGAATATTCTATCTACTTTCTGGTTTGCCTTATATGGCTATAATAAGGCAATAAAATATATTCACTTAATTTTGTAATTAATCTTATTACCAAAGCTTCAGTAGTGCTGTTTTATTGGTGACTTATTTTAAGCTTTGCCTGTCTTCTCTTTTTTCTTGACAGAAGGAAAAATTGCTTTATCAAAATACTTATAGATTTTTTAAAAAAATTATTAAATTTTTGGTATCACTGTTTATAAAATTAAGGTCATCAGATGCCATTAAAACACACCCAGGAAGCTGGTGCAGGCACGGATAATGTGTCCCTTTTAGAAAGAGCAGTATTCATTTATACTCTCATATGGACCTATCCAGGAAAGCTGTAAAGAGCAGATTTTTTCAAGCTGCAGAAAATGAGGTTCATAAAAACATGCATTCACTAATCACTATATGTATAAATGAGCAGGGATGTTGTTAATGGTTCCTTCTCCTCTAGAGGCCCATACTACAGCATTAAAATGTGAATGGGACAGCTGTAGACACCTAATCTTGATGAGTCTGGGATCCAGAAATGATCTGCTCATTGCACCTATTTCTTTTTATCACTGTATGGTTTATAAAAAACAAAGTGAGTTAATTAAAAAAAAAAGTAGGCAAGGATGCAAAGCAACAAAATTTTTCAAGCTAACTTTCCTAGTTTTAAACTGATTTTCTGAGACAGTCAGGCCTCTTCTTTATCTCTGAGGACTCATTTCCTTCCTTCTCATGTAATACAAAAATCTTTTGGAGATACTGAATCAGGAAGACTCTGCTCTGTGTAATTCTAATACTGTACTGAGCACTGCTGTGTTTGAGGACTTCCCAGGAGTATATGAAGGATGTGACTAACTTCTATCATTTTCTTTGGTTTGGTTTCTTCTCTCATACTCTTCTCCAGAGTGAGGAATGTATTCAGTGTTTTGTTTGGATTTGTTGGGGTTTTTTGGGTATTTTTTGTGATACAAAGGTACATTGTGGTGGGCTTTTCTAAGAGAGAAAAGGTTAGAGAAGTGCATTTCGCACTGTAACAAAGGTGGTAAATTTTGGGAGACCCCTCCATCCATGTGGGAATTCATTAACAATTTTAGTTGACTAAAGTGCTCAAGAAATCTCTGCTATGAGCATAGAGGAGCTGTGCCCTTCTCATGGGAAGTCTTGGTCCACAGGGGAGGAAACGTGTTCCTGATCTCACTCCCAGAGATCCCTGCAGCCACCATGGGCTCAGGTCCTTGAGCACCATCAAAGTGAAAACTGCCACTTTTTAGTTCTGAGCCTCAGCTTGCAGTGTGTGCCCACTGCTGCTGATGCAATTAGAAGATAAATCTTAAATGGCTGCCACTATATCAGAGCTGATAAATTGCTTGGTTTAAAAAAAAAAAAAAAAAGAGAAAGAAGAAAAAGCTACTATGAGATTCAAATAAAAACAACATAATTTTGTTTACCAAGCAAAGGGTTGGATAAATGTCGTGGATAAAGGGGAGGTTTCTTTTATGAACTCTGATTATCTCATGGGAAAAAAACCCTGACATTCATACTTAGATCAGAACAGTTTAAGCTTTAAGGCATTCTTTTAATCAACAAGCACATCTGATGAAATGCTGTAGCATTTGCTTATATATCAAAGGAGTTCCCTAGAGATTTAAGCAATGTAACTGGATACAATTAAAATATCGGTTGTAAACACCATTTGTGATACAGTTTGTTGCTGTGCTTTGTAAGATAAGTTCAGTTAATAACACATGAACTTGTGGTAGTTTAGAAAATAGTAAAGTATTGAACTGTAGTGCAAAAAAAGGATTACCATAGGAGCCTGCTAGAGATGCAACTATTCAGCTGTCTTGGATCTGATGGTCTGTAAAAAGAGAAAAGAGAAACTATTACGCCAAGGTTCACATCCAAGAATGGAATCATTTATGAACAACCTTTCTGGGCCTAATTCCTTGCTGAATTAAACCTCAAGTAATGTCATGGAAGTCAATGGGGTTATGCAGGGCATAAGTCAGTGGAGCAAATTAGCCCTCTGTCTTGAAGCCAAGAAACGAAAGGGAAGAGTAATCCAATAAAGGAGAGATGAAATGCTGATATTAGCTGAATGCCACTTCTTGGTACAGTGCGTTCTTTGTGTCCAGCAGTGAATATTTATCCTCCCCAGGTGTAAAATCTTCCCAGCAGCACTATAAGGCAGATTTATAATAAATGACAAAATTAATGGTTTCGTTCCGTTGTAATGCAGCTTCTGGGCTCCCAATATGAATTTAAGCAGATAGCAGACAGCACCTATGCTGGCTTCAGTGTGATCTCCAAATCAGGTCTTGATCTCTTCAGGAAAGCATTGAGGCTGACCTTTGTATTTTTCCCCATTTGCCATCTCTTACCCATGCAGATGTTAGAAGATAGCATTTGTGGGTATGGGTAGCTTTCTACATAGAAAACTGACAGAAATTCCAGGAGTATTGGTGTAAGAGCTGGAATAAACTAGGCATAGTCACTGCCTCAGATCTGAAGGCACTAGGAAATAGAATGGATTTGTTTGCATTTAATTTATATATGGGTAATATTAAGGGCTCTAAGAACCCACAGAATTGCAGTGATTGTACATGTGCCTTGGATTAATGAAAAAAAAATCCATTTTCACTAACCAACATTCATAATACATGGTCTCTCGAGTTTCACTTTTTCTACCATCCAACCCACTGATTACTCAAACTGAAGTCAAGATCATGATCTCCCTCAGCAGGAGATTATGGGTTTTGTACCATTCACAAAGAGTCCTGGCTGAAGCCTCGAGGCAATTTTATTAACTGTATAAAGAACGAATTCCCAAAGTGTACAGATGGGTTCGCAGCTCATGAAAATGTCTCTGTGAGGTGAACTGTGCAGAGTAACACATTTCAGCACCATGGTTCACTTTCACTACACAGAGATCAAACAACTGGAATTATTTTGACATCCTACCATGCAAATTTCAGTGATGAGCTAAAAGATGAAAAATGGTTTATTGTGATTTAGTAGAAAAAACTCCAGACCTACTCGTAAGGGAAGTTGTGTAAAGCAGGCAGCACGTGACACGTGTTGCTTCTCTGGTATATGTTCTTTTTCTTCTGGTGTAACTTAGAAACAACAGAGATTGTTGGAGGGACCAGCAGCTGACTGGCATGATACTTGGCCTGTTGCATGTGTGACATTGGCCATTTATTCCTTTTTTTATTATCCTTTTTTTCAGGTGGTACTTCAATAACCATTCCAGATTTTAATTTTCTTTAAATCCCATTGCTTCTGTTTACAATTCAGTTCTGGGCATGCTCTGCAGAGAGGACTGAAGGGAGCAAGATACAAATTTGCCAGCTGCTGTGTGAGATGCTGATGCAAGCAGATCCAGGACTATCCAAAGGGCTATGTCATAAGACTTGGGGACTATTGCAGATATGGGAACAAGTTCCATTAATTCATAGCCCTAATTTCAACTGATAAAATATCATTATAAAGCTGGTTTACAAGTGCACTGAATTAGTCCTTGGTTTAGTTTTCATGGTTCTGATTTTTAAAAGAGTTTTGCTAGAGGGTCAGGTTTTGTTGAATAGCAAATCTGATTTTGACAGAAATATTTACATTTTCAGTGGCTGAAAGCTCATCCATCCAAACACCCATTCACTTTTCTATTTTTTCAATAATTGAAAAGAAGTCAACAAGGTATTGGAAAGATTTTGATCATTTTTTGGACATTTTATTGAAAGATGTGTTTTTCAAGAAAGATGCAGAATTCCCCTGACTATTTATAATTAAAATGATTAAACTATTGTGGAGAATTATCTTTACCTTATCAAAGAAAGTCTGTTGAATTTTGTTATTTCTGTTTCTGTAGTTGCTCTTCTAAAGCCATCTCTTGTTTCTCTATGATATCCATCTTGCATCTAACACTATTACATTTTGTTTCAGCTGGCAGGCTTCATCTATGCCTGTTATGTTGTGAAGTGTATTACTGAAGAAGAGGACAGCTGTAAGTACTAAAGCTTTATTACATACAAAATTTTTTTTTTTTTTCTAAATCACCTCTCCACTATGCTGGCTCTTGCTGACTTCAACCTAAATGCCTTATTATACTGCAGCAAGATCATATTTTCCATCCATCCTTCTTGGTCTAAAATTTGGGAATGTCTGAGAGACAAAGGAGTCATGAAATACTGGTTAAAAATTGCATGCACCTTTCTTCTGGAAAGATCATTACAATTCTTTATCTCACAGCTTAGCTTTTAAAAAAAATTAAAATATTTAAATAAAAAATAAAAGTAAAAAAATCCCAATTAGTAAATACAAGTATTTATCTTTTTTCTTACTCCAGACTGTTATTAACTATCTTCTGAGTAATTGGTAACCGCTGAGGTTATTGCTCTTTTGTGTTGGCATGTATGTTGGCTTGTAAAAGCTCTTCTGGCAAAAAAATATCTTTAGATCATTGCAGGACCTTCCTTTACGAGAGGTAAAACAGTGGAGCTCCTCTTTGTTCTTTCTGCTCCCAGGGTACAATCACATGGAGTGAAATGATTTCATATAGATGTATGTTTGTGTTTCCTCTGCTTGTTTATATCAATAGAAGCCTGTTGAGCAGAATTTTCTCTTATTGCATGCTGTAGAGTCAAGCTACTTCATTTTTTTCTCTCCTCTAACCTTGATTTTTTTAAAAAAGGGCCACTGCAGCATATCAGTACATCTTGGGATTCATACTAAAGCACTTTAGAAACAAGTATCAGAACGGCATGTAGCTTTGATAAAATATACATGAATCCTAGAGAGAGCTCTGCAATAGGAAGCTAAAGGGTTTTTATTTGATTGAGAGCACTGCTAGGGCTGGCGGGGGTTCCTTTGTGTGTTCTCCTGCGTGGAAAATAGCTACAACCCTATAATCTATTGGCAATACAGTGTCACTCTGAACCATCAAGGGGAGATTTAATGCTGAAATCAAACCACCACACTTTGGAGGTCGTTTCGACTATGCTCATTTCAGTTGTCTTTGTGTTTCTGTGGAGGTGAGGAAGATACAAAGAGTACAAAGGGTTAGGGATAGGTGCATGGAGCAGGGGTGTGTCACAAATAAACCTGCCTGTTTAGGGAAGTGCCCTGCCATAGGTACTTTCTCCGGCTTTGCCGCTAAGGGCATTCACTATCCACGGGGCTGGAGGAGAGTTATTCCTTGTCCCCCAAAATGAAATCCCATTTAATACTGTTCTGCCCTCTCTTCTAAGGGCTTGAAACTTTTTTTCACTATTCTGTAATGCTTCAGGGCATGATATAAGTAACAAGCGAGGAAGGACTTGAGACTTGGCTGACCAGTCAAGCGCAGAAGTCAGAGCACATTTGAGAGATTTCTCCCGTGGTCCATAAAGAGGCATTCCTGGCAGCAAAGTGCCACGGCCAATATGGTATTGTTTTCTTCTCACTGCAGCAGGAGCTCCCTGTTGTTCAGAAGCCACAGATTGTCATGCTTCTTTGAACATTTTCTTGCCATCACCTTGACTATTTTGTCATTACTTTTGTCATATAGATTTCATTATTACTCTGTTCATACACCCCAGCCAAGTCTCCTCATCCAGTCAAAGAGTGTTTCACCCATCTGTGAGCACCTCTCTGGGGTACCAGGGTGAATCCCCACCCATTGAAACACAGCCAGTACAAGCTCAGGTGCTGCAGCTTCCCCTCTGGTGAGGCTTGGAAGCTTGGGTGGCAAAAAAGGAAAAGGGAACTTCTGTGGCTGAGTTGTGCCAACAGTGTAATTATGCTCAGATTGGATTTGGCCCCTCAAGGTATCATAAAATTAAAGCAGCTTTAGTTTCTACTGAAAGGCGTCATGAAGCAGCAAGTAATAATGATTCTAGTTCTCTCTCTGCTTAGACATCCACTCTGCCATGTACCAAGTAGTCACTGTGACAGCCAGGGCCTGTAGTCTGTACAAATACCCCCTCCTCAGGTTTAATTTAGAATTCTTTTATTTTCTTAGATACATTTTATTGCCTTTTCCATCCCTTTTGGCAACTCATCCATCTATTGCAATCTTCTGAAAAGTGTATCCCTTATGGATGTCATGTTATCAAGTATTTGTATTACAGAGGAAGATGCCTACGTTTGACTTTCTCCATATATTCACAGGTGGGGTCATCTCATGCAGACCAAATGAATGCTAAGGAGAAAGGCTTTCAGGAAAAGAGGAATATGTCCCGGATTCATTGTTAGAGCTTCCTGCCTAGAGTCTTTGATCTGAGATAGCTCCAGATCCCCTGTGTTTCTCTTTCCATAGGCTCTTCTTCCACTTCTCCAGTCCCTCACCCCTGCCTGTTGGTATGGAGCAAACTCTGTGACAGAGGGACAAAGGTGCCTCTCCTACTCATGGCATACTTCCTCCTCCAAAGCTGCTGGGCATTTAGCATAGGAGAAAAAAGCTTTACTGTGCTACCCCCAACCCCCATCTAGCATCCACACCTGATAAGGAGCAAGGCCAGGCTTGTGTTTCCATGAAATTTGGCAGCTGGTGCTCCCTCTGTGTGCTAAGCAATCTGTCAGCTGTGAAAGATTCTCTGGTAAAAACAGTCACCAGAAAGCAGCAACCACACTGCCCTGCTTTCTCAGCACCAAAAATGGTCTGTGAAGAACAGCAGAGGGACATTGTCATCTTCTTACCCACCTCCATATTCACAGACATCACAGATGAAATCTGGATCTCTGGCTTTCAGGACCACTCATGCCTATTAAAATGGGATGCCTTACAGACAAATAGAGAGAACCATAATGATAAGCATACTAGATCATACTAAAGTGTCATTTAGACACAAGTTCTTTCTGATAAGACAGAACCAACAGAAAAAGTCTTTTGCTTCTCACAATGGACACAGTGAACACCTTCACACTCAATTCAATTTCTTCTGCTGTGCTAATGGGCCATGGGAACAACAGCAGTCCAAAAGAGGAGAAAAAGAGGCAGAAACACTGAACCTGGCAGTACTGAGCAGCAAGGCATAGACTAGAGAAAAGCCTTGCAACGTCCAAGAGCAAACATGGGCGTGTTCCAGGTTTTAACGGGAGGAAGATATTGACACTGCTCTGGAGTACAGAAAGTGTCTGATCTGTAGAAACACAGTCAAGTTGCTCTTAAGCTGCTTCAGCTGAATTAGCTTTGCTCTCAGAGTAATTGGAACATGCCGAAAGAATTACTATTTCTCCATTTTTTATGCAGATTTTATTAAGAGAACAAATGAGCTAGGGTGGAATTAAGCAAACATTTCACTAAGATTAACCTGCTCTAACCTCACTAAAGGATTAAGACTGGAACAATACAGTGATCAAATCATGGTCATAACTATTACTGAATCAGCAAATCTGGAGCTTTTAATTACTTACACACGAAATAAATCCAGCCACAGGCCCCCTAAATCAAAGTGCAAGTCTGTGCTACCTTTCATGAGAACAAATCTGCTTTGGGTTAATTCTGCACCAAGGATTAAAGAGGAAGTTGCTTTCCCTCCTGGTACAGTTCCAGAAGTGCTCTAACACTGGGTGCACCAGAGTCAAACTGCAGCACTCGTGCCCAAGGGGCAGACAAGAGCAGCTTTTCCATGGCTACTCCTCTCAGCGGAGGTTTCCCACTCCCAAACATTCCTGCCACATCATTTTCCCTGTGGCTGCACAGGATGGAGGAACTCTGAGGGCTGGAGTGCTTCAGGTCTTTTTCTGGGGACGATGAGGGAGGATGGGTCCCCAGCAGCACTGCTGCCAGCTCCACGCCCTCCTCTTCACCACTGCTGTTGGAATGCCTTAGCCATTGCCATTCTTACTTCATTAGCATTATTTGCTGAAGCAATTAAAAATAAAACATGAAAATGTCAGCAACAGCCATTACTTGGAGGCATTCAATGGCTGTGAACTTATTGGAGCTCCTCATTTGTCTTCCAAAATCATATTAGGCCTGCATTTTTCAAAGGCTGCACATTATTTTTAATAACATCAAAATGTTCATTTAATGTGCATTTGCTCACTAGCAATTTGGCTCCCTGCTATAAGCTGCTACTGCCTAACTAAAAGAAAATACAATGTATTTTTGAAAACTTTATTAACTATATAGGTGTTTCATGGAAAACACTGGAATGCAAGCAATCAAATGGCATCCTCCCAGGGCTTTTTGCCTCTAAGCAATGAAGAAAGAAACCTGGGTTACTGAAATGGGAATTCTGCACTCACCTTGCAGGTTCTGTTGGGGGTAAGGTAACTGGCTTGTTATTAGAGGGACAGTTTTGACTGGGAATGAACCCCAGCAAAGAGAATATCTCTAATTTGTGTCTCACAGTTAAATCCTAACCTAGAAGGCTCTCTTGCTGACCTGGAGAGGGAGCAGAAATAGCATTTACCTACTATTAGACAATGGTAAGGAAATCAGAGAACAAATATGGCCCCTCTGACAGTTCCCTTGTGTACCATGAGGTACAACCTTTGCACTATCTGATGCTAGCAGGGGTCCAACTTGCACGTACACTTTCTTCTTTTCTCCTGTCATTGTTTCCAGTTAAACTGCAAAGCAAAAGAAATTGCAGTTGTGTCAAGAAGATTTTTGCTGCATATTCCCTGGAACCCTGGTATTGGGGATGTCTGGCACAAACAGAAAGCTCTACATAACTCTTTAAAATTATTTCACTCCTCCCCCACCAATAAAAAATTGAATTTAAGATCCCATTTGAATTACTGAAAATGTTCAGGAAGACAGTAATACCCTAGATAGGAAATACCTTCTGGTGAGCAATACAGTATTATATGCAGTTATGTGCCAATAAACGTGGTGCCAAACAATAATCCATTCTGGGATCCTAGGCCTGACCTGGGCAGTAAAAAGGTGATGATAAAGATTTTCTTTCAAAAGACAATATTAAATTCATTTTATGTGAGAGATGTGAGATTTTGACAGGCATATGGGATAGATAGAAAAACATTTTCTTTTTCTCTGTCACAGGCAGCCTTCCACCTTTGGGCAGGTTATTTAACCTCTCCATACTTCTGTTTCCCATATTTAAAATGGGAAATAATGACAGGGATAAACTCACAGGTGTGTTGCTTCATAACTTTGAGCGTCTGGGATAAAAGGCGCTATTGAAGTGCAGAATATGCTCAGGTATTGCTTTATTTCTGTGCCAAATGCTTTTCACAATCTGCTTAGTGAGACATTACAGAGAAATAATACCTCAGCTTCCATTCCTGCTTCAAATATCTCTAAAACAAAGAGAAAGAGAAACTGGTAGCAAACATTTGAGTATTAATTCTGCTTCTTTGTTTCCCATCCCAAGTTTGTGGTTCACAGAAATTCTTGGCAGTAATTTGCTGTTCATGGGCTTTCTTAGCCACAAGAGTTTTTGCTGTATTTAGTTTCCCACAGTGGTCTTTTCTTCCCGAAAGTGTCCAACTATGTTTAAACCAAAAAAGGTTTTATAAAACAGATTCCTGAGAAAAGGAGATCTGATACCTCAGCTGTTCACTTCATTAGTTTTGCACCTACCACTTGTGTAGTGTGTCCTGAGTCTTCCTCTGGAAAACACCAGAGATTCCATCTTCACCTTTTCCATGCCGTCACAGGTGACATCCATCTCACACTCCTACAGACACAGGTAACTAGGCCTGCAGCTTAAACTAACCATCAGGATTTCCACCACAGTTAGTGGAGGCAGGAATATAACTCCAAAGAGCAATCTGCCCTGTCTGTGGCAGACACCTCTCTCACAAGGGTGAATCACTGGTCTAACTTGTTTGGTTAGTGCTAGGGACAGCCTGGGCAGCCTGCAAAGGCAGCTCAGCAGCAAATAATAATAGGAACAAGTAAAAGCTAATATTTAAAACATAGTTGTTCTCCAAACTGTTGAACAGGTCATTGTGAATGGGAATGCAATGAATACGCTACAGATTTGAAGCTTCAGCTTGTTTTTGCTCAGCTGCGCTCTTCAATTTACAGCCTGCAGCACAATTAGAAGCTTTTTCCATTTATTTGTTTCATTTAGTGTGGTGACTGCTACATGACTAAGTAAACCAGAGGGAGGAAAATGGGATGCCTTTGGCTGTCAGGATGCTGATAGAAGTATGGAGGGAGAACCGCGTTTGAAATCTCATGGTGCTACTTCATGTTTGTCATCCTAAGGAGAGCTGCCTTGGAGAGCCACAGTGCCACCAGGAACATTTAGGAAATTCCCTGAGATGCCTGTACAACATCAATCTTTCACACATACCAGTAGCTGGTTCCTGTATTATTATTTCCAGTCATGTCCTGTCTGGGAGGGGGCCCCTCACAGAGCAGAAGGCTGGTGTTGAGGGTCTCGTTCTCCTCGGCACAGAGCACAGGCAATCTTCGTCCCCTAAGGTGTGCTCGCAGCTTCCAGCACACAGGCTGAAAACATCTGAGCTGCAGAGTGGGAGGCTGAAGCACAGGGGAACAAGTTTATGGCAGGAAGATATGACAAGTGAAACTGGCTGCATTTGAGATGCAAATGGACCCAAGCAGTTCAAGGTGTCACAGGGCTTGGCAGACATTACACAGTCTGCTCTGTGATCATTTGGCACAGCACTGAAGAGAGAAACAAACTTAAAAGCTCTGAGGAGGTGCAGTTTGTTTAAATAATAGCAAGTAATTAGTCTGAAGACAAAATCAGTGATGGCATTTTATAATTACAATTAATTTAAAGGTTAATTTCCTTTGGTGCTAAAATCTTATTTAAAACATTTACCAGGAAGGGAAATTAGGATGTTACTATCTAGATGCATAGAATGCTTCTGGGAATCCAAGCCTATTATCACTAGAAAATTAGGATAGACTCAAAGTGGGAATTTCAATTCATTTTAGTGTATAATAGATGGTGGTCAGGGCCTTGAGTCAGAAGGGTTGCTTAGGGTAGACTGTATGATTTGCATTTTCTTTGTTTGTGGGATTAATTGCAAATGTTTCCAACAAAAGGGCTGGGTTTATACATGAACAAGCTTGACATGAAAAGAAAATTGGTTATGGATTGCTGCCTTTGTAACTAATGAAGTTGATGTTCAAGGAATCCCTAGGAGACAGGGTTTTGGTATGAGACAAATGTATAAATAAAATCACACAAGGGAAAATGGTGGCATTGCTGGCTTCATCTATGATAATTTCTTTTCTCCCTCGCTTGTCTTCCCTGCCACTCCCCTTGCATCCATCACTGCTTCCTATGGGGATTGTCAGGCCCAAGTTTAAAAATGTCTAAATAACATAATGTAAAGCTTGAAGGAAGTAACATTTCCATTCCAGCAGCTCATCACAATGCAGTACTGCTTAATAAAATCAATGCATTGTAACAGGCAGGGAAATATACTTACCTTGTATATTTTTTTTTAATTATAGACCACACCATTTTTAGCTCTTCAAGAATGAAATTGCATAAGTGTTGGAAAAGATCTCCACATGTCAAAAGGGAATTAACCACTAACATCTGGTTTTTTGAAGAAAGATATGTTTCCTACCAAACCATTGTGAAAATATTACTCATCGCTAATTATTTGTTTCAGGAGAGGAACAGAAAGGCATTCAGACCATGAAACAATGTCCCAGGCGATTGTGTCAAGCCAGTAGCAGAAGTGAAGTAGTAACTAGTGATGGTTTTCTGACAAAAAAAAGCTACAGATCATTCGAAGAAATGCTCAGGTTGTCGATATAGCTGAATAGGGCATGGTATTCCTGGACTTGGAAATGTTTTCACATTGAAAAATAGACAAAGCTCATATTCAAAATCAGGAAAAAAATAGCAAAATCTGAAACTCTCCACCAGCTGAAAATTGTGTGAAAATACTTTCAGGCATGTTTTGTTCTGATGCTGGTGAAATATTCCATTTCAACATCAGTACTTTCCTGCTACTTTGCACTGAACATGGAGGGTTGGCTTTGAAAGGAGGCACTCCAGTGGGGAGCATCTCCTCCTTCATCCCCCGAGGGAGAGGAGAGGCAGCTTGGATGCTGCAGAGGAGCAGCCTGCAGGTGGCCATGAGGGGCTGCCGGCCCCTTCCTCACCCTGGCATTCCACCCTTAGAGGGCAGCTGGCTGCCTCATGAGGGTTTCAGCTATAATTAGTGGGTGGAGCATGGCAGGTCCTGGCCATCCAAACTCACTCCAGGCTGGCAGATAGCAGAGCCTTCAAGAGGAATGGCAACGAGCTTCTGTGGGTGAACCAGACTAATTAATTATTTCCAGTGTCCCTGAGAAGGACTCCTGCCCACAGCCTTAGTGTCCTTCCTGCTGAGATAGTCAATGTGAGCTCCTTGCAGTTTCCTACATGCCATGAACATAGCTTTGTACTAAATTATTTTTATCAGCATGATTCCTGTTAAAGTTTTCCTTATTACTTTCCCTTTCAAATATCTAGATAGGTTTTCATTAGCATTGGATTGTTAACTTTCATAGATTTAGGCCTTAATTCTCCACTTTGTTGCACCTACTAATGACTCTTTTTCTAATTTATTAGTGTGGCAGTCACACTTGGAGGCCATTGCCCCAAACATTTTCTTTTTCCCCTTTTTTTTTTTTCTCTTTATTGCTTTCCCCTAGCAGTGATCTAGCTAAGAGCAATTTTTACTAACAACTCATTTGATAACTTCTACAATAATTCAGTCTACTACACATTTAAATCTTAGAATGATTTGTCAGTCAAAAACTATATTGCAGGGCTATTGTTTTTTGCTCAGCACTTAGGAATGAAAATTTGAAAGCAAATGGCTATTACTCAGCGATGCTCAGGTCTGTCCAGTTTAGAAAAATAATGAATTGTTCAGACTACTATTGTTCTCTTAGCTTGTAATTGTTCTCTTGTGCTCTTAGCTGAGTGGAGGTCTTCTACAGACTCTTTCTTTACTGCTTATCAGACAAGTCCCACTGCAAGTTGGGAGAAAAGCCTTGCAAAGCCTTGCAAAGGTCAGGCAGCAGCCCCATTTCCAGGTGTGCAGGCTGGCAGGTGGCTTGTGTATTAGTCAGGTGTAAAAGGCAGTGCTGACCATTTCAGTCCAGTATTTCTGATTGCTGCAGCTATGCTCCAGCTGTTTCCTCCTGGCCTCTGGTCCTTGTTCCTGCCTGCTTTAACCCTGGTCCCAGTTTCTGCCTTCAGCTACCAAAGACTTGTTCATGCCTCCCAGCCCTTGCTTGGTTATTCCTGACTACTTTCTTCCTGACTCCTTTCTGCTTGTCGAGGACCTTGGTTCCCATCATCTCAACATGGTTCCCACTGTTGGCCAGCCCTTCCTTGCAGAGGCCTTGCTCCAGAGCATCGTCTTCCTCATGTCACACTTCAAGGGTCTGCCACCGACCAGACATTCTCCACCTTGGAATCAAAGACAAATTGTGACTTGTCTAATTTCTGGACCCCCAGCACCATTCATCCTTATATTTTCTGCTGGGTTAAACCATGAGCTGGATTCACCTGGAATGCAGTATCTGCATTCCTGCTTGGTCCTAATTATATGGAGCAGCAGGCAGAGATCCCTGCCCATATTTCTGTGAGGCAGAAACATCAGGTCGTGCTTATTAGATTTCAAAAACCTGAGTACCTCCCCAGTCCTACATCTTGTCTCAGAAGGGCTGATCAAAGACTCAGCCAGGGGATCAGCAGAAACAAATACAGAAGAAGATGCTGCCTTATACCAACAAGAAACATGATAAGAGAAGAAGAAAGTGGGGGATAAGGCCCTGTGAAGCAAAAAATTACTGAGTAATTTTTATTATTATACAAGTAAACAGCATGAAAGTAATGGCAGTGGGGCATAATCTGAGCCGAGAAGCTCCATCAAAATTTGTGTAAGGGTTTCCCTTTGCATCTCCAGTGGCCATTGTAAAGCTCAGAAATGCCATGAGTTTACAGTTTAAAAATCTGAGATTTTATATTCACCTTGCAAATGGCTGAGCTGAGAGCACTCACAGGCCCTTCATTATTGGCTGTTTGGCAGAAATGCTGCTCATGGCACTGCAAGAACTGGACCTCATGTCCAAGTCCTTATGCCATTTCTGAATCCTCCTGTGACAGCAGAAAGGGCACAGCCTCATGTGCTGGCAGATGTCTCCTTCCCCATGCTTCCCTGGTGTTTGGCTTTGTTGTGGTTTGAGAGCCTAAATCACTGTGTACTCAGCACAAAGACCAATAATGTTTGATTATCATTGTAAACAAACTTTATGGAGATCACATTCAAGCAAACCCCCTCCTGTGTGCTATATTGTGGATCAGCCACCAGGCCATGCTCACAGCATAAAAAGGCAGCAGCACTGAGTTGTTTGGAAGTGTCTTCACCAAACAGAGAGCTGAGTAGCAGGATGTTGGCAAAGCTGCAAGAGCAAAGGTGTCCCCATATGTTCTTTTATCTTTTTGCCCCATGTGTCATTTCCAAAGTCCTTAAAACCAAACTTAATTTTACTCCCTTCAATTTATTTTTTTCTCAATATGGCCCATTTTTAGCTACTGCTATTTGTGCACAGCTCTCTCTTGCCTCATATACTCACTTCTGCACCAGCAGTGCTTTTAGTGATGTTATTAGCTGTAGTTTGCCATCTCTCTTTCCTTCCAGCTACACCTGCAGTGAAGTGCCTTGCCATGGCAGTGAAGCTTAATTGCAGCACTTCAAAAGCCTGAGTGCAGGGAGCCAATTCTTTGGCCTCTGGAGAGAATGCATATAAATTTAAGACCTCACGGGTCAGATGTAGCATATGAACACCATGTGCTGTCTCCCTGCTATACCACACAGGAAGTATGTCCAGTCATGACATGCATGTGCAAGGAGCATCCATGAGCACATGCACATACTCTTCCCTGGCCATTAGCTCTTTTTTTGAAAAGGTGTCATCTTTTTAATGGGTGATTCTATTTTTTTATTATTATTTTAGTGTCTTATATTCATGAATATGTTTAAGGACTATCATAATGCCAAGCACTGTACAAATGAGAACATCAGTCCTATTTCTTGGGGCTACCAATCCACAGTGTGGCAATGTGGCTCTCAAACCACAACAACAGGCAACTGATGGATACAGGCAGAAAATGAGCACAAAGAAAGTATGAGCAAATATTATTCATTGAAGTAGACAGGAACACAAAGGCACAGGCAACCTAATTATTGTCAACAGAGCAAAAAAGAATTTTAGAGAAAAGAATGAGAGAACTGTTTGTAAAGACATTCTCACAAGAAGAGGCAAGTACTTGGAGATTTGACAAGTATGGAGGTCAAACTGGTGGTGTGAGGGCAGAATTTAGCTTTTAGCCCTGAAAGAAGGAGAGATTGATGTCAAGTCTCTACAAAAGGCTTTAAATCTAAGTGTAGTTCATACTTGATGTAATATAGAGGGTTAAAGCAGTAGAAGGATGCAGAGAAGAGTAACCTAAACAAAAAGGTAATTCTTGCCACTTAACTCCCCATGTGGTGAGCTCAAGAATAAAAAAGGAGCAATTGTCATGTTTGACACTGGAAGCCCTGGGTAAATGTTAGAGCTGTGTCAACAGGTAGAAGAGTCATTTTCTTCTTCACTACTCAAAAATGATCTTCAGAAATTAAATCCTGCACAGCTCACACCAAAGTTGACATCAAACTTATATCCTCACGTAAAAGACAGACTTGAGGACACAAGCTCACTCTGAGAGACAGAAGAGAAGGTTAGGGAAGAGCAGCTAAGAGTTCTGGTTTTAGCCATGCAGAACTGGAACTGATGTTTAATTATCCATGGGCAAATATCACAGAGAGAAGCTGGGATTTATATTTGTATAAGAGGAGCGGAGTGAGCACGAGCCGGGTAATCTGTGACATCTCAGAGAGACAACGACAGCAGAATTTGTGTTTGTGAGTGCAATTACCCAGACCAGGAGGGGGAGAAAAGTAAAATGCAGAGGTTACTGCTCACTGGACTCCAGGAGCATGATGAAGAGAGAACCTTCATCTCCAAGAAAGGAGATGAATGATGAGAGGAGGAAGGTGAGCACGAGCAGAAGTGACAAAGGAGTCCAGCAAGGCAAGTTTCAGGAAAAAGAGAAACAGGAAAAAGAGCAGCAAACACATGAAAGGTGTCTGGATGGCCACAGAGAGGACTCTATGTGCCTAAATTTGTATGAGAAGTGATCTGACTGAGGTTCCAGCTGTACACAAAGGACAGAACAGAAGATGGATGAAAATTTTCTAAAGAAGGGGAGAAAAGTAGCTCCAGAAACTTCTTGAACTCATCAAAGGGGGTTGGAGGGGGAAGAATGGGACAAGCAGAGATAAGGATGGAGTCAATTTTTAAATTTTTTTTTCATAAAAAGAATTTATATGAATTTTTATTGGGAAGGAAATGCAAAAAAAAAGATCAAGACTGTGTCACTGCGACAAGCAGAATTTTGATGGAACAAGATTCTTGCGACTGTAGTAAGAGAGAAGGGGCAACAAATAGTAAAAGGAGTGAAAAAGGCTGTCAAGCTGAAGAAAGGAGTGCTACTTTATCATATTTTTGCACAAAAAAAGTTGATGTGCAGAGCAATGGCTGAAGATGGGGACAGTGGAGCAAATGTGGAGATGGCTGGGCATCTCTGGGATAGAACTAATAGAGCTGGAGGAGACAAACTACTTCATATGGGAGAGGAAGTGAAGGAAAAGAGAGGAATCAGTAGAGAAGTCACTCTTAATACAGAATTACTACCAAAGACATTTTCACTTTTAAAGAAGGAGCCATGGGCAGGAAACAGATATAATGCTGAAGACAGGGCTGAGTGCTGGCAATAGATTCACCACAGTGAGAGGCGAGTCCTTGTGCACCAAGACTAGGGATGAGATAATCAGCAAAACATAAAGTAGTAGCAAATTGACAAAGAAGAGGGTTTGAAACCTGTCAGGTCATCATTCGAACTGCAAGTCACAGGTTGGCCAAGTTGAGTATTTTCCAGTCTTTACTTTTGTTTGCAGACAAAGCTGTTCATCTCCCTTCCCATTCCTAAACTCTGTTTCTTTTCATATCCAGTCTGCATTGATTTTTGCATGCCTACAAAAATGCAAGGAAATTTGTAGTGTCAGTTGCATTTCTATGAACTATATACTCTAAGCGATTCTTTGGGTTGGATTCTAAGCTAACGTAAATTACCATTCCTTCATAGAAGTCACTGGAGTTATCAACATATTTATTAGAGGACCTGACTCTTTGTGCTTCTGTATTTATATCTTACAGAGGAAAATTTCTATAAGTAGAATAGTGTCTAGTTTTCTGGTTTCTTTTAAGAATCTTTCTTTTTGCTTTCTACAGGAAGATATTGCATTTATTCCATACTCAATCCTTTCTTTTTGTCCATCTGTTGATTTCAACAGCTTTAATTTTTCTCACTGTGAACTTTCTAAAAAGAAATTTCTTCCATAGCAAATCCACGATAATGGGATCTTTTTTTGTGCATCACGTTTTAATGGTTCTTCTCTATACCGCAGACTTCCAGAAATGAAAAATGAGAAACCCATTTATGCCTCTTATCCTGTCCTGACGTACATCAGAAACAATGGGGACTCTGACTGTGAGCAGAGGCTGAAATGTTGCATCCCTGTGGGTGCTTATTGATAGAAAATATGTCCCTATTTTGAGCCATATGTCCTGGCTGTGTTGCACTTGTAACCACAATCATATGTCTGAGAAGACCCTTAACCCAAGCAATAGAAGAAAATCTGAATTTGTTATAAGACATTTTATAGATAAGTGGTACTGCTATTATCCTATTCGAGTCCAGTTAGGAAAATAAAAATTTCAGCACAAAATATTTCAAAGGTGGGTTTGCATGGCTAGGTTTTGAGGGGGCTACAGGAGTGGGTTCTGTGAAGAGCTGCTAGAAGATTCTCTTGTGTCTGATAAAGCCAATGCCAGACAGCTCCAAGACAGACCCACTGCTGTCAGAGGCTGAGCCCATCAGTGATGGTGGCAGTGCCTCTGGGATAACAGATTTAAGAAGGGGAAAAGGTTACTGTGCAACTGCAGCTGTGAGAGAGGTATGACAATAAGTGAGAGCAGCAGCTCTGCAGCCCCCAAGGTCAGCGAAGGAGGAGGAGGAGGTGCTCCAGGCCCCAGAGCAGAGGCTCCCCTGCAGCCCCTGGTGCAGAGCGTGGTGAGTCAGCTGTGCCCCTGCAGGCCATGGAGGCCCATGGGGGAGCAGAGATCCGCCCACAGCCCCTGCAGGACCCCACGGCAGAGCAGGTGGGTGCCCAAGGGAGGCTGTGCCCCTGCGGGAAGCCTGCGCTGGAACAGGCTCCTGGCAGGACCTGCGGAGCCATGGAGAGAGGAGCCCACACCAGAGCAGGTTTGCTGGCAGGACCTGTGACCCTGCGGGGGACACCCGCTGGAGCAGGCTGTTCCTGAAGGACTGCGCCCCGTGGAATGGACACACTGGGGCAGTTCATGAAGAATTGTATCCCATGGGAATGATTCACAATGGAGAAGTTTATGGAGGACTGTCTCACATAGGAGGGACCCCACGCTGGAGCAAAGGAAACATGTGAGGAGTCCTGCCCCTGAGGAGGAAGGAACAGCAGAGAGGTGTGATGATCTGATCACAACCCCCATTCCTCATTCTCTTATGTCACTGGGGTGGAGGAGACAGAGAATCAGGAGTTAAGCCTGGGAAGAAGGTTTAATCTCTATTTCTCATTATACTGTTCCTCTTTGGTAATAATTCAAAGCTATTTTGCCTGTGATGGTAATTGCTGAGTAATCTCTCCCTGTCTCTGTCTAGACAGAGAACCTTTTGTTATATTTTCTCTCTCCTGTTCTGCTGAGGGGAACAACAGAGTGGCTTTGGTGGACAACAGATGTTCATCCAGGATCAACCCACCAAAAAAGGAATGGGATTCTGTTTGTATGCTCACATGTGCTTTTACTAAAGTGAAACATGATATGAGCCTCTTGTGACAACAGTGACATGTAAGATGAATGTAAAATAGAATGGTCAAAAAAGTGTTTGATGTATGAGGCTAAGGATGGAAGCCTCTGTACTGATTCAGCTAATGAGCCTTGTTTTATTCATCTGATGTTATGGCTGCCAGGAATGTATCAGTTGCATGACACTTTTAGTGACATTTCAGGCACAGCCAGGACAAAATGCCGGCAGAAATGGCAGCCTGCTACATGCTTTAAGAAGCTATCTCAGAGTCCACAGGGAGCTTTTAGCGTAGTCTGGACACCACAGGGCTTGCAGTGCTGAGAAGCAGCCGCCATGAGGAAACCTTGCTACAAAGAAATTGATGAAATCCCTTTGTATTGGTGTTCACTTTCTATTACCTCCCTTGACCTCCCTTGCAAAGCTTGTTGTTGCCTGTAAGAAGCCATTGTATGTCCACAGTGAGGTCATGGTAGTACTCTCTGCCCTGCCATCATTTGGTTACACACATGGGAACTTCTACAGTGAGCTGAACACAGAAATGTCTCTACGACCTTGCTTTGTTTGTCACTTGACAATCTGGCTTGTTAACACTCTGTGCTTGCTCTGTGCAACAGGGCAAAGCCACAATGCACAAGGAGATATTCAGCACACATCTTTCCCTCATGCCCACACAGAATCGTTTTGCTCAAAGAAATCTTTTTCTTAGCACATTGATTTAGCTTTTTGAAAACAACCCTGAACACCTTTTGCCCCACATCTGCAAAGCAGAGTGTCTATGCCTGCAGCCTACTAATAATGGTTTACAGGTTGCTTGAAGGGTCTAGGAAAGTACAGAAGAAATGCAAAGCTGGACAAACGAGTATAAGAAATATCCCTAAAGCAACATGTGTTGACAATAGAGAGACACTCAATCCAACACTGGTATTTTCTGACTTGTCAGGGATCAAGAGTGACAAAAAGAATAGAAAATTGGGCAAGAAAATTACAAGCCATACCTGCAGCAAACACATGTCCATTCTTTATTCTGCAATCTTTGTATTTGAATGGGGGGGGGGGGGGGGGTTTCCTCCCAGCCTAGCACTTCAGTAAACAATATCCTTCATTCTGTGCCTGTAAACTTAGTATGCTCCCAAAAACATGATCACATTTTGATAAAGGTATTCTGATGGTTACTGACAGTGATTAAGTAGAGAGCAACAAATGGCATTTATCTTGATTTTGTCAAGGTTTTGACACTATAAAAGGTTTGTAAAACGGACAGGAAGTACTGTCCAGATGCAGCCAGCATAGTTTGAGTGCAGAATTGTTTAAAACTCCATTTGAAATGTAGTTATAAAGCAGATGGGACATTTCAGATGGGATCCCACTGGGACCTCAGTTAGGGAAATAATTCTCTTCATTCTTTTTGTTAAGAATAATGAGGGTAGAAGAGAGAATGTTTGTAAAAATTTAAGATTAAACCAGACTGGGAAGGGTACAACCACTTGTAAAGATAGTATTAGAAGTCGAAATAATCTTGAGAAGTGGCTTGAAATCAAGAAGAAGAAATTCAGTACATACAAGTACAAAAGAACTCCTGAAGGGAAGAATCAATCATCTTCAAATACAATATGAACTACTTGGCTAGGCTGCACTTAGTGTCAAAACACAAAAATAAAGATCTGATTATTAAGCATTTGTATGATGATGTTGAAAAAAGAAATTGAAAACCAAACCCCAATCACACAAAACAAGAACAACAACAAAAACCAGAGGAAAAAACAAACCAAATGTACAAAACCCCAAATCCTACTGAGTTATTTCAGGTAACGCGCTGAAGACTATTTGGCAGTTGTGCCAGTTAGTCCTAATTTGTGAACCCCACTGTAAGAAAAGCATAAGTAAACTGAGGAAGGATCTTCAGGCTTTGAAATGTAGAGGCTTGGAAAACATGAGCTGTGAGAAAAATTTGAAATAACTAGGTTTGTTTAAACCTGAAAACAATGGATAGCATGAAATACTTTTTTAAAAGGCTTAAAAGCACCTATAAGAGAAAAAAATGGCTCGTTTTTCTTCATATCCATAGGAAGAAGAGGCCAAAATATAGATAAGTAGTTAATTTGCAGGAAATTACATTTAAATTAGGCATTAGGAAATTAGGCACAGGGAAAAGCAACACAGAGAGGCTATAGAATCTCCTTCATTAGAGATGTCAGGGATTAATTTAGTAACACATCTTTCTGGGATAGAAGTATACATAATGCTGCCACAGAACACAGAGTTGGCTAAATTATTTCTTCAGGGGCCACTCTTGCCAGCAAAGAATGATTTGATGACAGATTCAACATGTGTGCAGTTGCAATGGAGACATACTGTACACAGCCACTCTAGTGTTTTGGTGACTCTTTGCTTGCAGAGTAAATGGTGGATGGAGGGGTACAAGAATTAGATTTTTTGTAACATGTCTGGAATGGGTGAAATTGCATTGATAAGTGTGACTTAGTATGGCACATATTGAGGGGTACCTTAGTATTAAAACAGCCTTATAAGTGCAAGTGTTAAGGACTCTCACCACTGTGGAAGTCCTTAGACCACACAATTTTTTTTTTTGCTGTTTGTGACTGTTATTGCATTTTGGATCCACGAGAAGTTGTTGTCTATGACCTTTTCTATTTTTTTTTTTATTTTGCTTTTAGTATACACAGAGCCAGTCTGTCAGTAGCAGTGCCCAAATGTGTGAAAAATGCACTTTCATACCTGAACTCTTTGGCCCTTTGCTATCAAAGTAAAGTCAAATTCACATCTGTGATGTAAGAGTCAATATTTCAGGGACAAGGACTGCCCCCAAATAACCCCTATAAGCCAGTAGTTGAGTCTCCTGGGACAAAGGATGCAAAGGTCACTCTTTTACCTGAGCAAAGAAAGTGTTATAGCAGAGAAATAGAGTTTTGGGCTCAGATGAGATTGAATTTTCCTTCAAATTGTTTAAAAAAAAAAAAAATGAGAAGGCCATCAGGAACTGGCAATTGTGTGAATTAATAAATAACTCCCACGCTACAATCTTCCTGCAGACCTTCAGCATCTTGAGAGAAATGCAGGTTTCCTTACATCTGTGAAGTTTCATCTCTGAAGCTCAGATAAATTGTTCCAACTCTCTCTTCATGCATTTCAACCCAAATGTCAAAGCAGGGAATCAGAGAAACTTCTGTCTCTCAGACAGAGTTGGATCAATGCACTCCCTCCTCTACATCCTCTACTGAGCCATGGTATGACAGCAAGCCAGACACAGTAATCACAGTCAGAAGTAATGCATTCATGCCAATAAATAAATGGTTTTCAGCACTTGTAATGTGTGAATAGCATGTTGTTTTGTATTAGTGAGGTGGTCTGCTTGAAAAGGAGGAATGTGTGCTTATTCCTGGTGGACAGATGGCTGTTATAAATCCTTTACTGTTTTATGTGATATTAAATTGAATTGATTTTAAAAGCAAAGGGAAAAAAAAAGAGGGGACTTTGCCTTTCCTTACTTTTTAACTGTTTTTCTGTATCTTCCCAATTAGCTGGCCAAATTTTATGAGATTATTAGGGGATCTGTCAAAAATAATCTGTGTGCTGGGTGGTTCTAGTGCCTATCAGTTCTGAAAAGATGTTGCTAATGTGAGCAATTTCTCTCTTTTCAGTTGATTTCATAGGTGGATTTGACTCTTACGGCTATCAAGGTCCACAGAAGACATCTCATTTACAACTACAGCCCATGTATATGTAAGTATTTAACTGCTAGGATATTTGACAGAGTGGCAGCCAGATATTAAAGGATCATTAAGCTGAAAGATGGCATGAGTTGAAAATTCAGAATAGGCAGAAGCCTTTTTTGATAGACTGAATTCAAGTTACACTTAAGCAGCAACATTACTCTTGTGTTGAATTAAAATTATTTCATAGGGCAGGATATCATGTGTCACAGTTGTTCAAACAGCATGCAGCTCACCTGATTTTTTTCCCTATTTTCATTCAAGGAGGTTCCACTCAGAGACAGTGACAATTCAGTGTAGAAAAAACACTAGTCAGATATGACAAATCTTGGTTTGTGCAAGAAAAAAAGTGGATTTTTATTAAGTTTTATCAAAAGTTCAGCAACTTGCTAATTTAGTGGATGCATTTAGCATTTGTCTTACCAGAGCATCTGTTCACCAAGGCTCCTCTGTACCTCATTTCCAGTTTCCACGTTTAAAAAAGCCAAAACAAACAACATATGGCTTTTAAAATTAATTTGAATAGAAGACAGTATTTTACCTAACCAGTGAGTGACAACTCCATCTTAGAATGCAGTCTGATATATTTGGGAATTAAATGGGTAATCAAATCTCAGCTCACACACACAACTGGAGTATATTCACACTAAATCTGACACACAACCATAGACGAGTCCAGGAATAATCATCTCCAAATATTTCTTGTACTGATGCCAATCAGAACAGTCCTGACTGCCGAGATAAATGTTGCCTCACTGCTGCAGCCTTTTGGAATATTTTTATTTGCCATCCATGGCCTATACACTAAAAGCACAGCACCAAACAGCTGATAAAGGGGCAACATTTACTTTTTCCCTTTTGTTTCTCTTCTGAACATCCTTTTTGAGGAAAAGAACTAAATTCAAGCAAATAATAGTCATCCCAACACACAATTCCATTCACCTTCAAATGCAATTTCATTTCTTCTGATTAGTGAAAGCAAGTCTGCAAATGGATTAGTGTATTTTTGCATGGAACTTGCATTTACTCCTTTATCAGTGGTACAATCTGTTCTGCACTAGAGTTTAGAATTGGGCCCTTCAGGAGCTTTGCTAGGAGCTTTTTAATAATCTCAAATTACAATAGTGCATATCTCCAATGCCATCTTAACTTCAGCTTCCCATCTGTCTGTGCTCAAGGACAGATTTTTCACCTGCACTTTTGGCACAGTTCTGCACATTTAGAAAACGTTATTTCCTTCATAGTATTATATGAGGTACATAGGTACTTAGAACAATGCTAATCCTATGTCTTTCTCAGTATACCACACCTTGTCATCACCATATGGAGCCCTCTAGCTATTATCCCATTCTCTTTATGCTCTTGGTGTTTCTTCCAGAACAGCAGATTGCATTTACTGTGCATCTTCATACTGACTGGAAGGAAAGCTAGACCTGTGAAAAAAAAAAAAAAGAAGGCAATATTTTTAAGCTTGTAGCTGAGATGAAGTGGTAGATCATTAATCCATGTAAACTGTGTTTTGTCGTATTTCAATGCATTCTCACTGGAGTAGAGGTGATTTTGCTGTCTTAACTGAGAGACAGAAATCAGAATGTGAGTTGACATTTTGTCCAATCAACCCACAAAAGTATTGCCACGTCCCAGCCGCAGTCAAACAAAGACACTTCATGTTTTCCTCTGACTGTATAGTATTTGACAGGGTTCTCTAGGATTGCTACAATCTGTCTTTAAGAGGCTTTTACAGCATTTAGTAATACCTTTCTTTATTTACAGCTGTGGCACACCAGGAACACATGCATATGTATTCACACTGCAGTTGCTCTGTAAATGTAGGCAGTCCATTAAGTAGTGGGGTGATGGAAATTCGAATGTCAAGTTAATCAAGTCAAGGTTTGATCTGCTTGTAGCACTATTTACAGCAATATTATGTATTAGAAATCAAAACATGCTGATATGATAACAGCAGGCCATACTTGATATTTTAAAGCTTTATTTGTTGGAAGGAAAGGTTTGATTCCCTACGGAGCTTGCTCACCAGAGATCATCAATGTAAACCTTCATAGTATTCCAGGAAAGAAAAAGCCAGAACAGGGCTTTATGTTATTCTCTGGCCAGTATCAACCCCAGTTTACAATGCTCAACACCTCTAGAGTATGTATAATAGACAAGAATTATTCAATATAGGAGGAGAGGAGAGGAGAGG